>CM075288.1:9344977-9944977 GCA_037672795.1 Lagerstroemia speciosa
TAATAACAGTTGCACCAAGATATCCAATGAAGTTAATAGTGAGGACTAGATTGATAACTTTTAAAGTTAAGGACCAAATTGATTGTCGGCTATGAATTTGGACAAATTGATGGTCTACTTATTTTATTTTTGACTGAATAGCCACTTTGATCCTTAGTATTATACCCACCAATTGCACAATCCCTAATCTTTTTGCCACCAATTTGACTCAAAATATCATCATTTTACCACCACGTTAGTATTGCCCTTAAAAACATCATCAATCTATTCTACTTGGTGTCCACTTAACAAAATAGTGTTAAATTTATATATTTTTAAATTGTAAGCTTTCACTTTGATATCTAATATTTCAACAATCCATAATTTAGTCCCAAACTTTTTTGCCACCAATTTGACCCAAACATCAACTATTTTGTCACCACATTAATTATGCATCAAGATTTTACTAAAAAAATCGATATGCCACTAAATTACAATAAAACAAATTTTTATTTCTAAAACTTGTAATTACTCTATCACATTTTACCATTTCTCAAAATTTTAGAAATTTTTTCATTCAAATACATTTCTAATTGTATGATCTCTCAATTTTCTCCCCTAACTCTTATTTTTTTTCATTTTAATGGATTTCCTCATCTTTCTCAAAGTGTTCGAAAAGTCTGAGCCATCAAATACTAAGAATAGCCAACTATTTATTTGCTCATCGGGTATTGCATTTAATCATTTGATGACCTGATAGACCAATTAGTAAGGGCGAGAGTGTTTGGTGTGCTGTGTCTTTTTCGGTTCAAATTTTCAGGATCAACCTACTTCTATTTGTTTTTTTAAGGCTAAAAACAACGAGAAACATTTGGAGTAATAAAACCAACCGCTGATGGCGCAGTTTTTTTGAATGAATTTTTTGGGCCCCTGTTTTCAATATGATAATAAATATGTACAAAATAAAAAAATAAATGTATTAAAATAAATAATAATTATTGATAATTTGCTATATCAATTACTAATTAATATAAATCCTAATTTAAATCATCAAATATAAAATACTTTTTATTGTCAAAATATAACACTAATATAAATTATTAAATGTGGTAATTTAATTGTTCATGAGTTCGGTCAATCTCAGACCATGTCGGATTTTTCGGGGCTGTTGCTTGATCATTTTGGTGGTTCTTTTAACCCTTAAAAACCTCCCAAATTTGTATATGGTCCAAGGGATCAAAAAACCAACCGAAACTTACTTATGTATAGTTCATATTAGCGATTGGTTTTGATTACCCTAGATGGTTCTAGTTGGTTTTTAGCCTTGAAAAAACCTACTTGACTTAAGTCGAGCCGCAATAATTTGAACGGAAATCACCCGACCCAAAACCATTGTCACCCATACTATTTAGTTTATTGGGCCATCAAGTGACCAATGCAATACCCCATGAGAAATTCTTGATTGCTCAGACATTTCAAACACGTGATGAAGATAAGGAAAGTCTTTAAAGTGAAAGAAAGATAGAGTTAGAGGAGAAAATTGAGATTTTGGATAAGTAAAAATTTGAATGACAAAAATTCTAAAAGTTCAGATAAATAGTAAAATGTGATAGAGTATTACAAGTTTAAAAATGAAAATTAGTTTTAATGTAATATGGTGCCACGACAGATTTTTTAATAAAATCTTGAGCCATGATTAAAGTGGCAGCAAAATATTGGATGTTTGGGTCAAATTTGTGGTGAAAAAAATTTGGAGACTAAATTGTTGGTTCATTGAAACATTAGGATCAAAAGTGAGGCTTGCACTTTAAAAATATAAATTTAACACCTTTATGCCAAGTGGATGCCACGTAGGACTGTTTCATGGCATTTTAATCGTTATACTAACATGATGGTAAAATGATGGATGTTTGAGTGAAGTTAGTGTCAAAAAAAGATTACGGATTGAACTGTTGGTCGGATACAATATTGGAGACCAAACTGACTATTTACTTATACTTTTTCATTTCAATCATTCATAACTTGCCATTTGTTATGTTGGACCCCAAGAGCCACTCGTCACGGTCCATGTCAATGTCCATAGATGACATTATAACGTCTGGACTAAATTGTCTAATGAAATTAAACAGTGAGGACCAAAATGATAGTTTTCAAATTTTGATGACCAAATTGATGGTTCGCTACAAATTATTGACTAAAATAAAGGTTTACTCTTGTCTTGATGATTGAGAAATCAAAATCATCAAATGGGAGAAATAATATTTGTGACTTTTCAGCCAATTTTCTTAATACACCTCATTTTGATCACTGTAGTTATGCGTATGATCAATGGAGCTTTTTGGACAAAATTTGGATGTCTAGGTAGGTAGGATGAATAAGATGATAGTAATTTCCATTTAATTTATTATTTTTTTCCACACTAATGAGACTGGATGTTAATCTATTGCAAATGCAGTGCATAGCGTCAAGCGAATAAAGGATGAGAAATACAATAACTATTGCACTAAAAAGATGGTGGAAATTGCATGTGCACAAATCTCATGTCAGAGTGAGGAAGAGATTGCCAGCTTCTTTTTTGAAGAATGTTGCATTCTTAAACATGCAACATCACATGGAATTGTTGAACTCGTAACTGCTTGTTTTCATCATTTTCCTTTTCTAATACATACTGGTAATATAGATATACTTGAGGCAGCAATTTTTTACCGAAAAGAAAAGGTATTCAATCTTTTTCTCGGAGTTAAGGGGATTGCGAACCATGTGGCTGGAGTGTATCGAGCATACGACAATATTTTGCACATTGTTGCAAGATTGGCACCCTATCCCCAACTTTCATCTGTATCATGTCCAGCGCTGCAAATGCAAAGAGAGTTGCAGTGGTATCAGGTGTTTCCCTCTCTTGTGGCTCTCTCCATAATTTCTAATTCAAGTTTTGAACAAAATGCAGCATTACAATATGATTATGCTGGTATTTAATGGGAAAAATGTGGTATTGCCAAGTTTAGAAAAAAATTGATTTTTATCCAATTATAATTGCATGGACTTTCAAATCATATAGAAACTCATATTTATTATTATTGTCTATTAGTTTAGAAGCATATACTAAACCATGGAATAGCATATTGTCTTTCTAGGCAGTGGAGAATCTCGTCTATCCGAACGAAAGGACAAAAAGAAACAAGGAGAATGATTTGCCTCATGAGATTTTTACAAACCAACACAGAGGATTGCTCAAGGATGCTGAGAAATGGATGAAGGATACATCTAGCTCATGCATGGTTGTATCGACACTTATAGCAACTGTAGTTTTTGCAGCAACTTTCACAGTCCCTGGAGGAAATGTTGACAGCAAAGGCATCCCGCTATTTTTGAAGGAGAAAGTCTTCATGTTGTTTGCTATTTCAGATGCACTGGCATTGTTCTCCTCCATCACATCTGTGCTTATGTTCCTGTCTATTCTAACGGCGCGTTATGCTGAAGAAGATTTTCTCTGTGCACTCCCTAAGAGGTTAATACTTGGATTCGCTTCTCTATTCATTGCTATCGCAACCATGATGGTGGCATTTGGAGCGACGCTCTACATGATTCTAAGCGAGAGGTTCAAGTGGATTTTCATCCCGATCATAACAGTGACTTCCATTCCAGTTGCTTTGTTCATTATGCTTCAACTTCCACTATTCATCTTCATGGTGAAATCAACATATGGTTCTGGAATTTTTCACCCGGTACAAATTTGGTAGCTGATCTCTTCTATTTTGATAAGATATCTAGAACTGTGCAAGTCAATCTCTCCTTTGTGTGTTGAGTTGTTACATAAGCTTATAAGACAATCTATTGAAATGGTTTGATTAATTTGTAAGAACATCGAACGTTGCAGAGATGAGAGGTCCAGCTTTTAAGCTTTTCTAGAATTTGTTCATTTTGCATACCTCTCTAATGTCTACAGTTTTCAAACCGCGACATGCTTTGATTTAAAGCATTGTGATATCTTGTACTATCTAAAAATTCAAGAGTAATGATTTGCTCAATTTTCTAGAGATTCCTCTACACAAATTATTACAAAGAAAGAGATGTTTGGAGTGATATTGGTCAAATTTGAATACAGACATTCATTTAAAAAGAAGCCTCTAACATGATGAAGGTACCTCATAAAATATGAATAAATTTGATTATGTTCAGCCCTTAATAAGAAAGGAAAAGGAAAAGGAAGGAAATAGCCAAGGAAATGCATGTTAAGAAACATAACTTTAATGTCCAGATTGCATTATAGAAACATAATTTTAATTGCCAGATTGGCGATTATATTTATTAAGTGCACCCATACACGGTTTCACGAGGATGTTGGGACAACATAGTTGGAATAGATCATTATCATAGCGAGAACAACAACCATAATTCCATGTACAAGATTAAGATCATCATGGATTGCTTATCACCATGTGACACATCTTTTCCTTATATGAGGTTTCGACTGCAAGTCATGTGAATGTAGAAACAAAGAATAATTTTCTTTTTTATTACATAGTACAAAAAATAACATAGATTGAACGATTGTGTAAGACATAATAAAGAGAGTGTTTCACGAAGAAAGAGAACTTGATACAATTGGTACCGCATTTACTTTGTGATCTAGGGATCTTGGGTTTGATCTCATTCATGAGCCTTCTGATGCTCCCTTTCTTCCTTCTTCCTTCTACCCTTTCTAAGTTTACATGTCTTCTTTGTACATCGAGAAAAAGAGAGTGGTTTACAAGTTAGGCCACATAATGGAGAAAAAATTATTTAAATGAAAGTTAGAGAGATGGATAATACTATTGTTGAATTGTGTATTGCGAGCTCACTTTAGTTTGGATTATCAAAGGCGGGTTCCGATTTACATCAGAGGTTGCTGTTCTCAATCACTCGTAGATTTGTGTTAATGGCTTACAAGAGATTGAGTTTGTTTACACCAAAAAGTTAAACTGTTATATGGCATCCGATTCTCTTTTGGACTCATTATTATTATCTTATATTACTAATTGAGGTCTAACACCTCCTCTCATGCGAAGTGTGTTAAGGGGCCTTGTGCAGTTTTGATATGACGTTGAATTGTGTGTTGCTGTGAAGTGACCGTTGGCTAAATTAGTGACTAGGCCTAAGGAGGTTGTGTTAATATTGTGGTTTGCAATTTTTTTAACCATTTCCAACTTAGATTTATAGAATTTAGGCCACTTTCCGTGCATTTAGGGGTTATTTGCAAGTAATTATAATTTAGATAATTTAACTATGGTTTATGCATGGTTTTAGGGTTTCATTTTAGAATTGGATACTGCCGTGAGTTTATTTATGCATAAAAAAATCCTAGAAGATTGTGCAAAGTCCTGAAAAGGAAAGAAGATGTGCGGAAGAAGTCAGAAATGGCTTGATCAAGAGTGTGATGATGGATGCAACAAATTTAATAGGAAATTTCTCACATTCAATGCATAGGAAATATGACAAATAAGATATTAGTGGAAACGCTATCGAGTCAAAATTTCAATGCATTGAACGGATCATAAGTCAAAATTAAAATGAGAAAATTACAGTAGATGAAAGAAAATTGCGCAAGGAGCAAGGACACCGTGGTGGTCGACCCGCTTTCAAACGACATTTCAATAAAGGAAAGTGCATTTTCTTGGTTCCAATGAATTAGGCAAGCTTCCAAAAGTATTCTCACATATATTTCTTTAACTTAAGATTTGAGAAAGAAGAGAATAGTAGTCAAAGGTTCAGAATATTGGGTTGCACATTAGAGGGAAGTTAAAGACCAAATATATACTGATAGATTCCAATTCTGTCACAATTTAAGGCACAATTTCAACAGATTGAGGGAAGAACTTCTACATCATTTTTTAGTATATTTTGGGTGTTTAATGAGCAAGAAAGAGTGGCAAATTGAATTAAGAAAAGAAGGATGTACTTAATGCTTGTTGGAGCTACGATCAAGCGACTCGCTTTCTCCATGATCTTGAGTTTTCTATATCATTTCTTCTTCTTCTTCTTTTTCATGATGTCGTTCTATCTTTTGTTTCAGGTATTTTCTATTTGCATGTTGAACTAAACCCCTAAATTCTTAGGGTGATCAATGAAACCTATTTTGATATTTTAAGTTTAAGTTCTATTCTCCCATCTGTATAATTCTATCAAGGTATGCCTCCTTAGTATTACTTGTGTATATTTCATACTCTATACTTTTGTTTGACTTGATCACCCATTGGAGCAATCTTGAGATTGAGAGGAGCCTTGAGATAGGGAATCAAAATCATGTTAGAGACTACATAGTTTAGGTTAATTCGTATCAAGAGGTGGAATTATTCTTGTGAGAACATTGAGTAATGGTGGACATCCTAGATAGCCAATCAAGTTTGGTTAGAATACGCCTTTCGACACTAATCGTCTAGAGATAGAGTAGGTTAACCAATCAAGGTTGGTTAGAATAGGCCTTTTAACACTAATCGCCTAAAGATAGAGTAGGTTAGTGTCATCCCCTTAAGCACATTCATACGACATTGAGAGGTGCATAAAGATATGTATTGGAGAAATCCTAGAACTATAAATTAACAACGTGGTAGAATTAATTCCATGAGAGATAGACTTAACTTAAGACTAGAATAGGGAATCTTATGTGTTTTGATTAATTGAATTTGTTTACTTGCTTTCTGTTTATTTATTTACTTTCTTCTAATTTCTATTCAATTGACTTGACTTGGAATTACTCATGTCAATTTTAGTACTTAGACCACATTTGGTCAACTGGAATGGAATATAGTCGGAATAGAATGGAATGAGAAAAGAAATAAAGAGAGGAATAAATAAAATGATGAATGTGAATGTTTTTGTTTGGTTGGAGGGAATAAAGTGATAAGGAATAGTAAATGAGTCTACAAGGTCAAACATAAATCGAATGGTTCCGTCGATAGGTTCAAAGCCCTTCTTGTTGCTCAAGGCTATACACAGCTTGAAGACATTGATTACGAGGAGACTTTCAGCCCTGTCGTTAAGCGCATTGCTATTCATGCAATCCTCTCTATTACTACATCACTGTAATGCCCGGTCCAACAACAGGATGTCAAGAGCGTCTATCTATATGTGACAGCCCCCAAGTTTTGTTGATCCTCCTTGCCCTAACTAAGTTTGCCGACTTTGTCGGTCACTCTGCTGTTTGAAACAAGCTCCGATGGCTTGATTCCTTAAACTAAGTACGTTCCTTCTAAAGCTTGGGTTCACTGGTTCTATAGCTAACACCTTACTTTTTCATCCTACATACACCTTCTTCTGTCATGTTTATGCTCATATACGTAGATGATATTATTCTTACTGGAACCCCTAATGCACCTTCTCTAATTTACTTGGTTCGCATAGTCAGGAGTTTTCAATGAAGGATCTGGGTCCTCTCCATTTCTTCCTTGGTATGGAGGTGCACACTACTAATGAAGGCCTCTTTCTGACTTAGTCCAAATACATTCACACTTTGTTGGACTGTGCGACTATGCTGGATCGTAAGACATCCTTTACTATCATTTGTTCGGGCTCTCGACTGTCTATGACTGATAATGCCCCTCTCTTGATCCTTCGATCTATCATTAGGTGGTTGGGTCGCTTCAGTATCTTACTCTTACGAAATTGGATATTACCTATGTTGTCCAACATGTGTGTCAATTCATTCGTAGACCCTCTATCTCTCACTTGACGACTGTGAAACGGATTTTTTGTTATTTAAAAGGGACAATTAAGCATCATTTGTTCATTCGAGAGGATGCTCGATTTACTTTACATGGTTTCTCGGATGCTGACTCGGCTAGGAATCTCGATGATGGGAGATCTATTGGTGGTTTTGTTATCTTCCTTGGTTCAAACCTAATCTCCTGGAGTTCAAAGAAGTAGCGTATAGTTGCCTGGTCGAGTATTGAATCTGAATACAAGAGTCTTGCCAATGCCATAGTAGAAATAATCTGGATCCAGTCATTGTTGCAGGAACTTGGTTTTGCTCTCTCACATCCTTCGATACTTTGGTTTGATAATCTCTCTGCTATCTATTTGACGGCGAGCCAGTCTTCCATGTGCATACCAAACACATTGAGATAGACAACCACTTCGTTCGTAAGCATGTCATTCATCATCAACTTCACATTTGATTTATCAATGGCGATGAGCAACTTGCTAATATTTTTAGGAAGTGTCTCTCCACCTAGCATTACAACCCTTTGCTCCAAACTCAATGTTCGGGACCTCCCATTGCGCTTATGGGGAAGTAATGGATAGATTTCTATACTTAGAAAGTATTGATAGGATTAGGCTATATCTGTAATGTAATATCATGGATCCATAGTTACTCAGTGTATATAGGCATATTAATAGATGAATACCATAGCACATATTGTATTTGTGACAATTTCAATATTCCGCCATTGTCTTTAAGCATTATGAGTATTTAACTCATAAGATACAATAATCGAGATATCACATAACATTAACTAAACCATCTTTTGAGGACAAACTGAATTATGGGTATCTTCGCAGCTGCGGTGTAGGAGGCGTCACAGCACACTTCATCAAAAAGCTTATAAGAGACCTATATCATAGCACGCCTCCTTTGTTTTTCTCTTTGCTCCAAATGTAATTCTGTAACTCAGAACAGATCTCATTCCCATTGCTCAAATCATTTTCTCAACATATATTGGCAGCCTTAACATTCAATGTACACGCAAATCATCTTTTAGCCAACTCTCACTCCATTTGCTAAATTCATCCCTGTTGTGGCTCTATCAGTCCAATATCAAGTCTTCAGGGCCTCGTGGACTCATAATATCTACTTGAATATTAAAGCCACTGGTCAATCTAAATCCCTAATCCCTGTTCATGGTAGGGGTGTGCAGCCGAACCGGTTTGGGGAGAACCATAACCAAACTAGTTCATACCAGTTCTATTTTGGTGCTATTTTTTAGATAAAAAACGGTTCAGTTAATTTCTAAGTGTAATCGATGCGATTAACCTGTTTGAACCGAACCAAATTGGTTTTAATTTAAAAATCAATTCGGTTCGGTTCAAACAAATTGAATTGTTTAAAACCAATTCAATTAGGTTCAAACTGAATTAAACTGTTCCAAAACCAATTTAATTCAGTTAGAACCGATTTCAAACCGAACCGAGTCATTTTAAAACTAATTCAATTCAAATCAATTAACTAAATTGGTTTAAAACAATCCAATTTTTTCCGCATAAACCTGTTCAGGTCTTTTACCTAATGTGCCGAACCGAACAGGTTCTTTTGGTTCGAAACCGGTTCAACCTGGAACCGATTTTCTGCACACCCCTAGTTCATGGAATTGGAGAAAATTACTAAGACATTTGGCACTTCAATTTATCTCTTGCAGAATAGGGATTGGAGACTTCATCTTCTAATTCTAGCGTGACAGTTGGGCATCAATTGATCCTACCATCCCTTTCTACCTCCCAGTGCTAAACTTGTTGTGGTGTGCTCTCAAGAGCTAAAATTAGCATGAGGCCTTAAGACCTAGGAAGGTGAAAGTGATTAGGCATAGAATTTCTTTGTGGTTCCCTATACGTATCCCTCATGCTACATTTACATGTTCACTAACTATATTGGACAAGCTCACCACAAAGGCAGGATGTTCACACATTTGATTCTAGGGCTAAAACCTTAGCACCCGTTCTTTCGATGTCCAGTTTCCCAAAATTGCGATTAATGATTTTGTCAATGGCTCACATCCCTGGTCTTAAAGGAGATTGGGGTATTGAGCTCTCTTGGGTGATTAGCAAAAAGCAAGCAAGAGTTGTTTCTTTGCCTATTTTAGTAACAGAAACCAAGAAACTTCAACTACTAAGTCATATGATTTGTGTACATGATGTGCATTTTGTGTAGTCTAGCTATTTAATAGAATTACATGCTCACACAAAAAATAAAAATAAAAAGTACGGCTGCATTTTTTGTCCCAAACTATTTGCATGTCGAAATGGAAATGATTTGGTGGGAAAATCAAATTGAACAAATCGTGAATTTTCGATATTGCATCTCTTTCAAAGTGCGTACATGTTGTGTCTAAACTGAATAATGAAAAACATCGTCCTCAAAAACACTTCGATTCGGAATGCATTTCCAAGATATCAATTTTCCCTTCGATTCATCTTATTCTCCATTTTTTCTTGAGTTGTTTTTAGTGATAGTAACCAGAGTTTGTAACCATAAATTGCTCCTCGTCAGTGTCATATATAGTATTATTATTGAAGAAATTTCTTCTCGCGGACGTCATTATCTAGAGGGGCGCCCTAAATCCATCCCTGATCGTTACAGACAGTTGCAAAAGGCGCAGATAGATTCGAGTCATAGTCCTCAATGACTCCCAACTATTTGTTAGTCAGTGAAAATATGGGCAAAGGACGAAGAAACAGAGGGGATAACCTTTTATGGTCTTTTTCATAATGATTATTTTTTGTGTATAAGCCTAAATAATTGGAGATAGCAAAAAATTAAATAAATTAATAAAAAGAGACTAGAGTTCTAGTAATGACTATCAAGACCTCTTGATTTTGTTAAGCCAGCAACTAGTGTCACTGCTCTAGTGATTTCTTTCTCTTTTTATATTTTTTGGTTCTTTTCTAGAGTATTTTTTTGGTTAAAAATGATGCTTTCGAACCTAATGTAAAATTTATTGCAATAGTTTTAATGCGAATTTGAAATTCACAGTTATAAAATCTGACACATTATATATTTATCCATAATTTTACTATGTATAATTCACACACATTTAAGAGATGTTTCGAGATACTTGTCCTGATCCATGCCAAGACTGTGAGGCGAAAGAACATTATCATATAATTCTCTCCTCCATGCCTTCCCTTGAATGCTTCACGATAGATTGAAGACTTTAAAAACTTTCAGTCTTTCTTATGGACTTTATTTTCTATCTTCTTTCTCAAAAACGTGGGTCATTTTTTCCTCAGTAGCCGATGCTTTTATATTCAATGAAAATCATATATATTCACTCTTAACTGACTCCAAAATCCTGATCCCTTTTTGAAATCTCTTATTTTAATTAGTTTTAGTATTTTTTTAAGAGAAAAATATATATTATATTGAAAGCAGAAGTGAAGGAATCTTAAAACTTGAATCTTAACATGGATTTTACTTTCCTTAACTGATATATGTTTATCAATGTGTTGCCTTTTTATATTAAAATCATATACATTATACATGGATCTAATAAACGGTTAATAAATCTGGGACAAGTGAGTCACATAAATGGTTATTTTGAAGGAAATACTCTGAAGCCTAAAACATTGTGTGATCCAAAAACAATCGTATGGGTCCCCATCCCAAGAGGGAACTGAGATTTTGACAAGCTTCACAGTGAGGAAAGACAATGAGTGTGTATAGTTGGAGAAGGTATCTTGTATTACTATGTCATCATGTACTAGTACTAATATTACTTCGTAATATCAACAATAGAATTCGGCTACTTTTAGAATTTATTTATAAAATTTTAAAAAATAATCATAAAATAATTTATTTTTATTAATTAATAACTTGGCATCACAATATCATAATTGTCATGTGATATGTTTCATAAAATACGCTCTCGTATTGATGAGAGGCCTTGAGTGCCTATAGTTGTTTATCAAACCACCGCCATAAATAATACTAATCCTAACTTGGTTGCAACTTAACGCGTCAATCAGAGGAGAGAGTCTTGTGTATAATAAGTATATCACGTGTTAGTGTTGACGTGGTGTCATGAATCAATAGGATTCAGTTACTTTTTAAGATTTTTTTAATAAAACCTAAAAGAAAAAAAATCTTAAAATAGCTTAATTTGATTGACTTATACCACTTCATAGGCGATACCCCATTACATGCTAGACTTTCTCCAATCAGAGGCCACGAAACAGCTCGGAGACCTTTCTGGTCTATGAAAATGGACAAACATTGATGTCTCCGTTGATCGCTCGTGAGCCGAAAAAGGAGAAAATTCTCTCTCGATGTATATTGACTTTCACGACATTGATTATTAGTTTGATGATGATGTAATCTTAGTACTTAGGACAAATTGTTCAAATAAATTTTGGGTGTTTTATTAAAAATACCATAAATTGTTTTTCTGGTAAAAACCGAGGATCAACTTTTATTTTTTTCCACAACATCTAGTAAATGTGATTGTTTTTTGTCAAAATTGATACCAAGGCCAAGATGCATCTTTACTTGAATCAGGCATGACACAGTACATGCACGTCGTGTAACAGTTCACGATAAATGAGAGCACCTACAAATCTCTCTAGATTGTCCAGCAATTTTTACATTAGAAATATGAGGATGTACCAAAACTATTGTACTCAGCAAGGACTGTTAGTCAAGTTTACACATACTGATCAATCGTAGAATGTAAACATGAGACAAAGAGGGTTTGGTGCAATTTGTACTGTCTTTAACCTAGGACTAAGAGGATTTGGATTCATCTCATCGTGGGACTTCTCTTACCCATTTTATTTCCTCCTCCTTCGAATCCTACGTATCTTTTTTATACACCGAAAAAAAACATAAACATGACAGATTGCAGAGGTCTTACTAATCTTTATCACCGCACCATCGTGGGCAATGAACTTGATGAGATACAAGGCATGAGTACAAGTTCGTTCAGTCCAAGGGCTTTTTCTTTTCTCAGTGAAAAGGAGAGCACTAATGACAGCCGATTTAACCACCCACTATAAAATATTTGAAAACTTTCATATTCAAGTGTTGACATGTTAGACGAATTGAACAGCCAGTACTAACACTAATTCCATTACTGTAGCACCACAAAATGTCCTGTATAATTTAAAAAATTCGTCTTTTCTAGCAAATTTACTTACAAGAAAATTCTAACATACGATCTCATCCCTTTTAAACCACATAAAATTGAAATTTGGACTATTAGACTGCCACTATCAAATGTGAATTAGTCCATGGGCCAAGACTATATATATTTTGAAAAATATCCAGCGGACGTGAACTCCTGAGCAATGAGAGTCCCACCTCCATTGTCACGGCCATCCCGATTCGCTGTCACACCACCTGTCTTCCTTTTCTATTTTTCTGTTAATACATTGCCTGTCTGCCTTTTTTTTCCTCTTTTTCTATATCGATAGTGTCCGGTATTGTAACAATTGACTAATCCATCATAACTAATAGACAAAATCAACAAGATCAGAATAGGACCGATTCTCAGTGATTATTTCCTGTAATATTCTCTGTATATATTTAGTTACCCTTCTTGTACTTTGTATAATCCTACATATTACAGTGAATACAACTCTCAAAGATATGAAGGAAATTCTCCTATTCTATCATTTTCAATCTTTTACTCCTTTATGGTATCAGAGCAAGTACTCGGTAATTTCTCCGAACATACCTGGTTCTGGTTCTTACTTCTGCTGCATTCTTGAGTCTTCTGGCACATCATCCTTGCTACAGAAACGTTTTCCTGCAGATTCACCATGGCCAAGCAGCTGTATGAATCATCCCTCCCCACCTCTTTTCCCACGGCTCCTGTAAAATTGATCGGCCACAATTATCTGTTTTGGAAAGGGATTATGAGTCCCCTTCTCGATACCTATGGCCTTCTCGACTATGTCGAAGGCAAAACTACTGCTCCTACCGAAACAACAACAGACAGCAATGGTGTTGCCACTCCGAATCCTAACTATCGACTATGGGTTTCACACGACAAATTTGCCCTCACCTGCTTAATGCTCTCAGTGACAGAAGAGGTGGGCAGCAATCTTCTCGGTGCCAGGACGTCTCATGAAGCTTGGACGACTCTTGGCACGCTCTTCGACTCCCAGACAGCGGCTCAGGAGGACTTCCTCGAACAACAATGGCGTGACCTGCGAAAGGGATCATTGGCCGTGGTCGATTATATCCATTCGGTAAAGCAAATTGCTACTCGATTTACTCAGCTGGGAAAACCAAAAACAGTAGCACAGGTGAACCGTTGCATCGTCACTGGCCTAGGATCGGATTGGGAGCCCCTCGTCCTTGCACTCTCACCGTCATTGGCCTCTATGAGTACTGATGAACTCTCCGCGCTCCTCCTGAACAATGAAGCTCGCCGGAATTTCGCCAATGATCGAGATCAAAACCCACCCCTCTCTGGTATTCTCGGACCGGCACCAGCAGCTATCCACTATGCTGAAGGGCGACGACCTCCATACACACCCGGCCGGAGTCGCGGGCGTGGCAGGAGCGGCATCTACTCAGATCGACGTCGTTGGAGTTGCCGAAACCCTAATCTTTTTCATTCTTCCGTGAATGTGCAGGGCTCTGTTGTTAATGGAGCAGCTGTAGGAGGGCGTGGGTCCTCCTCCTTTTCGGGCCACTCCCGTGGCTCATGGACTCAGTCAGGGCCTGCATATCACCCGGCCCATTTTGGAGGCCCACGTGACAAGCCGCAAGGCTTTCCTCCTCACGGGGCAGCACTCTGTCCGCTTATGGGCCTGAGCCCAGCTTCTCAATCATATGCCAGTTGTGTCATAATCCGGGCCACACTGCTCTTCATTGTCAACTCCATCAACCTCGTAGCCCGCAAGTCCATTTTGCCGAGGCCTCGTCTAACGGACTGTATGATCTGGACTGGTTTATGGATTCTGGAGCAACCCATCACATCACTTCGGACCTTGCCAATCTCCGAGTTCGGGACGACTCCGCTACTTCGGATCATGTTCTTATGGGTGATGGTAATCCTTTACCTGTTCTTGCTTCCGGCTCCTCTACACTCTTATTTCCAACTCGTCCTCTCCACTTACAAAATATTTTATATTCCCTATCTATATCAAAAAATCTTATTTCTATTTCTCAGTTCACTCGTGATAACTCTTGTTTTATTGAACTTTATCCTGATTATTTTCTTGTTAAGGATCTTCACTCCCACCAGGAACTCCTACGCGGCCCGGTTAAAAATGGATTGTATTGCCTCCCGCGAAGAGACAGACTCAGTGCTCACCCTCAGGCTCTTCTCTCTACCGCAAACTCCAGTCTCCTATGGCATTTTCGCTTAGGTCATCCGCCCTCTTCTATTGTTCGTCGCACATTACCCCTTTCTATTTCTTTGAATAAAGACAATATTGACTATGTTTGCTCGGCCTGTCAAATGGGCAAGATTGTCAATTGTTCCTTTCCATCCACCATGAATAAAAGTACTCATTTATTTGAACTTATTCATACTGATGTTTGGGATCCTGCTCCTGTGCTTTCTCATTCGGGTCATCGATATTACATCCATTTTCTCGACGATTACAGTAAATTTTCTTGGTATTATGTCCTAAAATCTCGTTCTGACGTGATAAGAGTTTTTCGGGCATTTCGACTTCTAATTGAAAATCTCTTTGGTCAGAAAATTAAATATCTCCAATCTGATGGGGCCAAAGAATTTCTCTCCCATGATTTTCAACTTGAATTACAGAATAATGGCATCTTCCACAGGCTCTCTTGTCCTCATGTTCCACAGCAAAATGGTTCTGCTGAACGAAAACACCGCCACATTGTGGATATGGGTTTGTCTCTTCTTCATCATGCCTCTCTTCCTTCCAAATTTTGGGATTATGCCTTTGAAACAACCGTCTACCTTATCAACCGTTTGTCCACTAAATCTCTCAATTACAGGACTCCATTTGAACTTGTTTATGGTCATCATCCTGATCTTTGTACCTTGCGTGTGTTTGGCTGTTTGTGTTTTCCTTACCTTCGTTCTTACTCTCGTCACAAACTTGACTCTCGCTCTCGTCCTTGTGTATTTCTTGGCTATCCTTCGCAGTTTCACGGTTACCACTGTCTTGATCCTTCCTCAGGGAAAGTTTTCATTAGTCCTAAGGTTGTTTTCGATGAGCTCTCCTTTCCTTACAGGGCTGCGCAGTCTATCTTGGCGGGCAATCCCTCCTCTTCATCCGAGCTTGCGTACTCTGCTGGTACTTCCTCTTCCCTTTCAATTCCTTTACCATCATCACTACACAGTTCAGTTACTCCTCCTGCACAGTCAGACATACCTCCAGTTTCTTCCTCTGCTCCGGTATCCATAACACGGTCTCCAGATCTAGCAAGTCCTGCAGACATTGTCTCTACTCCACAACGGACTCATCATATGGTCACAAGATCCCGTGATGGTACTCTACCTCCACGACGCTTCACTATTTCGAGACATCCTGTTGCCTTTCATGTCTCTCCAAATCTTCACGAGCCGACATCATTCTCTAAGGCTCGGCAAGATTCCAACTGGCGAAATGCAATGACGGAGGAATTCCACGCACTCCTTCAAAATAACACCTGGGATCTTGTACCACCTACCTCTTCTCAGAATGTGGTCGGTTGCAAGTGGGTTTATAAAATCAAGCGGAAAGCCGATGGGTCCCTTGACAGATATAAGGCCCGCCTGGTTGCAAAAGGCTTCAATCAGCGTGAAGGAATTGACTACACTGAAACATTCAGTCTAGTCATCAAACCGGTAACCATTCGTACGGTACTTACTATTGCTGTCTCTCTCAATTGGCCTATTCGACAGTTGGATGTCAAGAATGCTTTTCTTCACGGTCATCTGCAAGAAGAAGTCTACATGCACCAGCCTCCAGGTTTTATTGATCCATTGTGGCCACATCATGTCTGTCGGCTGCGTCGTTCACTGTATGGTCTAAAGCAGGCCCCTAGGGCTTGGTTTCAACGTCTCAGCAACTTTCTCTTGGATTTTGGATTTCTCGGCTCTCAAGCAGATCATTCCCTCTTTGTCTTACAGAACCAGTCATATCAAATTTATTTCCTTGTGTATGTTGATGATATCATCTTGACAGGTTCGCCAGGTGCTCCATTTGATGCTCTCTTAACTTCTCTACATCGAGAATTTGCCATGACGGATCTAGGCCCCCTTCACTTCTTTCTTGGCATGGAAGCACACTCTGATCCCACAGGCTTATACCTTACTCAGAGCAAGTACATATATGATCTGCTTGTCCGCACTTCCATGCTTGAGTCCAAGCCCATTCGCTCTCCAGTTTCTATGGGCTCCAAATTATCTGCTCTCGATGGTGATCCATTTGATTATCCTTCCTTGTATAGAAGTGTTGTTGGGAGTCTTCAGTATCTCTCTCTCACACGTCCAGATGTCGCTTATGCTGTTAATCAAGTTTGTCAGTTCATGCACTCTCCATCCACAGCACACTGGCTCGCAGTTAAACGGATCTTACGCTATCTCAAGGGTACCATCACTTATGGACTTCATTTGCGCCCTGCCTCCATATTCTCTCTACATGGTTTTTCTGATGCTGATTGGGCAGGCAATCCCGATGATCGTCGTTCTGTGAGCGGATTTATCGTCTATTTGGGTCCCAACCCGATATCTTGGAGTTCCAAAAAGCAACGCACCGTTGCTCGGTCGAGTACTGAATCCGAATACAAGAGTCTTGCTAACATCACATCGGAAATGATCTGGCTCCAATCTCTCATGCGTGAACTGGGAATCTCTCTCCAACATGTTCCGACCCTTTGGTGTGACAACATGTCTGCAATTTATCTCACTGCCAACCCAGTATTTCATGCTCGCACTAAACACATCGAGATCGATTACCACTTTGTTCGTGAACAGTTCATCCAGAACCTCTTGCGTATTCAGTTCATCAGTTCTGATGAACAGTTAGCGGATGTACTCACCAAGGGTCTGCCTTCCTCTCGGTTTCAGGATGTGCGGTCTAAGTTCAATGTGGTTGCTACCCCATTGCACTTGCGGGGGAGTAATAGACAAAATCAACAAGATCAGAATAGGACCGATTCTCAGTGATTATTTCCTGTAATATTCTCTGTATATATTTAGTTACCCTTCTTGTACTTTGTATAATCCTATATATTACAGTGAATACAACTCTCAAAGATATGAAGGAAATTCTCCTATTCTATCATTTTCAATCTTTTACTCCTTTAATAACAATTGACTAATCCACCAAACAATGTATTATATGGTATGGGGCCCACCATTAATCTCCTGATACCGGCCTCCAGGAAAGTTGAACCATGAGTATGGCCTACATATTAATAGTGTAACAGGAAAAAATCAATTATATGCGGAATAATAAATTTATATAAAATTGTATATATGTACAGTCATGCTTGAATGACATAAAAATTGCATATAATATTTAAATATAATTATGTATGATCAATTATATACATGACAATAAATTAAAATAAAATGATGGAAGTAAGAAATATTAGTTGAATTTGGGTGATTTAAAACTTATTTTATTTATTGAGTGATCTTGATTCAAGGCTATCATGAAAAATAAAATCGATTCAAGTCTTGTGAATAAAGAATTTGTTAAATAGGAGATTACTAATAATTAGTGAACCAACTGGACTCAAATTTCAAGATATATTAGAAATTTCAGATATCAAAAAAAAATATTTATCAAAAAATAAAATATTAAAACTAACTTTTTGTCTGTTAGTAGTGTGTTAGACTTCAATAAGAAAATTGCATTATTAAAGCCTAGGAGTTAGATTTATTTTTCAAGTGAGAATTTAATACGGCAATATTAGATTTTCTAAAATCCTTGTGTTCGATAGTTCTTCCTTTTTCTTATCCTTTTAGGCTATCGATAGTTTTTCTTTTTTCTTATCCTTGTAGGTTACACCCTTTTCTATTCAGTATGTATCGACTCCTGAATGTACAAGTTCAACGTCCATATTAATGGAATTAGAATTCGTTGTAATTGTTTACTCTAAAAAAATTAACATGTAAGATAACGACGTAATTTATTATTTATTACTTAATAAATATAAATTCAGCATCAACTTGTGCAGGGAGTCTTCTATTTAACGGGTATATCACGTAATATTAATTATGTGATATCGCAAACTAATAAATTAGTTCATTTATTTTAAGATTTTTATAAAATCCCAAAAATAAAAAATAAAACTATAAATAACTGAATTTTATTGGTTTATAAGATCATGTGAATCATATCACGTAATATACCCGTTACACACTATACTTTCTCCAACCTTAAACTGCATTTCTGATAGACAAAATGCGATATAGGAGAGTGCAGAGAGTCGAATGGCTCCTAGCTCACTTGGGTCTCCTCTTCGTTTTTTATCGACTGAATCCCGAACACGAGCCAAAACATATTGCAGAAGGAAGTCCAGAATCAATGGAGCTCTCTTCTCTTCGCAGCGGCATCATCGCGCCGTTCGTTATGAAGACATACCAGATGGTCAACGACCCCTTGACGGACAACCTCATCACGTGGGGCAGCGCCAACAACAGCATCCTCATCGTCGAACCCATCCACTTCTCCAATCGCATCCTTCCAGCCTACTTCAAGCATAACAACTTCCCCAGCTTCGTCCGTCAGCTCAACACCTACGTGATTCTCTCTCTATCTCTCTGTTTAAATTTTTTTTTTTCCTTTTTGATCAGGTATACAAATGAGGTACGTATAACTAAAAGAGTTAGAAAAAAGAAGGAAGTGAGATCGAACCTAGGACTTGACGATGGTGGTACTAAATCTAGTTCGAGTCCGGTTCTCTCATTAATTGATAAAGTAATTATCTCAGTATGAGTTATCTCCATTCACAAAAACTCGAATTTGAGATATTTGTTTAAAAAGAAAAATTGTCTTACCACTTGATCTAGTTCTTGTTGCTATTTAAAAGGTTAATTTTATTGAATAACAATATCACCTGTTATTTATTGCTCAATGTATATAGGGTTTCAGGAAAGTGGATCCCGACAGGTGGGAGTTCGCGAACCAGTGGTTCCTCAGAGGGCAGAAGCACCTGCTTGCCAACATTGGCCGTAGGAAGCCCGGCCGGAACGCACAGTGCAAAGGCGAGCCCGGCATGGACGGCGACGAGGAGTTGCACACAGAGATTGCCCATCTGAGGGACGAGCAGATGGCACTCGAGGAGGAGCTACGAGGAATGAACCGGCAGCTCTAGGCCACCGAACGGCGGCCCCAGCAGATGGTGGCGTTTCTCTGCGAGGCGGCCGAGGACCCGGAAATGATCCCTGGAATGATGCTCGAGAAGGACCTCAGAAAAGCCCGGAACCAGACACACTCCAGCGAGAAGAAGAGGTGGCTTGTGTGGCAGATAGCGATCCTGCCTCCTCTTCATCTCTGTCGAGCATGGCAGTCTTGAAATCGATCGAGAGCGAAGATGAAGACAAAGGAGTGGTCTGTTCGCCGAAAGTAGGACTCGACATTAATAACTTGCCGCCACTGCCAGCCCACTTGCAGTCGTCTCCTGCGGCGGGTTACACTATGCCGCCGCTGATTAGTGGGGGCCAGTTTATACTCTTGGCTGAGACGGGGACAAAGTAAGCCAGCCCCAGACAGCCACCGCCTTATCCGTTTTCATTGCTCGGGGATGGCTTTTAATTAGACATTCGACAAATAAAATAGTACGAAAATGAAAATCGATTGAAAAAATCTTTTTTATTTTAAATTTTTTTTTAATTTGCACCACGCAGTGTCTCCGGGCAAGCCGAAGCACACCTCGAGACTAATCTGCAATCGGGCCATGATCCCTGAGAAAATTCCCGTCAACCCTCCCAACCTGGGATTCGATTATGGGATCTCCCATTTGGGGGTTTAGTGAGAGAATTACTAGGCCAATTCCAAGTTGATCTTTTTATTTTAAAATAAGTATTATATCATTATACCAAATTCCTGCACATGCTTTAATTAGTTTCCTTTATGGAATTTATCTTGGATCCTATTCTTTTGCATTAATTATTATTTTTTTGTTTCTTTTAGGTTTCACTTCAGGGGTGAAAATATTTTTAGCACCACTCCAAAGGATATTTTTAAAACTAACACTAGTTTATATAAGTTTGAAAAAATAGCACCACTATTTAAGTCTTTTAAGTGAATTTTTCTTTAATTCCCATCCTACCCTTGTCATTTCAAAACCCTAACTCCTCTAAGCCCTCAGCTGCTTTCTTCTTCCTCCAGCCGTGCCTCTCCACCGAGCTGCCCCTGCACTGTGCTCCCTCAGCTGCTTTCTTCTTCCTCCAGCCGTGCCTCTCCACCGAGCTGCCCCTGCACCGTGCCTCTCCCTTCCCAGCTCCCTCAGCCGCCCCTGCGCCGTCTCCCTTCGCTGCTTCCTCAGCTGCCGACCCTCAGCTGCCGGCGGTGGTCTCCCTTCCCTGCTCCCTCAGCTGTCGGCGGTGGTTTCCCTCAGCTCCCTCAGCTGTTGGGCGTGCCCTCCCTCAGCTGCCGGCTCCCTCAGCTCCCAGCTGAGCCCTCCCTCAGCTCCCGACTCCGTCAACTGCCGGCTCCCTCAGCTCCCAGCTCCGCCCTCCCTTAGCTCCCTCAGTTGTTGGCCGTGCCCTCCCTCAGCTGCCGGCCGTGCCTCTCCCTCAGCTACCAGCTCCCTCAGTTGCCGGCCTGCCCTCCCTCAGCTCCCAGCTCAGCCCTCCCTCAGCTCCCTCAGCTCCCGACTCCCTCAGCTGCCGACTCCGCCCTCCCTTAGCTCCCTCAGCTGCCGACTCCACCCTCCTCAGCTCCTTCAGCCGCCGGCTCCGCCCCACCTCAGCTGTCGGCTCCCTTGGCTACCTCAGCCGTCGGCCGTGCCTCTCCCTCGGCTCCCGGCTCCCTCAGCTGTCGTGCTCTCCCTCAGCTGCCGTGCGTCTCCCTCAGCTGCCGTGTGTCTCCCTCAGCTGCTGTATCCAGGTTATGCTCTATCAAGTATGTCTTGCTTGGGTACATGACGGAAAATATTGTGTAGATGATCTGATTTTACAAAATAATCGGATGATATGCTTATTAATCAAGACCTATTAGAAAATTACGCATCAGGCTTTGTCATCCTGTAATGGGATCAAGAAGTCATCTTTTTAAGTGTGCCATATGCTTGTGTATTGAGGGTACTGCACGTGGGTATATTGGCTGCTTTATTATGAGATTTACAAGTGATTTATAATCGGAGTAGTTAAGTCCATCTAATTTGCTGCTGGCTTTTAATTTACTAACCTTGTAAGTTGAGGTGTCCTGTTGCATTCCCTTAAAGGGGCCCGAAAATTCTCATACATCAATAGATGGGGTCCTGGGTCAGTCCCTTTTTGGGATGGAATAATTCTCATCAATTGGCAAATCCCAGAAGGTGGCTAAGTTGCGTGATTACAACCATCAATCTTGGACTAAAATTTCTGTCCGACCTTTACTGTAGGAGGAATTACCTATGTTTTATGCTTCTATAGGCATCGATGATTTTGAATTCCCTCATGCATTCTTGTAGATCGTTGGATCTAATTATACTTTGATTTGTGCAGATGGAACAAAATTTAAGGATTCCTCGTGCCGACTGGTTTGTGCCGAAGTTGAACCGGCATAACAATATGCAAGTGTTAGCTGATATTGAGAGTGCACTTACCAATGAAGAGGAGATGGCCCGATTCAAACAAAGTTGTCTGGGGCATTTTCTGGATATGGATCGCGAGATGGCGTTCAGTGGTGTGCTAGTAGTATATTTGCTATTGAGGGAAATCAAACATAATGGGCCGAGAGATGAAATGTGGTTTGCTACTGGGCGACAACATTTGCTGAAGTTGTCGAGAAAGGAGTTCTGCCTTATTACAGGCTTAAAATTCGGGGCTTGCCCGAATTTACAGCAATATGAATCCCCTGTTCATTGTCTCCGAACTCGTTATTTTCAGAGGAAGACAGATGTCCAATACACTGATGTTCGGAACGTCCTAGTTGGTGGGAACTTCAGGGAACAATTCGACGCTGTTAAATTGTCCCTGATATGTCTGTTGGGAGAATTTCTGTGGGGCACTGATAAGAGACGCATAGTGCCATCTTGGTTGTGGGGCTTGGTGGAGAACTTAGACCAGTTTGATTCCTTTCCATGGGGGAACTGTAGTGAGCGATGCCTTACTAATAATATATTCCAGTCGACCGCAGTGCACGTCATATGATGGGCATCAGAATCCATCTTCATTACCCTGGCGTGCGGAACACTCGCTAATCGAGATGTCCAACTAGAAGCAATATTCTTCCGATCGCAGTGCCATCTCTGTGTCATGTTGCGTACAAACTCAGCCAAAGTCGTAACTGGCAAACAACGAGCAAATCTAAGACAAGAATTGAGGCACTCTGCAATGTTCGTTGTCATCAACTGGTAGCGAGGTAATGGGCAATGAACACGAGACCATTTACGTGGTCCTATCTCCATAAGCATATCATAACACCGACAATTCATGCGTTTAATCTCATCCATGTGCTTATCAAAATCATGTACCGTGTAACTCTTTGCTGCCGCCCAGAAAAAATCCTTCAGATCAGTGCGGTGGAACTGTTTAACCAAATTCTGTGAAATGTGCCAGCAACACAAGACATGTTCAGCTTCAGGAAACACTGTTCGAATGCCTTCAGCGATGCTGGCATTACGATCAGATATGAACATCAACTCTTCAATATTACCAATGGCCACATTTAATGCTCGAAAAAACCATGTCCACGCATGAATATTCTCTGTATCTCCATACCCAAAAGCCAAAGGATATGCTTGGTCATTACCATCCTTTGCACATGCTACAAACATCGTGCCCTTATAACGACCTTTTAAATGGGTACCATCGACGGCAATTATTGGTCGAAGATATTGCTGAAAGCCTCTAATACTTGGCCCGAAAGACATGAAAAAATATAGAAAGCGGTTATCGGTGTCAATGTATAGGTCCGTATGTGAGCCCGGATTCGCCTCCCGCAAAGCATGACAATATGATGGCAACAATTGATAAGAGTCTTTGGGAGATCCATATGTCAGAGAGAGTGCGTAATGCAATGCTTGCCATGCCTTATTGTAGAGTATTTGAATTCCATACATCTCCTTCATGTCCGCAATAATGTCCTTAGGCTTCATTACTCTTCCTTGAACACTGGACAATCTTGGCGCAATCACCTCCCCAATGATACTAGCACTTGCTTGGCGATGGTATCGATGAACCTCATCACGTGTGCATGTGTGCTCATCGTTCCACCCACGTACCTCCCAAAAAGTACCTTCCTTTATCCGAATGGCACGGAATTTCCATGAACAGTTGGCCTCCTTGCAAACTGCGTGAAATAATGACTTAGTGGACCTATGCACTCGCCATTCAAAGTTTCGTCCTAAGGCATATAGGCCGAGTAATCTTTGCATGTCCTTCTTATTCGGAAAGAACTGTCCCTTGTAAATGACATTTGTGTTTGCTTCAGACACAAGATTTGTCGTATCTCCCTGCCATATGAATGCATCTGCACCCGGTATATGCCAATCAGTATTTGTTTCAGCAGATGGTTGCACTGTATGTTGTTCTTCTAGGCCACAACTAGGAAGATCTGTCATAACCCTTGACTGTCCAAGTACACCTATCCCATCTTGAACTCCTTGGCGGCTAGATTCAGAATATGGGATCTGGTCATTCCGAACATGTTGCATTCCTGCCTCCTCCTCCTCCTCCAACAAATTATGTACATAAGTATCTCGTACTTCGTCGACATGCACATATCGGTCTTCATTGTCTTGATTAATTTCATAAACGGGTGGTGCAGGTGACGTGCCTACTCTGGGCTGGTTGCTTCCATGGAAGGATGCATTGCCTATTTCACCAATGCCTACTTGATGGGGAACTTCTTGACAATCTAATCGAGTAACAAAACTTACACAAATCTGAGGTGGATATCTTTTCTCACTGAGTATAAACTCTAGATCTTCATCGTTCTCCACATCCATTTGATATGGAACATCACCTCCTCCGATATTTGTCGAATGCAACTTCATTATAAATCGGCTATTGTCATGAGGAACAATGGACTGCACCTTTCTATACAACTCATCATATGAGACACTCATTGGAACAATTATTCCTTTAGACTTCATTTGACTCCCCGAATATCGACAACCTCCATTAGCTGTACACTCCCATTTTCCATTGAACATAATCACCACTCGGACGCGCTCCATGTTACCTATCCATTAACATGAACATAAGTCTCGAAAAACTTTGCATAGGTCCCGACAAATCAAGAATGGGTCCCGATAAATTATGAATAAGTCTCAATAAATTATGAATAGGTCCCAATAAAGTCTAAATAGATACTGATAAATAGGTCCGTAAAATTATTCATGAATAGGTTCGGAGAAATCATAAATAGGTCTCGTTCAAGTCTAAATAGGTACCTGTCGATAGGTCCCGAAAAATGTGGAATAGGTCCCGATAAATCATGAATAGGTCCTCACAAAGTCTAAATAGGTACCGATAAATAGGTCCTAAAATTATTCATGAATAGGTCCGGAGAAATCATAAATAGGTCTCGTTCAAGTCTAAATAGGTACCTGTCAATAGGTCCCGCAAAATTTGGAATAGGTCCCGATAAATAATGAATAGGTCTCGTTCAAGTCTAAATAGGTACCTGTCAATAGGTCCCGCAAAATTTGGAATAGGTCCCGATAAATCATGAATAGGTCCTCACAAAGTTTAAATAGGTACCGATAAACAAGTCCCGAAAAGTTACAAATAGGTCCCGAAAAAATCTGAATAGGTCCCGAAAAATGATGAATAGGTCCCGAAAAAGTTTCGGCGACTGGGAGACTTTTCACTGGGAGAATAACACAAAATACCTCAACAAGGCTCAATACTTTTCAGTGGGATGGTTAGGTAATGACCGTGCCTATACTCCAGCGATGCCCGTGCCCTTGTCCGTGCTCCGGTGTGACGCCCGTGCTCCGGTGTGATGCCGGTGCTCCGGTGACGTGCTCCGGTGAGAGAGAGAGAAAGGAGAGAGTGGCTGAAGGAGAGAGAGAATGGAAGGAAATGGCTGAATGAGAGAGAGAGAATGGAGGGAATGGCTGAAAATTTTAAAAATTAAAAGCCCTCAAAAGGACATTATTGTCATTCTCTCTAAAGAGGTGCTAGTTTTTCAAACATTTATAAACTAGTGTTACTCTTAAAATAAAGTAGAGGAGCAATGTCATTTTTGGCAATTAACACTTCACATGATACTCTTTTTTCTTAATGGCGTAAGCAGCTAAGGGAAAAATATTGACATACGTTGGTTCAAAATTGAAACTATTGGGAGTAATCGGATCTCATAACTCGAATATCTTTCCTCATAAAAAAAATTAATTCTTACTGGAAAAAAATTGAAAATATTGATTACATGTTCTCTCTGTTCTCTCCTTTTTTTCCGGTGAATCTCTCCTTTTTTTTAGTCTAGTCACATGAGAACCACTTAAGGAGTTTCACCTCTCGTTTTAACAATTTGAATATTGACCGTCCGCATTATTCGAATTTTCAGATTCTAAATTTTAATAAATAAGAAAGGAAGGAAAGTAATAGCAGTGGTGACCCAACCGCATCTCGCAACGTAATATTTGAATTTTTGGATTCAATCGTAAACATATCAAATAAACTGATTAATCAGTACTAACAATGGCATTGTCGACATAGCACTACCAAATGTCTAGTATAGTCTAAAAAGTCGGTGTCTACCAAAGTACAAGTTCAAGAGCCTCCCCTACACTGCTCATTGACAAAAACTTATAATCTCGATTTCACCAAATTATATAAGAGTGGATTTTAAATCATTATACAATTATTCTTGGTAGTTGAGAGTTGTAAATTTTGAACGTAGAGGGAAAAAGTGCCAAGATTCCAGTGGGGTGGGGTGGAGGTGGAGGTGGAGGTGGAGGTGGAGGTGGAGCGAGGTCATATTAAAACTTAAAAGATGACTGTATCCTCGCCAAGTACATTGTTTAATCTGCCAAAAAATTGACACTTCCAAGCAATCGCGTTTACCTACCATCTTTTTATATTTTTTATCGGTAAAAAATGACAGCAATGGTGGCGATTCTATCACCCCTCGCTCGTATGTTTGAGCTTTTGTGTTCTACCGCGAACATATCAAATCAAACGAACTGAATAACTAGTACTAATACTGATATCGTCAATCTAGTATCACTAAAGGCCTAGAAAAATTTAAGAAATTAGTGTCTACCGAGTCACAAGTCAAGAGCCTCTTCCAACAATATTATTCAGAGTGAAAGTCAAATATATGACATCACCAAACTATATTAGAGTGAGTTTTAAATCATTAGACCACCGAATTATTACCATTTTAAGATGATGATATGATTTCTATCCCCCAACAGAATGAGGTATTGGGTAGTCAATTAATAGCACACAATGCCACATAAGGTGGTTTAGGAAATAATAAAAGAACCAACTTCGACCATGAGGGGTATAATACAGTCCAACGCCGTATGAGAAACCTCATCGGAAGCAAATGAACGAAATGAAAATGGGGACATGCCCTCTTGATCTAAAATGGCCAGGGTGGGGACCTGAGAGATTTTCGTTTCATTTTCTTGATGAAATTAGGTGTTTGTACACACAAGGCCTCAACTCTTTTACTGCATCATATTCTACCTTCTGTACACGTTGTGAATGTCCATAGGAAAACGACAAAATGACAACCATGGAAGGGTGATTTCGAGGAATTCAAGACAAAAATGAAAGGGCAAGTTGAGGAAATATTTTAAGTCTTGATTGAGAGTCTAGTATGCGTCAATAAGAACCAAAGTCTACACAACCCAGTCAAGTATGGCGAGGACAGCTCTACTACCAACTAAAAGGGTAGCTTGGCCCGCGAAGATCTTCCTTTACAACCAATTTCTCCTGCGACATTGCAGCCAGCGCTCTTAGCAGTGGAAATTGACTCATCCCTTTTAGCTCGTCAAGTGCAGGAGTTGTTATGGGCTCTCAAAGTGTAGTACATGATCGAGAAATATGATCCTGAAAAGCGAGCTGGCTTCAAAGGAGTAACCTTCCATTAGAAATTTAAGATGCCTGTATTCTCTAAATTCAAAGGCCAAGGAAAACCAGTGGCTCATCTGGCCAACTTCTGCGTGATGCTCTAGCCTTAATATTATTCTTAGGGAAAAAAATACTTTTAATCCTCAATCTTTCATAATTTGATCATTTTCATTCCAAACATTTATTTTTTATCATTCAGGTCCTCAACCTTTTGAATTTTTATTACTTTCATCTAACCATTACTTTTTCCATCCAAAAAAGTACATAAAAAGAATATTCCAACCAGAAATTAGTTTCCAAAAAATAAAGAAAGTAAGGAAAAAAAGCAAATGAAAATGAAAAATATTGGTAGAGTTTAACTAATGACCACAGCCCTCCAAAATTGAGATACATTCTTGATTGAAAATTGATTGGTTACTATTATCATTATAAAATCATGATTTATTTTTAAAAAAAAAATGAGCCCTATGGAGACATACTGGTAATCAACAATTCCTTGATGAGGGATGGCCATACCATGCTGCTTATTTTTCTTTTGATTTTTCTACCTTTTTAATTCTCATAAGTAATTATATTTAAAATTATTTGTGGATGAGAAATGATTTTTTGGATGGAAAAGTAATAGTAGGATCAAAATATTAAACACTAGAAATATTAGAAACGTAAATGATAAAAAATAAAGGTTTATGATGAAAATGGTAAAAGCGCGAAAGATTGATAATCAAAAGTGTCATTTACCATTTTCCTGTAATGTCAAAATCTTATATGGTTCTACCTGACAATGACGTAATGAGAAAAAACTCATTTAATTGCTTTAATTAGTAATAATTATAGCAACTGTCCTAGTAACTAACACTAATTCGATCGTTTGTCACGTCTTGATTGGTGTTTTCTCATGCTACGTTGTGAGGTAGAATCACCTAAAAATTTCTCCATAGATGAGTCTAAAGTTGGATCCAATTGATGACGATCACATGTAACACGCCTTCAATTTTTAAGGCAAATGATTGCTGCTGTGACATTTTAGCTAGTGAAGAAAGCGAAGAATAGGTTTCACTAGATAGAGGAGTTCGGAACTCCTACATCACGAGTAGTCGTCGCGTTCTTCCGGATGTTAAATCGAAAGTCTCTCCTCGATGGCTCTTTGCGCATCAATGGGAACGTATCGACTGGAATGCATCAAGTTCTATTAGTAATATACATCATAGTGTAAATTTGTTTTTTTATTATATAATTTCATTTCGTACCTAATTTTTCTATTACAGTAAGAAAAAGTGCTAGGGAGGGAACGCACCATATCCAAGCATTACCACTCTAAGAGAGTTCACGTCGTTTCAAGATAGTATCGGTGGCAAGCTAACAGCCCCTCTAGATAAGATGTTGAAAATTCGGGAGTCCGACTAAGAGAAAAAGAAAGCATGCGTCTATTGCCTCAAGTACATCCCCGAGTCGAGTGTCACGTATTCGTCCAAGGGTAGGCATGGGAAAACCCGATGGCGGAAGAATGCTCTCATCTTAGGCTGTTGGATGAGGATTTAAGATCGCATATGAGTTAGGGGTTTGATCTGTTAGAATCCACCATGCAACAATATATGTTAAATCAATTGTTGCATATTCTCCACCATTGCAATATCGAGTCCACTTTAGGGATGGAGTCTTGACCTAAACCTGTGAGACCCAACCCGTCCCATCCCATTTTGGGGTGGGTCTGGGTTTATCTATTGATTTGCCATGTTGCTGTATATCATTTACATTTAAATTATATACATAATACTTATTAATTTTTTTTAGAAACTAGGTCAAGCAATCGAGGGTGTGAGGCGGGTCCAGGTCTTCAAATACTCAACCCACCCTAACCCTTTATCATTCCTAGTCCATTCTGTAACTCAACATTACTTTGAAGTTGATGTGGGCTTGATTACGTCAAGTTAAAGCAATGTGTCTATTTTTAATAGGGTGTAAACAGGTGGGTTGGGCATTTTTTTTTCAATTGTCGGGTCGCGGCTTTTTTGGGTCAGGTTTTTCAAGTTGAAAAGCTGTACCGAGAACCATTTAGGGGTTATGAAAACCGACCACCTCGGGTTAGATTTTTTCGGATGATTTTTCGGCACCAATTTTTAATATAATAATAAACTAAATACAAAAATAATAAAATAAAATCAATTATAATAAATGAGAAACGACTAATTACAAATATTTTAATTAAGAAGATCGAAAACATATATATAAATCAAGATTCCAGTTTAAAAATATCAAATATATTATTTGTATTGTCGAAAGTCAAATAATAAGATAGTTTATTATATATAATATAAATTTAACATAACTTTCGGGTCAATCTCGGGCCTCGCTGGGTTTTTCGGGTCGGGACTAAATTTTTCGATCTAGTTTTTTCACCTTAAAACCTCCTTCAATTTGTCCCTAGACCCATAAATATTGTTTTCTTGGTTCGAGTTGGGTCGGTTTTTTTCGATTTTTTAGGTTTCTGATTTCTTATTTACACCCCTAATTTTTAGCACTAGTATGAACATTTTTTAATCCTACATGTACTTGAAATTATTTTTTGCTCTCAAAAAATGAAATTACTCTTTTATCTCTTCATTTTTATCAAATTTTTAAATCATACTATCAATCCTCTAAATCCAAATATCTCCTCTCTCCCCCAACCTTTTTTCTGGATCTCCCCCTGACATTTGATTTCAATTTCAATTTCGATTCTCAGGTAGGTCTAGCTCATGGTGGAGACATCAATGATTTGAATAATTTTTATTTTACTAATTTCAAATTTTACTCTATCATTTTAATATAATTTTTGGTAAGCACTAATTAAAAAAATATTACTCATGAATTATTATTATATAAGCACTACCTTATATTAAAATGATAGAGCAAAATATCAATTCCATGCATTAACTACAAGAAAAGTGCCATTTTTCAATGAAAACAATCCGTCAGGTTTAAATTCATTGGAAATTTTACCTATGGATATCTGTCGTGGATAGCAATAGATCAGATAAATTCATTGGTAGAATATCCGGCGTGTTCAATCATATCCATCATAAATTTACTGCTCACCAATGAATATTTGATGGATTATCTCTCAGAAATCAATCAAAAATGGCATAAACTTTCCAACAAATCATTCCAATGGATTATCCATCAGAAATAGTTGCCAATTGAAAATCTATTCCTTAATAAGATACAACATTTTCGTATGGTATTCTTTAGTATCTTTTTAGTATTTCATGTTAATAATAGAAAATAATTGTAATCTCTGATAGAAATTTATAATAGGAAATTTTGGGTGCTTGTGTTAATTAAATAAAATATTTTATGTCTATAATAAACATAAACATAAACATGTTTTCAATCTTCATTATATTGAGTCTCATTGGATTATTCTTTAAATGCAATTGGGAGTGCTATCCCATGAAAATCTGACAATTATAACTCTTACCACCAGTAAGTTTCTCAGACACATTGTCGTGATGAGTCGGGATATTTGGGTTCATGTCCATAAGGCATTCGTAGATCTTGCATAAAATCTCAATATGGTTTCGTTCTTTTATAGATAGAATGTATTTTACTTTCGATTTGATCCATACTATATTTCCGCTTTACACAAGCTCAAGTTCTCTTCATTTGTAGTGTTCCTTAAGATCCATTCGAACCTTCACATTATCCTTTATCTTATTTTTCACATCTATGATTGTGTTGAAGATTCTAGCAAAGAGATTCTTTTCAATTTAATTGACATCTAGGTAACGCCAAAGATCATTATCCTTCTAGTATGAAGTTGCCAAAAAAAAATTACTTTGCTTATCAATTGTGATTCAGGTCGAAAGCAATATGTGTTCAAAGCTGGCTGGCCTCACGACATATTGGTAAGACTCTTACCATGCTCCACACATCCACTGAAGAATATGTTTGAGGTGGTGGATCAATTTCTACTCAAGCTACTAGTGTTATAGTGATATAGATGTGGTCTAAATCGAGGAAACAATGTTGGTAATCAAACCAACACAGCTTACCACCATGTCAAAGATGAAACATTTTAGTCGAATCCATACAATATGGACATGTAAGCTAGACAGTAGTGACCACCTACACAACATGCCTTACGCTGAAAAATTATCCACTATCCACATAAGTGTCACACGCATAACAAAGTTTGCTTTATGAAAATATCATATGTTACCATCGTAGTCTCCCACAATAGCCTCAACTCATTGATCAACAGCTGAATATAGACTTCGATACTTTGTTTTGGATTGTTCAACCTATGAATATACATAAAATAAATATATAAGTTTGAGTTGTACACATTTGTGACAGCAAATTATATGGCGTGATGATCACCAACCAACATGAGTAAGGCATGAATGACTAGTTGAAAGGCTGAACTAGTTGGCACAAAGAACTAACTACACCATCGAGGCTCATAAGCAAATTTTATGTATTTTCAACCTAAATTTTTCCATATTGTCCCATTTGATGGATGACACATTAACCCATTAGCTTTTTAATTATCATGATTCCATGACTTAGGTGCGAACTCATAGACAAAGATATTTCAAAATTGCAATTATGGGCGTGTAATGCATTCTTTTTAGTGGGACTCATTTATGACCATGACTCCATCCAAATGCAATTTGCGTGAATCTTGAATAGTCACAAAATGTGCACTTATCTAAATATTCAGTATCATTATAGTACAACATATATCTGTTTATGCAGTAATTAATCTTAACTTAGAGTACGCCTAATCTTGCCACGAACTTCATTACTTTATAATATGTTGTTCGTACACTACTATCTAACGGGATGCACTCTTGTATCGACTACAACATTGACCAACAGCATCGTCCGAGATGTTCTAGCCATATTTGATACTCAACCTTCTCATAGAAAGTGAAAGAGTTTGGGTGTTGAGTGAATCCACTACACGTCTATTACAATCTTCTAACATATAAAAAGCGGTGCTCCTCCTCATTTTATTCTTACTCGGCCAATTACTCGTTTTCACATGCATCATAATATTGCATGTACTCATGCCTCTTGGCATCCATGACCATAAACATGTAGTCTTACAACACAACTGGCTCAAGTGGTTGTTGAGCATTAGTGGATACAATACTAACATTAGGACGAACCTCTCCATGGTTTGCCTAGTAGCAATAGTTGCTCTTAAAACCTTGTACACAAATGTAGTCTAGCTTTATCCAATTCAAGAAGATAACCAAACTTTCAATATTTCACACAAGGGTACCAAATTATTCCCTCCATATGAAATTGGTGTAAATAAGATGCATACTCTATAATCCCTTCAACGCTTTCAAGAAACTTTTCTGTCATCATAAAATTAAAATTTAATCTATTGCACGCTCATATTTTATGCGGGGATATCCATTCACAATTCATATTACAATGGGTATATGATATTACTGCGAAAATTAACAAAACTTCAACATCTTAACCAAATTCAACCATCATACTCATAGATTACATAAATATATATATATATATATCACAATAAATGACATGACTTACTATGAAGGATGAGTATCAATGAAGAAATGCTTCGAAAATCAAATTGAGATGGATGAGTTTTGTTAAGATAGGAAAGTTTGTGAGGAAAATCAATTAAAGAATGAAAAGTTTGTTTTCGAATGGGTATAAATAGTGCAACTTATGCAGGAGCTGATGTTAGTAAAAATATTTCTAACCCATATCTGTTAGTCAGTGATATTTGATTTGCTACATCAGTTTCTAATGCATTATCCATAAAAAAAAATATCCGAAGGCCATTACCGACATATAATCCATAGGAAAAATTAGTTGATTAAATAAGGGAAATTCTTGTCCATAATATTTGACTCCATCAGAGAATTAAATCATGAATTTCCATTGTAATTCCCTAGAAATATCCGTCAGTGTTTCCTGCGACTATGCTGTCGGTAAATCCCTATGTAGTTTTCTTATATTTTCTTCTCATTTTCTTTTTTTTAGAAAATGGGTTGAAGCCTTAACGCACTTGAAAACAGATTAAGAAGTACAATAACGAGGCATGCTGGCCCCAATTAGATCTCCTAACAATAAGAATTTAAGGTTTGATGGACAGGAACTAAGATGATGAGTCCCTAATGAAAAAGAAGTTGTATAATTTGCCAACCGATTGGCGCATGTATTGCTGCACCCATAGTTTCTTTTCTTTAACATCTACCAAGCATAACATTACTGCTTATCAAAAATAAAATATAAATCAAAGTATGTTTTGTTGTTACATAATTCCTTCCCCATAAGTTCATGAGTTCTCTTAGAAGTTATGCCCATGTACGGAGAGATACTTGCGTAAGCTCGGCTCACAAAATTATGTGATCTTCACCAATAAATATTTAACGAGTTATTATTAAATATCACAATACTTTTTATATTTATTAATAATATTTATTTTTTAAATATAATTTTAAATATATGCTAAATTTAAAATATTTATTAACTAAATTTACCACATTATATAGAAGTTCGGCTCACTTAAGAATTTCTCCCATATATATGCATCTTGATCAGGACGGTTACGCTTGCATGTTCCGTGGCCAAGGAAAATTCTCTTAAATGCCAAATTAACTGAGAATCTACTGAGAAGACAACACGGATGACAAAATATATTAATAAAAGAAAACCCTAAAATATTCCTTGGAATTAACAGGTTCGTCCTCCTACTGTTGTACTATTAATTTTACTATCGAGACTAACTTTAATCGTCAAAGAGAGGCCCGATCTCTTCCAGGCTCTTGCCCTTCGTTTCTGGTAGAAAGAAATAAAAGAAGAATGTGGCCAAGCCCATGATCCCTCCGAGCACAAAAAACATGCCCCCGAAGGTGATCCCCCTCGAAATGCTCAGGAAGGACATCGCCACCGCCCCACTCACCAGCCTGTTCACCGATATCGCCAGGCTAGTCCCCTGAGCCCTGAGCCTCGTCGGGAATATCTCCGACGAGTACACCCATGTGATCGGCCCGAGCCCGATTGAGAAGAACGATACATCTGCGCACACCGCCACAATGCATAGTGCAATCGCCCAGGTGGGCTTGTTCGTGCTGTAGCTCTCCAGGAACTTGGACCCCAGTCCGAGCGCCACCAGGGAGACGGCCATTCCGGACGAGCCTAGCATCAGCAGTGGCCGCCTCCCGAGCCGGTCCAAGAACAGGGCAGACACAAACACGAAGAACGTCTTTGCGAATCCCATGATGATGGTGACTCCCATGAGCTGCCGTTTGTCATCGATCCCCGCGTCCTGGAAGACCGCCGGGCTGTAGTACACAACGGCGTCATTCCCGGAAGCCTGCATGAAGAAGTTGACCCCGACGGCGGCGACAAGGATTCGACAGACGGGCCTCGACGGCTTACAAAGCAGCTCCCTCCAGACGCCCTTGCCGTGCCGAAGGTCCTGGCAGGAATCTGCTGACGTGGCCCTGATCATCTCCCCAAGCCGGTGCTCGGCATCCTCTTTCGTCTCCGACGTCTTGATCAAGACCCGCCTTGCCTCCTCGACCCGGCCCTCCATGACGAGCCACCGCGGCGACTCCGGCATGGCCATCACTCCGACCACAACGGCAAGGGCCGGCACTGCTGCCAGGCCGAGCATGAGCCGCCAGTTCACATCGGGCTTGAGGCCTGACAAGGTGTAGTTCGAGATGTACCCGAGGAGGATACCGATGTTGATGAAGAGTTCTGGGAGGGAAGCCATGAAGCCCCGGGTGATTGACGGGGAGATCTCGGCGGCATACACAGGGGCAATCATTAGGGCGTACCCAACTCCAATCCCGGCCAGGAGGCGGCCGGCCATGAGGAATGGGAACGATGGGGCGAGGCCCATAAGGAGGGCGCCTACAAGGAAAGTGGTTGCAGCTAAGACTATGGTGTACCTCCTCCCTAACCAATCGGAGGTTCTCCCGGAGGCCAAAGACCCAACAAGAGACACCACGTTCAAGGATCCGACTAGTATCTCTATTTGGGTTGACGTGATGTTCAGATTCTCTCTTATGAACAGCACTGCCCCGCTCATCACCCCAATATCTGCACAAATTTCCAGCCCAAAACCATTAGTTGTCAAATTAAAGACCATGGAAAATCTTTCCTTTAGCTGCCATAAATGAATCAATTTAAAAGTTCTACCTTTTGGCAGCAATTTCAATCAAACACAAAAGGACATGAACAGAGGATAAACAGTCCAAGCCACAAGGATAAACACGACTGGCTGAAGGTCGGTCTGGGCAGGAGGCTCACCGTATCCCAGCAGGACCGACGTTGTCGAAGCCAAGACGGCTCCAGCAAGAACATAGACGTTGAGACGCCTGGGGCTGGAAGCGCTCTCATGTCCCTTACAGTCCGGTGACCCAATGACATCGATGTCTTCATTATTCTTCGGCTCATGTGCTGCTCTGATGTTCCATTCTCTCCCATGTTTCAGATCCGCTCGCCGTGAGAAAACTGGAGTCCCGACGTCAGAATCTTCTTTTGCAGGGTCCTCCTGTAACAAGGGAGCGTAAAGATTCGAACTCTTGAGGTCATTTGGTCCCTTCATCGATGGAGGAAATAAATGAAGGAATCGCTGGCTAGAGACCGAGAAGCTGGAATCTAGGAAGAAAGAGGTTAAAGTGCTCTCGCTCCCAGTCCTTCTGTCTCTGCATCTGTCCGCGTGTGTGGAAGAGGGTATATACTAAATTATCATTCCAAAAGATATGAATGAATGAATGTGTATGATGTGTAACTTACCATCATTGCACCTAACTATTTTGTCATGGCCCCCACTAATGTTTGAATAAGTTTTTGTCTTTATCCTTTTTTACCACATAATATAAGTTGGATGAATATTGATTAATTTATATTTCAATCAAATCTATTAGTTAGAGAGAAAATATTTTTTAATTATAAATTTTTTATTTTGTAATATTTAAATTTGAGATCTTATTTAAAAAAGTATGTTAAATTATTTCAATTAACACGTATTAATTTTTATTATTCCTTTTCCAAATTAATGATCCTCACATGCAAAATGTTTTCTTTTTCCAATTTTCATTCATATTTAACATGATCAAATGATAATCTTCTCTATTTAATTTTCCTTTCGCCCCCTTCTTTATCAATGTCTAACAGGTTCCATAAGGATTAATTAATGTGCACTTCTTGTTACAAGACCATGAAGAGGAGAGAATATTATGTGTAATAGATATATCACGAAATAGTACTAATATGGAGTCACAAATCAATAACTTTCAATCATTTAAAAATTATCACAAATAAGAGTTCTCCATGTCGAGAGTTAATGCCATGATACTAAATCTCTTTTGTTGGTTATCAGACCTCTTAATGTTAGATAACTAGGATGTTCTAAATTCTGAGGGTTAATGTAAGGCTGTTATACTTCGATTAGGAAAGGGTAGATGTGTTAGATTCACTAATATTAAGACAGAGCCCACATAAGTTAATCGCTACGACCGATCGCTTGCTTCCCCTCATTTAGTTTCTTTGGCAACCACACATTTGCTAAAATAAGCATAAAGGAAAAGTCAGGTTATCGTTTCTTCTTCTTATCATAAATTATATGACATATAGAGAAATATAATTTAGTATAATTAGTACTGCTCTCATTCTTTAACTTAAAGATCTTATATTCGATTTCACCCGTGAAACTTCATGTGTATGTACCTCTTTTGTATGTGAATTGTATTTATTACATACTTGGAGCAAAAAATGAATATTTTAATTTATGGGAAATTTAATTTTTGATTTTTTTGGGGGGAAAGAGAAAACAAAAAGGCTGAAACTTGAAAGCAACTTTTCACACTGAATATTTTGAAATTTCTAGATCATGGGGTTACACTTATTCTGCCTTTTTGAAAAGCAACTTTGTCGAAAGAAGGGATAATAAAGATGACTGTGGGGAGCACACGCCTCTTAAGATACTAGATGGAAAGTTTGAGAACCCAACCGGTCTTTTTCTAACGTTGACACGTCTCCTAATTGAACTCAAATCTTTAGCAAGACCCATGAGATCATCTGAAGGAATATGTAAGGCTAAATGATTCTGTTCCCACCTGACTCAAGGCAGCAAAAAAAAAAAAAAAAAGAAAGCTATGGATCCTGCTCCTATATAAATTAATCGAAATTTATTGACTCTTCTAAATAACATGTGCTACCAAAAAAAGAGAAACCGACATTAATCATAATTTTCATCAATAGGAGTAATTTCATTGATTCATGCTCGCAACACTCTCTTAATATAATGTGATAAGAATTTCTTTTTAATAGATTTCTTAAAATGTTACAAATTTTTAAATGTGAGCGTATGCATTTTCTCATGTGGTTCATCCAACGAATTCATTTTTTTTACGTGGGTCTTCCAGTATCCAAAAATTCAACGAGATCTTACTAATTGAGATATGAACAAGGTCATGAGGCCATATTTGGTAATGAAAAATGAGTTTAATATAATAAAATATGATAGCATTATAAGAAAAATAGTGATTCTTGTTTGATTGATCCAGACGGTGAAATGAGCATTTTCTATTTTATCTAAAGGAAAAATCATTCCATGAGTTAAAAAAATCATCATAATCGAATGCACTTACCATCTTTCAAAAGTACAAACAAGTAAGAAAAAGGGTTACGATGACCAAATGCTAATTATATTCTATTATGCTCATGTATATCACGCATAACCTGACTAGTAAAATTTTTTTTATTTATAAATTTTCTTATATTTTAATATTCAAACTCATGATTTTGCTTATAGGCAAGGGATGCTTGAATATCCAATTTAAATTGACAGGCATTTGAAAATGAAAGGAGATAGAAATAAAAAGGAAATAGTGAGATATAAGGAACCATTTCAATGATAAGAGTTAAACTTTTGACCTCTTAATAACATATTAATGATGATACCAATCCACTAAAACACATACCAAAAGAAAGTTTTGATGCTATCTAAGTTCAATTTGATTAAGTGATTTTCCAAAAATCACATGTTGGGTAATGAACATAACATATGATTACCCCTTCGATAAAGGTGGTGACCTCATCACCAGCACAGGCAGAAGCCATAGGCCTTCTTAAAGCAGCAACATTGGCATTTATTCATAACTGAAAAAAAAAAAATGTCAAGCTGCTTACTGATTCACAGCGAATTGTCCTCTCGATCAAACAAAGTGAAAGACCACCATGGAAAGTTCAGCATTTGTTTTTTTCATATATACAAGTGTTGCTATGTAAATTTGAATCACGGGATGTTATGGGACATCTAGGAATTTGAACATTTTTTAAAAGTAAAATATTATGCATTAATAGAAGAAGAAAACATACACCAGTACCAAACCAGATCAAGATAGCACACAAAAATATGCAAGTTAGTGAACTGAGGCATCATTTTCGATAAGTCTGGAGTATGTATCATGTCGTGTTTAAATATATCGTGTAAATGAGTTCGTGTCAAAAGTACCCTAACCCATACACAAACCACTTAATAAACAGGTCAAAAGTTTTAAACACGAATATGACCCATTTAAAATTAGGTTAACATGACACGATACGATATATTTAACCTTTATAACTAAATATGTGTCGTGAAATTATAATTTAAACTTAATAAGTTTATTGAATTAGTGGGTTTGATACATAAACAATAATTAAACAAGGTTAATCATGTTATGTTGAATTATAGGTTCAACCTAGTTTATTCCTTTAAATAAACTGATTACATGAGTCAACCCACTTAGACATGAAACCCACTTAGGCTCAACCTGAAACTACCTAACTCCGTGTCATGTCGTGTGGGGTTATCTTGTTATGTCAGATATGCTAGGCCTAATTTTCGATGTACAGAGATTATGGGCTACTATACTATGATTCCTATTTAGCCATTTACACACTCAAAAATTGGAATAATGTGAAGATATTAAGAAATCATGAATCCAAGCTTTACAATACCATGGTGAAGATTTCTTCATGGCAATTACCCTAATGATATTTAGAGTATCGGAGTAAAAAAGAACTTGTCTCCATCCTCTGGATCTCACAATTGATGAAACTAATGCCAAGGATCTCGATTCAACCTAGGCAACAAAAGGAGAGCTACAATTCATAAGTCATGATAAAAACTATGCTACCCTTGTATTGAGCTAGTCCAGATAGCTCTTCCTTGAATCCAAACTGCATCGGTATAATGATGATTCCTTGAAAACCCACCTGATTTGCAGCATTGAAGCTTCTATCTTCACTTGGACAGCAAGTTGAAGATGTTGCTTCATCTATATTATCCATACATTAACATTAGGAAAGAAAAGAAAGTCGGGAGATACTTTTGAGGAAAGAACGAAAGTTCTTTCTTTCGAAAATCCATAGCATAAAACAACTCGACCAAGTTAAAAATATGTTTGTCTACTATACTTAATGATAAATATTTGGGATTTACAAATTAATTTGATCAATGTTTGAAGTTAATTTATCAAAATTCTCTAGCAAATCCCATATTTTCTAGCAAGATTCTCGCCAAGCAACCCTAGCAAAAATACAATCCCTGAAAAGGTGATTGAGATTATCTGGTCCTGATAAACATAGTGGGTAATTTGCCCCATTTATCGATGTTAGGAGAGGGCATTGGAGCCCATTCTCCATAAAAGGAGTTTTACTCTCTCATGTATCTTAAGATTTCATAAATTTTTTCCAAAAGGTACTCATTATCATATTGAACTCTATATTTTTTATATGTCAGATAGAAACTTTTAGCTAAAAACACTCTTAAGAAACTCTGAGTCCAAATGAGTGTGTTTTCACAGTCATATTCAGAAATATGAATTTATTTTATATTATTAATAGTATCCGGTTCAAAGAGGAGAGAGTAGAGAAATATTCAACTGTTTGTACCTCAGATCAACAAATCACTAACCTTCAATTCTTGGTTTACCTGGGATCTTCCTAATGGGATTGGATTGAAGTGCTCATTTTCAAGTATCCAGGAGTCCTTCCAAATGTATTTGTCTTTGTCATTTCCAATTTGATAGCAACTATATTAATGTAGTGTATCTGCACAAATATGTAATTATATCCAATTATAAGAACAATAAGAACTAGTCTGATTATCTAAATTTAATAGATTTCCATACCTTGAAGCGACAATTTTGCTGCTAGGCTATCCCATTTTTTAGAGTAATACCAGTGCAGTTTTGGATAACATAGTCTTGTTCAAATCCGAGGCTCTTCTAATTCCCAAACCTCCAAAAATTTTAGGCTGACAAATTTGATTCCAACAGACGGGAGATTAGAAAGACTCTTCTCTATCAGCTTCCCCAAACCAAAATTTTCTACTTAAACTATCAATTTTTGTTACATATCACTTGTGGCTATTTGAAAGCTGCCATAGAATATAAAGTTAGACTTAAGAATAGTTTGAATAGTGTTGTTCTACCTGCTTATGAAAGAGTTCTTACTTTCCACGTTGAAAGCATTGCTTGCCTTTTGTCAATCAGAAAAGAAAATGATTCTACTTTCTCTTTTCGATAAAAAGAGGACGACCCAAATATTTAGAATCTTCATTAAATTTTTTGTGTTTAAAATATTTTTCAAATCTTTTTTAAAGAACCTCTCAAATTCCGAGAAAAGAGAAGTTATAATTTGTGAAAATTTATCTTTTATCAGCTTATTTCACAGAAGGTATCTAGCAATGCATTGCATTTAGTTGCTACTTGTTATGATGCTTTTGTTAAAATCATTAGGTCATCCGTAAAAAGTAAATGATTGAAGACCAAACTTTTTCTTGAGATTTTAATGCCTCTTAAATGGTTATGATCTTCTAGCCATGCTAGAGTCCTAAAGAGCAATTACATAGAAATGATGAATAGATAGGGGGATAATGGATCTCCTTATCTAAAATGTCTTGAAGGATTGAAAAAAAAAATAAGGAGAGTAATTTAACAAGATGGAAAAGGATGGAACAGTTATGCACTACATTATCCAATTAACGAAAGTGTGACGGAAGCCAAATTTTTCTAAGACATTTAATGAAAGACCATTCCATTTTTATCAAAAGCCTATGAAAAATCTATCTTAATCCCCATCCAACTTGTTTTAGTTCTATTTTTATACATATAATGAATAACCTCTTGTGCTATTATTGCAATTTCATTTTATCCATCTTCCTTCGACGAAGACTATTTGGTTTGGTGATATTAATTTATTTAATAGAGGCTTCAATCTATTTGTTATTATCTTATAAATGACTTTGTAGGAAAATTTTGTTAAACTTATAGGTCCAAATTCATCAAAATTGGCTACTCCCTTCTTCTTGGGTATTAGGGATATGAAAGTGGTATTCCATTCCTTCAAGCAAAACCTATTCTAAAAAAATTTATAACTGCACGCAGAAAATCAACTTTAGTAATATTCGTAAGTTTTTTTTGTAAAATAAATCAAGTGTTCCATCAGGACCAGAGCCTTTAGAGAATTCATAAATCTAACCACCATTTCAATCTCATCATCATGAGCTATTTTAATTAGTTCAAGACTCTCCTGATCAGAAACTCCTGCTTGAATTAAATTGAAAAGTTCAAGCGGTTTCAAATATTTGAATGAAACCCTGGAATTTGGACCGTAAGGTTTGAATAGAGAGCATCGGAATTTGAACACATTAGCTCATATCCTCCACCAAAAAGGAGCTTTTGTTTCAGACTGATAAGATATCCGTCAGAGTCCTTTGTAATAGATCCTGACACGTTCACGCTATGCCACCAAGCAAGCACAGTACCACATGGGATTAGGTTAACTGATTCAATGTCTAATATATAAAAAAGTTTATTATGCAAATTATTATTATTAAATTGACACGCATAAAGTTGATTCTTTAAAATTATAAAAAAAAATTATATATTAAAATTTAAGAAAATTTTATATATCAAATTCATTACATATTACACACTAAATATTTGCTGGATTAGCTGATGGAAAGAGACTCATTTGCTGGAACATGCAATCTCATTTTGGTTCACTGTCTCTAACACCCGTTATTATTAAAAATTTCTGAATTCGATCTTTTTTTATCATTATTATTAACATATGAATTTTCTTCATAAAACTTGTTCTCGTCTAAGCTTAGACGCAATTTCTTTTGACATATTCCCAACTAACTCTTGATTTAACTATTTGGTTAGTGGATCCGTTAAATTATTCTTTAAATTTACCTAGTCAATAAAGATAATTCTAATTATGAGTGATTGTTTTAATGGAATATTTCTACGATTTACAAATCTATACTTACCATTTACAAATAACTGGCTATCGCAATGAATACAAATTGGTTGCACCAATTTTCCTAGTTTTGGAATATCTTCAAAAAAATTCAATGTATATATTTGAATTTCATCGTAGATTGAGCTATACATTTTGTTTTGAGATTTTTTAGGATATAGCTATTCCAGATAACACATACACATATTCGCTAGTATATTTCAAATTCTTTATATTAGATATATAGTTCACATCATTGTACTCTTCAAATACCGCCAAATATTTGGTACAACTCAAGGCATAATTCCGAATATATAGAAACTACAATAGTGCTCTTTTTATGGACTTTCAATGGTCAGCACTCAAATTGTTCGTATATTCGCTCAACCTATTAACCATATAAGAGTGTTTGATCCAGTGCAATTCATTAGGTTTCCAATAACTCGTTAGTATTCTACTTAAGAAATACCATATCCTCTATTCTTTAATATATTGAGACTAATGTCCGATGTGTCCCAGCATTGTTTGATATTATATCTCATATTACTCGTACCGATTTTCATGCGGAACCTTTTACGGTGATACCCTTACTTACCCTTGCTCGATTAACAATGCTGAGTCGAACTTAGTACAAAATAAAGAGGATAAATGCCAAAGTCTATCCTCACACGAAACTTTTCGGTTTGATTGAACATATTGCAGTGCCAAGCAATAGCATGTCCATTCCTTCATAAAAGAGGAAGTACTCAGGTCAAAAGAAAAGTGGGCATGAAACAGAAATGTCTGTAAATAAAGTAGGCAACGGAAACGATATGTAAATCTTTATTTCATCACGAATCACCAATCAATTTATGCAAAAAAATGAACCCAACAGGACCATGGAACATGAAATAATTAATCAATCAAATAATACCCTCCGCCTATGTTACAGAACAAGTACTAGAAACCCCCCCATGAACAATCCCGACATACATTCTTGAGCTAATCCGCCCCGCCGCCTCTCTAATCCTACTGCCATCTGAACATTTTGCATGAAACAATAGAAACCTTGGGAGGACAGAGTCATTAATGCGATAACAAACTAAGCCCTGCCTTTAAATCCTCCAAGGTGATTGTTCTTAGTTCTTCCATATCTATGCAGTCGAAGTCAAGACGAAGATCCAAATACTCCCTAGCATTAACGAGAAATGTATCTACTATACCTCCATTCATTTCCCGGCGCTGCTTCTCTGAAGTTCCTCTCTCTATGAGTTCTGCCACGGCCTCTTCACTGCAGGATTCATGCAGCTTAAACCCGTACAGCAAGCTATCTTCTCCCTGATTGTTCATCTTGATGTGAAGAATCTTTGCCAAGTCATCAGAAGAGAAGTCGTCAAAATGGAAGAATTTTGTCACCCTTCTGCAAAATCCCTCATTGGATGATATCACCCGTTTCATGGGCTCACTGTAGCCCGCAAATATCACAACAACACTTCCACTGTCCATCACAGACATTATCTCCTCTAGTGCTTCCAACCCATAATCTTTGTCATCCGATTTCTGCATAGGGATCAAACGATATGCTTCATCCACAAAGAGAATCCCTCCCTCGGCTTCTTTAATCTGCAGTATTAACTAGCAAGTTCAGCAGATATCTTTACATCAAGATGTCACTTTGTCTATCTGCAACCAACGAATATTTTAGGCCAATTTTACGACTGGAATTGACATGGAACATTTATGGAATAATGAGGCCTAAGAACATCCAGGATTTATAGGGCTGCCTAGATTTCATGGGCACTTCAAAAGGATACCATGCTACATTTCAAACTTTTTTTAGACTTTGGACTTTGACTGCTTTAGCTTTTGATGGTACCACATTATCGGTTGCCCAAAACTAGTATCTCTATAAGGATGATCTCATTAGAAGAGAGAACACAGTGAATTTAGCGAGAATGGTAGATTACCTTCCTCCTAGTCTTTGGTCCAGTGTGACCAACAAATTCCCCAACCAAATCTGTCCGTTGTACTTCAGTTACCTTGTCGGTGGGTAAAATCCCTACCATATGGAGTAATTTTCCTAGGATTCGTGCCACCATAGTCTTACCTGTTACATCAAATGAAGCAATATAAAACACTTATAAACACCGCATAACAATATCATGAAATTGACACGTCCAAGAAGATCAAGCTTTCGATGCAGCAGATCAAACTTCCATCTTGTTCATGAAAATTTGCTTTTCCAGATTTCTATTATATTATTCTTGAAGGAAAGGCAACTATTAGAAAATGACTCAACTTAAACTACCTGCTGCCAGTGTGCCTAATAAAGTGCATTCTACATGTTTTCATCATATTTACCTCATTTTTTTTAAAAAAAAAAGATGAAAAAGCTCTCTCTCAAATCAATTTTGTTCCCTCAATGAGATTATTGAAGCTATTGATACAACTAACAGATCCCGATTCCCATAGACCAACATGTCCAAAGTTTCTTTAGCTGACATTCAAGGACAGTACCACATCATTAAATTGCTTTTGAAAAATGAAGAATAAATATAGATAAAAGGATGAATCACATGTCTTGTATCCATCCAGTACCTGTTCCAGGATTTCCAAGAAAAGCCATGTGAGGGGGCCTTCTGACGCCAACTTTCAGTCCAAGTGCTCTGCGCCTCTCATCCAAAAGCATTCCCTTGGCCCACTTCCGTAGCTGCACCTTGAGTTCATGGAGGCCCACAATGTTGGACAGCTCTCTCTCGAGCGCATCCATTTTCACTTTTGTTCCACTGCATGCTTGAAGGGCTCTTCTCCTCTTCTGCTCTTCCAGATAGTTATTTAGCATTTCCCGTAACCTCTCACTTGCAGAACCTCGGGATAGATGATTTAACGGGGTCATGCCCTCCTGTGATTTTAAGTTCCAACACCAAAACTTAGGCTTAGAACTTTTATATACTTATTTAAACAACAACGTAGTAGTAGAAAGTGGAAAATTTTGAAAATTTTTCACTGACATTGTCCTCAGCACTGCAGTTTGCATCATGCTCGAGCAAGACCTTGACGGTTAAGCAGTCCTCAGCATGAAGAGAATACCAAACAGCCAAGTGCAATGGGGTCATTCCATTCTGTGACATAGTAAGGTATTAAATCAGAACAGACAAAAATGTATCTTAATAATTGCAGGCTCTAAGAAAATAAACCAAAATTGAAGGTGAATAGATGGTACACATTTGCTTTGGCTTCTATAAAAGCACCATGAGAAAGAAGCAACCGTGCAGTTTCAGCACACCCGTTCTTTGCTGCCATGTGCAATGGAGTTTCACCATACTGCAGAACAAACAAATTGTGCCACACAGTAAAGAACAAAGATGGAGATGATATAACCTTGAAATAAAAGCAATTAGCAAGGAAAATTTGAATTTACTACTCTATGCAACAAGCTTGATTGTAATTACCATGTTCTTGGCTTCTAACTCGACCTTTTCTGGTCCTTGCCACTCGAGTAGAAACTTGACTATCTTGGCTCTGTTGTTACCTGCGGAAACATGAAGTGGGGTCTGTGCCATCTGCAACAAGAGCAAGTTAGCATATTGCTCTGGAATATGATAAAATGTCAATCACGTAGCTCAAAAAGAATGTGAAAGTTTAATAGCTTTCTCGGGATAGATCACATTTTATAAGCTATTTCTGATTTAACTAGCACCAGTCACATTTTCCTCTAACAAAAAAAAAATATCATTTAGTTGGCTGACCACTTCTGATAGTCCAGCAATGAATAGATAATCTCTCTCTCTCTCTCTCTCTCTCTCTCTCTCTCTCTCTCTCTCTCTCTCTCTCTCTACAATTTGAATCCCACAGTTTTCATGGTGATAAGTCTCATGGAAACAGAACATTAAGCAAACAACGAGGAGCATAGTACAAAGGAAGCATCAACCCATCGACAGAAGTCCAAACTGAATTTCACAGAGAAAAAAAAGGTGGAGCCATCCGACCCCACCTATGCAGCATCAAAGATCACCGAACCGCAGAGGAACTCATCGAGTATATTAAATCAATCGAGAACCGCAGAACAAATTCAGTGAACAACATGAAACCTCCCCCAAAGAAACCAAATGTCAAGAAATCCACTCCTAACGACCGCTACCTGCTCCTTATTCCAAATTGGGTGTGTGAGGGAAGGGAAATGTGAGATCTTACAACGGCGTTTCGCTCATTGAGGAGATGAGGGTTGTCGCGGAGGAGCCTCTGGAGGGCTAGGAGGTCCCCTGCCTGAGCGCAGCCGTGGAAGGTGGTGGTCGGCCTCGCCGATCTCGCGTGGTGGTCCTGCGGCCTCTGCATTGCCAGAGGGAGAGAGAGAGAGAGTTGTGGGGCTGCTGACGAGTCGCTTGAGGTCAAGAGAGAAGGAAGGAATATGGAAACGGGGTGGAAACGGAAGGCCCCGCGTCACGACTTTCTCGTCGGCGCTTTCCCTCTAAGCGGAGCCACCCTGTGTTAACCAACGTGCGCTTATATTTACACATTTTAAAATGTCAAATAAATTTTTTAAAATTTATTTGATTCTCAAAGGTTTACATTTTTCACATTAATCCACATCTTTTAACGATTTCACCTTGCAATTTTTTAAACTATTAATATAAAAATTTTAATTAATATTTTCCTCATAAATGAAGCATTAATGCATAAAATCATATAATAATTATTCCATTCTATTTTACTGCATTTTCCCGTCTTCCTTTCTTGGTTCAACAGATACACGTGAGACCCGATCCATTAAAGATAACGTTTAATTAATCGAAGAACTAGTTAAAATATTTGACACAAAACAAACGATAAAATTAAATCAAGAAAAATGAAAAGGATGAAATTAGATATTTATTCAAAATGTAAGGGACTAAAATCATAACTTTTCCTTTTCTTGATCCAATACAGAGCCAACGTGAATTGACTATTTTTTTGATGGGCAGCCAACCTGAATGGATTTAGGTGTACCTTGTACTTGATTATTTTCAATCACATTTTTTATAGTGTTTATTATATTTACTACATTTTCTATATGCCCTTTTTTTATCACTATTTATTTTTTATATTATTTTATGTTAATTACTCATTTTCTAGTTATTTAGCAAAAAAATTCATTTTCTAGTTGTCATAATTTATCCAACCTAATAATAAACTCGAAATTACTAAATAAAAAATTGGAAAGGGGAAGGAAACGCGCCGTTGACTGTTGAAAAGGAGCATAATTTTCGTATTTTATTTTCATTTATTTACTTTGACAGAACTTTACTCCTTAGTAAACTTTCCGATTCGAACTGGATTAGTCAAGATATGTTGAATTTTTAAATACTAGTAATTTAGACCGAAAATATAATATTTTTCTTTTTTTTCATTGTTTTCATTATTGTTATATATTACCAGTTTTGTATTTCCAATTCAATCATGAAGGAATGTGTTTTAGTCTAAGGCCCCCAACTGGTGACAACTAAGGTGCATTGGCATATTTCCAACTTGCCTACCACCAAGTTCCGTGTCCAGCAATTATTAATCATTTCCATTTTCATTGCCACCGTAATAATTATTTTATTTTATTTTATTTTATTTCATTTTTATATTTACATAATGGATAAATTGTCTATTAAATCACGACATTTGACGAGATTTCCTATTTTAACATGACTTTTAATAATACCAAACATCGACAGGTGATTTCATTTTTTCATAAAATATCACGGACTTAACATCGTTAGAATTTTTCATTAAATTGTTGAAGTGGCGTGCTGATATGCCCTTTTTATTATTGACGCGTCATTTATATTAACACACAGGCGGAGGAATAGGAGAATTTGACCGCATAAGGTCCAATGTGTCATAGACCAGATTATTGCTCCACATATACGATCTGACCCCATGTAAATTCTGCTAGATGACTGTTATAGGCTGGACATGTATTCACATAATTGCTTAAAAGTGGTAGTCAGTTGTAACTATATCTGTTATATTCTAAAATTATTTTTATTATCTGTCCTATACATAGTGTAACTGTCAACAGTTTCTCTATCACTATGTAACAAATATCATGTCAGTAATAAAAATGATACATGAGCACGCTACATCAACGATTAAAGAAAAATTTTAAATATGATAATATTTGGTATTATTGGATGTTACGATGAAATAAGAAATTTTATCAAACGTAGCAATTTTTTAGGAAATTTACCCTGCTTGCAAATATAGAGTTTGTGCTTTTTCCGATGAATATATAAAATTGATAAATTAAATATGAAGAATAAGTAATAAATTTGATAAAATTAGTAAAGAGAAACTAAAAGAAAAAGAATGTAAAAAGAGAGAGGAGAGAGGAAGTATGAGTCGAAAAAGATTAAGTAGTTACGTATTAGTAAATTTATCATCTCACCCTTACTTTTTTTAATGTAATGGTTATCAAAATTTGAATTTATTGGGTTCTTGGGTGAATTGAAAAGGTGAGAGAGACACCAAATTTCTTAAACATTTGCACATATACTATACTAGATATTGACTCATAGTCCATGAAAATAAAATAAATAAAAATGGAATAATGGGATAAACTCGTATAGTTAGATTAGATTATTTATTCATTATGTATTATAATTTAATTTATTTAAAGTTTATTAACTTACAGTAGGCAAAACATTTTCAATTGTTATCATCATATTTTGTAATCTTACTTTCATACGAAAAAGGGACAGTTTTTGCAACTAAGATCATAGATATTGAGTGATAAGGAGCAAGAGAGAGGAATTTAAGCAGCTAACCAATATTTTTCCTACTAAAATGGTAGATATGGAGCAAGAGGGGAAAAAATTGAAATTATTATTTTATCCTTAATATGAAATAATTTTTAAAGCATATGAGTAAAAGACTCCAAAAACTCTCAAAGTTTACCTATAATAGGACTAGAGTTTCTCCCTGCTATGCACAGATTTTGTTATTTAATAAAAATGACTAAAAGGTGAATTTAAATAATATTTGAATTGCAGTTAATTTCAAAAGTTATGATTTTCAATAAGTTAAATATGACGAATAAGTAATAAAATAGAAAATTGGAATATTGATAAAAAATTGAGTGATAATGTAAAATTGTGTTGCAATGAAATGGGACAGAAAGAGAGAAAACAAGAAAGGTTGGACTACTAAATTTAGTGTCATATTCTCAATTTTTATTAATTTAATGGTGATTAAAAATTAAATTTTATGCATCCATGGTAATTTATGAAGGTGAAAACAACACTAATTCGAGCCCGGATGGCCTACTAGGAGGCAATACTCTCTCAATGTGAATTTTATCCATTAATAAAATTCGAATCCGAAACCTTACTTAACGGAAAGACATGTCTTACCATCTCAACCAATTCACTTTGATAGTTTTAACTTTTTTAATTAACGTAATAACCATATATAGCTAGAGAACTTTGAAACAGAACGAATTGAATTTAAATATCATTTCAATATTTTAAATTATTTACTTTCCCACTTTATTTGATTTCTTGAGAATATAAATAGGTAAGTTATCTCATATAATTTTGAGTCACTCCGTCCTTCTAACAATAACAGATTTCTATGGTTTAGGAATTATAACCAACCATATTTATTTTTGTTCTCATCTTCTCTCATGAATTATATTATTCAAAATTTGTCAATAAAGTAAGGAGACTTGTATTCATACTAGAATCTACTTTCAAGAACTTTTATTGTTTATTGCAGGAAAACAGCTCAATGTTTCCAGCGATTCTATGTGAGGCATGTTTTCAAGAAAATCTTTAATGGAGGGTCATACAACGTAAGTAATATTGACGTGATACATCAATCCAATCAAATTCACTATTTATATTTTTTTATCCAATTAGAATTTACTATTTATTACGATTTTTAATATTTTTTAAGAAATTTTAGGATTTAGCAATTATATCTATATAATTATTAATTGTACGTCAATTCTGATTAAACGAATATATCACATCATCAATAACACGTGGTATAGCGGTTTCATTGGATACCTTTTCCATGTTTTCAGGAAAGCAAACACCGTGCAGATGATTTTTTTTTTTCCTGGCAAAGATGGCATGGGGATGCAATTGAGACATCAACTGATATATATGTGTGTATATATGCATGTGTATATATGTTAGGTGCGGGCATGGTTCGGTTCAGTTTGGGCGGTATAGGGGCCAAACTGTAACCATTTGAGGAAGAAAAAACTGAATTGTTTAAAACCGGCTCAATCGATTCCATTAACCGATTAACCAATTTTTTATTTAAATAAATAAAATTCACTAAAAAATACAATTTGTTTGGTTCGGTTCGGAAATTAACCGAACCGAACCGCAAAATTAAGTCAAGCATATATTTTTTTTAATTGTATATTTTTATTTTAATTTTTAATTTTATTTAATGAGTAATTAGAAAAGGGCTCGGTTCGGTTAACCACAATTAACCAAACCAATGATATCAAGTAACTAACTGAACCTCTTCTCAGCAAAAAAAAAAAAACCGAACTGTTGGGAACCGGTCCCAACAATTCAGTTATTTTCTGTTCGATTCGGTTAACTGGTTCAAACCGGTTTTATGATCTTTTTGAACAGACCCAATATATGTACTCTGAATGAAACCCAGCAGCAAAGAGAGAGAGAGAATGAACCCCTCAGCAGAACTACTGAAAATTTTGAAGCATAACATGACTATATATCCGTAGACGTACATCTATGCCTATAATAGACCTTATGGGGTCACGTTTGATTAATATTATTATACTTACTTATTCCCCAAAAAAAAAAAGGAAATGGAATAGGATTGAGTGGAATTTCAACTGAAGTGGACTTTAATTGAGATCTTGGTGAACTTATTGTTCAATTTGATTTTAGAATTAGATAAACCATCATCAGATACGGATAGAAAGAATCGGGAAAAACTAATTGAAATTGATTTTGTACATTGTAATTTTCCTCCTTTGATTTATATTACCATATGTAAATTATACTCGATGAATTATCTGTCCGTGCTTGATGATTAATTTTCGCATCTAACTGATGGGTGTGCAAGCATAGAAAGTTTTCAATATATTGGATATCCCACATCATTATTGCTGAATTTTAGAATGTTTTTGAAATTATAAAAAAAAACAAAGAAAAGATTTTGGGATTTTGCTAGGAATTTTATGATTCCTTTTTTCAAAATTTATACAATTTTTAAAAGCTTTTAATATTTTCAAATTTTCTTTAAAATTCTTAACGTTTTCAATCATTTTTCTAAATTATATAGAATGTTTTTATATTTTTTACAATCACTAATTTATTCTCTCAACTTTTTTATTATTTTATTAAATTTAAAATTTTTCACTATTTTTCATAAAATTTATAGTTTTTTTTTAAATTTAAATTTATTTGGTTAGTTTTTTACATTTTTAATCTAAAAATAGTTTTTATGTGACATTACTACATGAGCAACACAGTTAATGATATTACTGAAAAGTTGGTGGAATACATTAAAATGTTACATTTTAAAAAATTATCGTACTCAAGTGTGAAATTTAAAATGTTTTGCACTAAAGTGTTATTATATTTGCAAAAAGCTTTGTATTGATAGGACAATTATCCATAAAGTTTCGGATAACATTTATGTTCGACACCCAAAGTAGTAGCAAGTAAGGAGTATTTGGTCTTCCGAAAATATTTCTCAAGTTTCTTTTATTTGTTGGTTGGCACTCAACAAAGTGGCTACGAAGGATCAGTTATTGAGGTGGTTTCCTTATGTCCCCCTGCTATGTGATTTTTGTCAAAATCTCCCAGAAATACTAGGGTTCATCTTCTCTTCAGTTGTGTTCTCACTAAAATTGCTTGGTTGGTAGTTTTGCAAAATGTCGGGCTTCACAAAGTGGATTGCGGTTGGCATTCCGAGACTAGTTGGCTCTTAGGATTAACGGGTCGGGTGCTGACACAGTGACCCCGAAACACGTCTGGATACTCTGAAATGAGAGAAATAAGACGATCTATGCGGGTCAATTAGGGTTTATCTGATCCGGGTACTCTATATATTCATGATATTCAGACTCTATTCTGTATAGGATTGGTGTCTAACGTTTAGATTCGGATCCTACCCTATGGAACTAGAAACCATACATTATCCGGAACATGTATTATATCACAAATTCCAAGTACTTTCTTGGAACCTATTATTTTTCTCTTCTCGTTACAATAATTTTACGAATTTATATTTATAATCCATGCTTTTAGGAGTTAGGCCACCAAATTTATAATAAACTTTTTATAATTTTAATTTGATTATCATTAGTTTACTATAATCGTACCAGATTTAGTAAATTTCAGTTAAAATTATATAAACATTTAATATATTATATTATTATTCATTATTCATTATTAGTCTAAAATTTCTATTGATATTTTGAATATAATAAATTAAAAATTATTATGTCAAATAAAAATCTATTGAGTTAGGAGTTTAAGAGCATAAACAACATGAGAATTAAACTAGAAACAAGGAAATTATCATTGGTTGAACATATAATCAATTCTGGTTTCAGTTCCGGGTATCGAATGGTTTGCATTGGAACCTATTTTAAAAAGTTCCTTAAATTGTTATTTAGACCCTAACCACATGTAATTAATATTTACTCGGAACCTACCCTATCGGCTAGCTTCCAATCGGCTCCAATTCTACCCGGTAACCATGGACAACCCTAGGTTCAACAATGGCAGATTGCTTGATTTGCCTTACATGGGGCGTTTCATTTATGTATTGTTATATTACAAGGTAAATTATTACTATATATATAAAAAGTACATTGTAAAATGAAATTATTGTGCTTTATTTGTATTTTAGATTAGTGAGAATAAAGTAGATTTTTTTATAAAAATTACTGAGTGTCACAAGAAGGCGAAAGATTTTAAAAACATAAACATGAATTATATAGTTAAGAGAATAATATGAAATATTTAAGAAAATTGTGAAAATGTTTCAAAACTTTAATTATTTTTACAGTTAAAATTGTAAATATTGAGTTATATGAAATGAGAATAAAGAATCTAAGCAGTTAAATAAAAATTTTTACTGTCAAGATTGTAGATATGGAACGAGAGAAAAAAAGATTAAAATTACTATTTTACTCATAAATTTAAGAATTTTATATAGTATATATATTATAAATTCTAATATTTAAATTAGATTAAAAATAATATAAAAAATTAAGAAATGCAACAAACTTCCTGCACGTATGATCATCTTTCGAGAAAACAACAAAACAGCAGCAGAGACGTTAGCAAGATATCCGCTGGACTCAGGGACACGTGTCGACCACGTACGGTAAGGATCAGGTTTGCTTTAACGTGTGGTCATCACACACTACTCCTCTTCGGACTCTCCCTCCCATCGCATCATCAATCCCTCACCCGTCTTCCGTTCTTTCCCTTTGTTTGCACATTTTTCTTACACCCACTCGAAGAAATATCCCATCCGACCCAATCATCAGTTTCCATTTTTTTAAATTCTTGAATTATTTATCCATTTTATCGGGTGTAATAATCCCGACAGAGCTCTAACTTTTAAACTGTGTTGCATGAACCCAACTCCTTGCTCACAATCTCCCAGAGGAACAGCAATGGCCACGGTGTCGACTAAGCTTCACATATACCCATCCCGTAGCTTCGATTGCGGCGCCCAGTTCAGAGATATTCCCAGAACCCAGTTGGGTTTCCGGCGATGTGGGTTCGCCTTACGACGTCGATGCCGGTCGTTTAAGAGTGAGGAGGGAGACCGGGATGTTGAAGGTCCGAAAAAGTTGGAGGATTTCGACGAGGATGAGGTAAAGATGTTGAAGGGTCGCCAAAAAAGTGGTATATTGGACCAATTGAAGTCCGCTATTGTTGCTTGCTCGAGGTCGGATGATTGGTTCAAGGATTCGATTGCTAAGATTGAGGAGGTGTTTTCCTCTGTGAGTTCTCTGCACTTGCTGCTGATATTGATTTTTTTCCTCTCTATATGAAACTGTTCTAGTTTTGAGCTTTCAGAGCGTGTATTTTCTTTTTGTTCACTGTTATGACCAATCGCTAGGATTTTGATTGGTAAAGCTGTATCTTGTTTTCCCGCAGTATCTTTGCCCTGCAGCTATAGATCCATGTGCAGTGCATGATTCTTTATGGACTAATTGCCTCTAAAAGTTAGTTCAACCATGCTGAGCAACTGAGCTTTGTCCTGAATTTAATAGGCCATTATGGAGCTGCGCAAAACCTGAGAATATTTTATGTTATCGTGTTCCACATAATTCCAGTCCTTAAAAACATATGACATTATTATGGAACATTTCCTGTGTGGATTGTTGAATTATAAGTTCCTCCATGTGTAAGTCGAATAAATCCATCAGAGTTTCTTGATAGGTTGCCTGCAGATACTGTTTAGCTCTAAAGCTCCGAGCCTCCATGAATGTGTAAAATATGTGACAATCCCTTGATTGACCAACTCCATCTTCTAGATGAGATTGGCATTGGCTCTTTGATAGTACAGGGTTACTACAGTCGAATCTCAGTTATGCTTATATTACTTAAAAGTTTGCACTTTTCCTAAACCCTCTCACTCTGCCTTTCTCTGCTCTCAGATTGCCGTCCCAGTGGGAAGATACATTGTGACAATGATGGGCACAGGGGTAATCCTTGCGGTTGGGTTTCAGCTTTCAGGTCAGCACAAATAACCATACTTCGAGAAATCGATCACCAACTGGCATTAATTATTTACTTGGAAGATGTTTCCTATAGGCCATAACTTTAGTTGGTCAAATTTCCAATGTTAAGAAACAAGAATCATGTGCCTATCTTATGAAGGTGGAGACCCCCAGATGAATGAACTGATCTGGTACAGCTGGCTTGGGGGAATTATCATTGGAACAATGATTGGCGCTAACAGTGTCTTAGATGAACATTGTCGAGCAGGTCCTCGTAATGTTGTCATAACTGGGAGGTATACACTCTCCCTCTTTATATGGCTTCACCAATTGTTGTTGTTTTTGCGGATGTGCAAAATCATTATTCAGTGATAGTCCTCAGGAAGTATGATGTAAAAAGCTTTAATGAGGCTTTACTTAGTTCAAAGTTCCTTATGAGCATTGTGCCTTGCTGAGTCCTTGTTCAGTACAATGTGCTAAATCGACCGTGATCAGTGCAAGGTGTGCATGGTAAATCCATGATAGAAAGTCCTTGCTATTTTATTTTTGTCTATCTTTTTTTCTCATTGCATGATTAACTGTATGATGTAGCACTAGAGGACTTGGAAAGGCCCTTGCACGTGAATTTCTTCTTTCTGGTGATCGAGTTGTCATTGCTTCTCGAAGGTGATACTCCTGAGGATGATTTATCTGTTGATAGTTAAATCTGTATGTCCTAACGTGCTTCATTCATGACTTCAGTCCTGAGTCTGTGGATTTGACTGTCAAAGAACTCGAAGAGAATCTTCGGGAAGGGAAGCTGGCTGCAAATGGCTTATCTAGGACGAGTTTGACGCATGCAAAAGTGGTGGGCATACCGTGCGATGTTAGTGAGCCTGATGATGTGCGGAAGTTGGCAAATTTTGCTGTTAGGGAACTTGGTTCCGTTGACATTTGGGTGAGTGTTTTCTTTTGACATGTGGTTGAGTGATTACTTCATAGTTTCTCCGTCAAGCTAAAAGCATCTTCTTGTGCAGAGTTTATAGTTTTTGATGGTTAGAGATGTTTGTTATGATTAAGAAAGATAGAAAGAAATCCTCAAACAAGTGGCTAGTAATTTTGATCTTCCCCATAGGAAGGATGTGGATAGTTCACTCTCTTGATCATACATGTCCGTGCAAGAAGTAATTATTGAGCATCCCAGCACACAACATGTCCATGTACCCAACAAGGAAAAAAGTATGTGAGGTGGAGAAACAATTTTTTTTTTCTTTTTCTGGCCAGAATGTGGAGAATCAATTAAAACATTTATAATATTAATTACTGGTGATGTTAGGGATTGGCACAATACATAAATTATATGGAATGCCTAAATTTTGTAATATTTTTCCTTTGGGTTTTGCAGTATCACTACTATAGTGACTTCATCAAAACAAAAACCAGAACTGTAATATTATTTATTAATTTCCATTTCATGTGTGAAGTCTCATCCCTTTAAGAAAGGAATTTCGGTTACAGATAAATAACGCTGGCATGAACAAAGGATTTCGTCCGTTGCTGCAATTCACTGATGAAGACATCAATCAGGTAGCTGTTGTTGACTGCTCCTTTTTCCTGAGTAGGTGCACTGAATTGTCTGCACCAGCAGTCAATTGCACTTTTGTTTGTTTCTTCTGTGTTTCCCTGATTTTGCCTACCAGCAGGAAAATCTGAACATAGAGAAGGCTGAAAAGGGACTTTTTCTTTAAGAATGGATCCTTAACAAACTGGTAGTGTTTGTGGGTCAGATGAATCATCGTGGGTTCCACAGATCAATTATCTTTTGTTGACTTGATGAAGAATAGATGTTGAGTTCATAATCCTTAGTATTACGCCTACTCAGATGGATTTAGCTTTTCAATTTTATGTGTTTTAGATCGTCTCAACAAATCTAGTTGGGTCGGTTCTCTGTACACGTGAAGCCATGAATGTCATGAGGAACCAATCACAGGGTGGACACATATTCAATATGGATGGGGCAGGATCAGGCGGGTCCAGTACTCCTTTGACTGCTGTGTAAGTTCTACAATTGCATTGACGAGCTTGGGAGATGAAACATGCCCCTTATTGCTTCTAATTTTGATTAGATTACCTCTCAAATTTTGTATGTTTTTTGTGTTTTCAGATATGGATCCACAAAATGTGGTCTTAGGCAACTTCAGGGATCATTGTTGAAGGAATGCAAGAAATCTAACGTTGGCGTGCACACAGCATCTCCTGGGATGGTTCTCACAGACTTGCTTCTGAGGTGTAAAAAATGCTTCTTGATCCTCCTTTCACTTTTAACCTCATTTATTACCTGCCGTAATCTTGCCTCCGCATTGTAGTTTTTCAAAAAAACAAAAGCAAAAGAAAATAAAGGTTTTTGCCGCATTGAAATGAGCAAGATAAGCACAGAAATTCACTAGCTGGTTGCTTTCTTAAATACTGAGAGGGGATTGATTACACATGTACTTATGAAAGGGTAGAATATTATGAAAACAGAAGACAGGAGATGCTTTTCATCGTGCCTTAATAAGATACCCTCAATTTAATTGGTATCAATATCAATTTGATCAAGCTCTTCAAAATTGTGGTTGGTTCAGCAATGGACCATGATGTAACCTTGGGTATCTTCTCTATCTAGTGAATGGAATGACCAGTGTCATGCTTGCTTTTTGTACACTCAAGAAAAACAAATTTTGATCGACTTCATAACATTCTGTCGCCATCTGGATTGGTTATTAACCAGTATGATGTAATGCTGCCTCACCCAGATGCTTATTTGTTGCAGTGGCTCGACAATCAAGAACAAGCAAATGTTTAACATTATATGTGAGTTACCTGAGACAGTTGCCAGAAGTCTAGTTCCTCGGATGCGGGTTGTGAAGGGGTCGGGAAAGGCCATCAATTATCTTACTCCTCCTAGAATATTACTCGCTCTAGTGACTGCATGGGTGAGAAGAGGCCGCTGGTTTGATGACCAGGTACTATTAGCTTTCAATCCAGGGCATTCAGTGATTGATCGATTTCCTGATAAAAACAGTAGGATGATGCAACTAGTAGTGTTGATCAGTATGAAGTCGGATTCCATTTGGATTCATGTATTTTCTTTCTTTTTTAACTCCGTGAAACTTCAGGGGAGAGCGCTCTATGCAGCTGAGGCTGATCGGATCCGAAACTGGGCGGAGGACCGAACACGGTTTTCCTTTGCTGATGTGATGGAAATGTACGCTGAGAGTACCTGGGTCTCTGTCTTCTCACTTTCTGTTGTCTGTGCTTTCATCATCCTCTCCAGCACCAGTGGAAGCTCCTTTCCAGGCACATGACTAGTGCTGTTTTCCATGGCAACAATCCCAGAAATGGTTCACTGCACACAAGTTGCATTTTCAGTTGGATCCTCAGCATAAAGGTCAGATAAAAAAAAGGTAGTGAAAACTTCTATCTGCGATTCTAAAGGGTGGTGATAACTTCTTATCTGCCATTCTATCTTTTCAAAACGAGTGGCAGCTGCAGAAATGGTTTCATTAGTTTCAGATCTTGATCTACAAATTGCCGGGCATCGATCTTACAGTGGGTTCTGCTCATGGGAATGACTTTTAGGGGGTGCAGTCTCTATATTACCTGTTCATGTAATGTCTAATTCATATAGTCCAGTAATTGTAGAAATCCCGGCTTTAGCACTCATTTCCTTATGGGTCTTTAATATGATCATTCCTTGCTAGTCTGCTCTCTCCCCTTTCCCCCTGTTTTCTAACGTGAAAGTGATCTCGTTTTCCCGGTGAAAATGGTTCGAGGAAGTGGTTTCCCCCCGTTTGGATGTGCGATTGGGTTCTAATCTTTCACGTTCAAGCCCGTTGATATCGTAAAAGGGTGAAGGGAGGTTTCAAACACCTACTCAGGAAAGTCGATTGCAGGCGCATGGCTGCATTCCATCACGGAGGAAAGGAAAAAGGGTCGAATCTATCTTCTACAGTTTTGTTACTCTGTCATCTCCAATTCTCCACTAAAATAATTTTTAGATATAACGAAATCATCTTAAAAATTTTTTAAAAAATTGAAAATTAAAAGAAAAATAGTAATTCTTATTGTGGAGCAATCATGGAACGGGAAAATAAACTTCTCACTATTATAAAAAAAGAAATCCCTCCCAAAATTGGGGGAGCTAACATCCCCGGTTGAGTCTCTTTCGACAGCTAAGGTCAACGACAACCCCGATACGAGGAGGCCACCTCGTTTAATTAATTTCTGGTTATTCCTCCCTCGAGGCTTTATTGACAGCCACAACCACCCCTCCGAAGATGGGTCCAACAACCCAGTTTGAAAGGGTGATTCATGCGGATTCCAATTTCGGAGAGGTGGGAGCCTCGTCGACAACCAGCACTCCAATTGAGTTCTTAGGATATCAGTGATCGAGCTTGTAAATTGATTGAACTTGAAGTTAAATTTTATACTATATTAAATTACACTTCTATGTATGGATGTTCGCTTTTAAAAAATATATATATATATATATATATAATTTTTTTTTTTTGCTTGTCACGTTTTTTTTGTGAGTTAATTATTGCAGAAATTGGCGGGATTTGCCCGAGCAGCCGAGTAGGCGGATGTCGTGCCGGCAATTACGAGGGGAAAGGGACATAACATAATAATGCCACGGGAGCCCATTTCGCCCCCACATTTGCGCATGCATTTTCATTCCTTCCTAGGCGTGGAACGGAATAACTCGACAAGGACGGTAGAAAGTGGACAAATTCTAAAGGGATCTTACCTCGTCACGTGATATAAGAAAATATTAAAAATTGGTGATAATCATTCTGAGCAGTTGTCACAATTATTATTAATAAAAAAAAATTAATTAAATCTTTCTCATCACATCATTATAATGTATAATCATCTAACAATTTTTCGTAAAAACCCTTAATAGATGACAGTCAAACTTGTACTTTTCATCAGCGTAAATGCTTAATAATAGGGAAAAAGATAGTTTAGTTCAGTTGGTACCGTTCTCGTGCCGTGACTTAAACGTCTTGGGTTCAATCTCACAAACGGACTTCCGATACCCTTTTATATTCCCTCTTCCTTTTACCCCCTTCATGCTTATATACTACCTTTGTATACCAAAAAAAATCTTTGCTCTACACTGATATATCGAGAAATTACTGATAAAATTACTCTGTTTAATATTAATTATATAATTATTTTATAATTTATATGCATATTTTCAGCATTTTAATTGTTATTTTTAAGATCACAAAAAAAAATCTACAAACGTTTTGAGTAAGTACGACTCCAGAAAACTTCTCAGTAAAAGTATTCGGCGGATTCACTCGACACATCTAAGTAGAATCTTATGAGTTTTGTATCCTTGCAGTCAATCATAAGCTTATGCATTCAGAGCAAAATTAAACTAACTCGATCGTTATTCACACTTAGGAAACTTTTACGGTCTCGCGAACGGACCGCTGACCAAGCTGGAGATGAGGACTTACTGGCTAGACACGAAGTCGCTATGTATCAATTAAAATTAAAGAGGAATCGACCACTAAGGTCACGCTTGGTTTCATGTAATAGAACAGAAAGAAATGAAATGATCTTAGTAATACTGATGAATGAAATTAGATATAGAAATCTATTTTACCGATTAATTGAAGTCTAATTATATTAAACACTTTAAAATTCTGTTAAGATTACGGACGCTTTGACACTTGAGAATCGACAAATTTTGAATTTAAAAATAGAAAAGAGACGAAAGATTAGTTCAACAACGATAGAGAAGGAACTGGGTTCTAATAATTTTGTGATTTGACTAAAATGATAGCACGTAATTTTAACTTGAAAATAGATTAAAAAATTCACTATTCTTTTATTTATAGGATGGAATGAAATATGAAAAGATGGGGTAAAATGGTAATCTGATCCACTTATTCACGATCAAGCAAAGGAATGGAATGGAATGGAATAGAGATCAGAATAAAGATCCTAATTCTCTACCAAACGAGACAAAAAGTAAAAAACTCTACCTTTTCTGTGTTAAGTAAAACTCCACTTAATTACTGAGAAAAACCTCTTCTTAATGAGAAATTATTGGGTGACCCCACCTTAACAAGAGCATGAGAAAACACCAGGTAAATCATAATGAATTAATAAATTAGTGTTAATTACACGTGTAATTACCATAATTATTATTAATTAAGGTAATTTAATTAATAATTTCACATCACGTTATTATAAAATAGGATTATTTAAGACTTTTCCTGCTTGAACATGTACACCGTTTGCCTTTCACAGAACATAAGAGCAGCCTCAGATGATGATTAAATAATCCTGGGTTTCTCAAATGATTGTGCGCGTGTCGTAGGTTTCTTTATTGGTGAAATTCAAAAAAAAAACAAAATAAATGGAAAATGCACCCTATATTTTGCAAATATATTGGAATTTTTTGAAAGTTTGTAGGAATTTTTTAAGAAAAACCAATGAAATGTACAAAGATGACATATGTTGTTAAGTTTTTAATTTGATGGTGTGGGCTCGGTCGTGTCCATGTCACGGTTAATCTGTAACTTTTGCCTGTGGAAAAATATATATGTAAGGACGAAATTTCAGCTATACTCACTGAAAAATCAACTAATGATATCAGGTTGATTCCGTAACGCTCGTTTGGATTGAGGGATTTGGGAAGATTTGAAGGGGGATTCAAATGGATAGTATAATCTCGGCCTATTTGAGTAAATTATAGGAAGAATTTGGAGGGATTTGCAATCCATTCAAGCATCGCTTTTTTTATTCCTCCTATTTTCGAGAATTTGGAGGAATAGTAAATTTTTAAACAAAAATGTCCATCGTAACTTCTTAAAAAAATCCTAGTTACTCCATAATTCTGCATAATATAATTACACAACGTTTGTTTTCCCTTACTCGACTATCACTGGATCGCAACCACCAAGCCTTCCAAGACTATCACGAAACCATAACTCTGTTCGAGTTTCAAGATTATCATGAAATCACAGTGTCTCTCTTATGTCGTTCTCCCGTTCGATTGATCTTCCAAATTAAAAGAGCAAAATTGTCAAATTAACTCTTTTATCCCTCCAAATCCCTCATCTAATAATAATATCCAAACGAATAATTTGAAAGAATAAGTTTTTCCTCCAAACCCCTCCCCTTCAAATCCCTCAATTCAAACACAGTGTAAGTGATTCATCTTTCATATTTTCATAATTCATTAAAAAAAAAAGAATCTTCTCATATCGAAGAGAAAAACTCCCAATAAAAATGACCTAAAAACAATTAATTGATTTCTTTTTTTATTATTATTGAAAGGGATCATGCAAGCATGTTATAGATGACAGGAAAGAAATTGTATCTGAGAAAGGGTCTCATGAAAATACATCCCCTCAAACCGAAATTAAAATGTTTGAATCGTTCTTATTAACGGATTCATTGTCCCCGTTTATTTTCATCTCCATCCTACCAATCATTTTAGAATCACGGATCTCTTTTACAATCGAAAAAAGTATTCTCCCTGAAAAATCTTAGATGGTCTTACTTCACATTGATATGGTAAGAAAAAATAAGTTAAATTCCTCTAATTATTAATAATTAAGGTAATGCTTGGTAAATAATACAAAATTACTTATTTATCATATTTTTAATTAATATTTTTTCACGTCAAGTGGTGAGCTAGAATCACACGAGAATTTCTCATTTTCCATCGTGTAAGTTGTCAACGTTTGTATATATAAAGAAGAATTAAATCTCTATTAGAAAAAAAAAATTGAATTAGCAATGTTTTACCGGCTAGCCCATCTGTTGATAACGGTCGACTTCTGACCAATAACAATGATTCCTTAATTTAGTTATTTCGGACCGTTCAGGATTTGAGAGAGAAGCGCCATCGTGCCCAAGAAAGTTGAAACACTCCCCACGAAAAAGACATTTGGGGATATAAAAAAAAAAACACCTTTAATTACATTTTTAAACAATTGGACGCTATGATTGAGGGGGCCGGTGTCCCAACAGCTTAAATGATTGAGAGATTTTTTTGGTGATGCGATCTTGTCATATGATAGATGCTGAATATTAATCACTCTGAAAAATTATTGTATTTGTTAGTAATTGCAACAGTTTCATTTGATGTTATTCGATCATCATGTTACGCTCAAGGATCGGAATCGAACTCGAACTCGCGCGAGCAGTAAACTATGAATCGAGAGAGTGGGGAAGAGAAAATTACATAATGTTCGTGGTTCGTTACAGCTATGATCTACGCATCTACCGGTTAATTAAGAGTCTTAACAGTAGATTGCCATAGTGCTGGCCACGGGCCGGCTTGGGCCCGGAACCGGCCCGGAATCGCCCTCGAACCATGAGGGCTAAGGTTCAGGGCCGGTTCCAGCTGCCTTAGAAACCGGAACTGCCGGTTCCGAACCGAAACCTGAACCGGTGGTTCCAAACCGGAACTGTAGAGAAATAAAAAAAAAATTTGCCTAACCCCCCGTTGGCAGGGGTCCAAACCGCCGATTCCAGGCCGCCGGTTCGGAATCGGAACCGTCCAGTTCCGAACCACCCCTGAACCGTCCAAAGGAAGGTTCAGGACCGGTTCCAGGGGGCCACGGAACCGGAACCGGCAGTTCCGAACCGGAACCGTCCGGTTCCTGAACCGTGGCCAGGGCTAGATTGCCACTATATCAAAGCAGAGTATAAGGATATCACCCTCTTTTTAGTGGCACTTCAAAGATTATGATTTCAACACTATCAATACCCCATCCAACGATAGCGTATATTTTGGGGGCATTTTTGTTTCCAAAGAAATCCCGTATCAGAAGGAAACAACCTAGAAAATATTCTCAAAAATCTCTTAATTTTAGGAAATAAATTTTTGCAATGAGCGTTGTGGAGGTGACTCAGATATCATGACAACGAACATCTTTAGGAACGCTATTGCCATGTAGCATCATGGTAGCAAGCGAAGATGTCATGGCAGCAACAGGTCCATGTGACACATGACTTCTAATACCATGGCAACGAATACAGATACCGTGCTAGTGTGAGTTCACTGCCATCTAGTGCCATGGCAGTGAACAGATGATGCCATGAGAGTGTTCACCCGACAGCTTTTGCTTTTTCTCTCCAATGTCGCGACACTCTTCAGTAATGTGGTTCCTCATCTCGATCTCCATATCCAAGATCTTGATGTATTTCCCACTTGTTCTTCGGTTTTCTCTAGAGATCAAAATGAGGATTCCAATTCCATGCTAGTCAAATACCAATTCCACAGGATTTGAAGTGTCATCCAAAACTTAGAAATCAGTTTTATATCTTAAGAAACAAACGGTAACCTTAGGGGGGAAAAAGGAACACTCTACTCAAAAGAGATGAATTTGATGCTATTTTTGCAGGTCAAAATAAGATTTAACTTCAAAAAATCGAGAAAGTTTTTCTAATAATCCTGTATATATATAGTTATGTGATCAGGAAAAGATAATAGGATTATAGCAATGAATGTATAAAACTTCTCTATAAGAATAATGACCCATAATTTTGTAAATTTTACATAATTTTATTATATCTTTTAACTCCAACATTGTGAGATATAATTATTTAATTTTTTTAAAGAAAAGGTATTGTTTGATTGCACCATTCTAATATATCTGATTCAACTAAGATATTAATCTCACTTGATTGATGCGTAATCTAGGAAGGATGTCCTTGTCTTAAGTATCTTCCTGAATCTCTTAAGCTCCTTTCCTTGGGGATTGGGGTCCAGCAGCTGGTTTGCCTTCGGATTATAGAAAGGGTAATCATAATTATTTTTTAAATTAAAAAATAAGCAAAATGGTGAAATATTTAAAATGTTTTCACCTAATCCTTCAACTTATCCAATATCTACTGGAAAGTTGGAATTTTTTTTTTTTTTTGGCAATGGCTTAAACTCACCATGTCTAGTTACCCATGCACAAACACAAACTTTTGTGGTGTTGTCCAGGAACATGCATGCTTGTCTCAAAGATTACAAATGATGTGCTGTAAATTTTGACAATACTGGGAATTCGATGCCATCTATATTTCGGTCACTTAATTCAGCTTGATCTCAGTGGGCTTGCGCTATTCATGGAATTTAGCCTTCTCTCCTCTTACTGTAGACTTAATCTTGCTCGTTTTCTTTTATTCTCTTCTTTCTATTTTTAACTCGTTTATGTTTTTAATTTGCTTTTTTTTTATATCCTCTTATGTAGTTAATTTTTTCAATCATAAATGAATTCTTATTACTTATAAAAAAATTGATGTGCTGTAAATTTGCAGTTTATTTTCCAAAAATGAAGAAGTGCATGGCATTTCACCAAAACCTATCTTATGAACAAGCAATACTCAATTATTGCGATGGATATGAAGGACTGAAATTGAATGAATTTAATAGAATAAATTGCGATAAGACGTAGAGAAAATTAATAACTTGTGAACTTATTTGAAAATATAAAGAAATATAATTGGGAGAGTAGTTGAATGAGCATTCGATACCTTTTCATTCAAAATAATGCCATTAACTAATTTGAGGAAAAAAATCTACATTAATTGAATTCAATGCACATAACAACTTTTAAGAGTGCAATCACGTAAAAAATTTAAAATTCATGCTAAATTATTTATTTTATTCCATTCCGTGTATTTAAGTTTAGCAATATTACGAGACCGAACTAATATGCATCTTTACGTATTTTCTTATATATGTATCAAATCTTAGGGTTTGTTTGGATTGAAAGATAAGGAGAGTTATGGAAGGGTAAATATAACTCTTCATAATCATTATTTGGGTAGCATATTACTGTAGGCGGATAGTGAGTTCGATCATTTCACCATTTTTAATGTAGGATGGTTGAAATGAAATGAAAGAGACCAAAGGCACCCAACGGGGAAAAAGAAACTGAGAGAGGAAGAGACCAAACGCATAATTGTCCGAAAATACCCAACTACTGCATACTCCCAAATCAAAGGACAAAGTCTTTTATGCAACGGGTAGCGGTATAAGTAAAAAATTGGAGACTTGACGAATCGAAAAAATTGGATATATGAGTTCCGAGATAAATTCAAGACTGTTTTTAAGGTGGAAAAAATCGGACCGAAAAATCTGGGCCTCGAACAGGAAAATTTGGTGGAACTCAAAACCGAACCAAAAGTTAAATTAAGTTTATATTATATATAATAAATCATTTTGTTATTAGATTTTGACAATAAAAATAATATATTTGATATTTTTAAACTTGAATTTTGATTCATATTTATAATTTTTATCTTCCTAATACACTAAAATATTCATAATAAGTATTTCTCATTTATTATAATAAATTTTATTTTATTATTTTTGTATTTAATATATTATTATATTAAAAATCTGAACCACCGCCCAAAAAATCGAATCCGATGTGAGTGATTTTTATAACCCCTAAACGGTTATTCATAAGGTTTTTTAGCTTGAGAAAATTGGACCGAAATAAATCGGGACCCTATAATTTTTAGAAAAAATCGGACCGAACCGCCCGTTTACACCTCTAGTAACAGATATATCACTTAACAATACTTATATAGTATTACAAATTAATAAGATTTAGTTATTTTAATAACTATTTTTTTGTTTTAGAACTTTATAATAAATTACTTAAATAGTTAAATCTGATTAATTCGTGACATTATATAAGCATTAATCATATAATAGACCGGTTACACGGAAGACTCTCAAATCAAAGAGTTAAAAAAAGGTAAATGGAGGATTATTTCATCTTGCCATAACCCTCCTAGTTTTAATTGCTAAATAAGGATTACAAACATCTCATCCATAATCCCTCCATCCAAATAACTCCTTTAACTTTAAACCTTCTCTATGTATGCAAATTGTAACATATCACTATGGGAAAAAAATCTTTAATTAATTCTTACCTCACAATAATTTAATAAGAAAAAAATAAATTAAATTACTCTAATTAGTTATAATTAAAGTAATTACAGGATGACTAATATTAATTTATTTATTTATCACAATCTAGTCGATATTCATCGTTGTATGGTAGTCTATGTGACCGTTGAGATTATGAGATATGCGAAAAAAGATTAAATAGATAAAATTTACGAAAATGCCATTGTGCGCGATGGTTGGGAAGGGAAGGCCGCGTGGTTGGGGCAGGCGAAAGAGACGACTCGATGGAGGAGCGGCCGCCACTCGTGAGTAGCTCTTGGAATTTATCTAAACGGCCCTTCCCATCTCTTTTATTGCATCATTAATTAATTTATTAAAAATGAAAGAAAATAATTTTTGCAAGGCTACCATTTTCAAATTTTTTTATTTAGGCCTATTCGTACATGTGTGTAGCGCTGGTCACGGGCCGATTTGATCCTCGAACCGGCTTCGATCTGTGAGATCTAAGGTTTAAGACCGATTCTAATAGCCCAAAAATCGAAATTGTGGATTCCAAAGTAGAACCGGATGGAAAGGATTTAAATTTTTTTTTTTTTAAATTCAAATTCACCATTAGCAACTCTACAGTCCCCACTCCCCATCATTGCAACTATGCAGGCTGCAGCCGCCCCACACACACGGCCCCCCATTTGACTTTGCAGTTTTTCTTTGTTTTTTTTTAAGTTGGAGTAAATATTTGTTTTATGATATAAAATGTAAATAAGTTAGCTGTGTAAAATTACTATTTAAATTTTGATAATTGTAGAATTGACCATTAATAATTGAAAAATTTTACATGTATCAAGAATTTAACTGAAATTTATACAATGAATTTATTATTAAATTAAATTTTATTTAATTTTAGTAGAAATAGAATCAGTTGATTTGGAACCGGACGAACCATAGTTCTGAACCGTTCAAGTGAAGGTTTAGAGCCGGTTCCAATGGGTCACGAAACCGGAATGGGCGATTTCGTACCGGAACCGTCTTGTTCAGGAACTGTGGCCAAGTCAACATGCGTGGCCTAGCTGTATTTATAATTGTAAATTCAAAAATGGCAAACACTTATAAAGACAGTCGATATATCAATCTCACTCTTGACTTAAAAGTAAGAAACTATTAGTTATAAAGGTGAAATCGGTCTGAGTAGATTGTTTTTTTTTTTAAATGGTCAGGTTCCGATTTTTTCAAGTCCAAAAAAATTATACAAAAATTATTGAGGGTCTTGAAAAACTAATTGTTTTGGGCTGTTTCTCAATTTATTTTTTGGATCCTAATATTTAAAAAATTAGGATTTCAATTAAAAAATTTGAAACTTTACAAAGGTTAAAAAGGATAAAACGTTTACATCTGACACATTAAATTTCATATTTTCTTTATTTGGATATGATTTTATTGTTTCATACTCTAATATATTAAAAATTAATTTACTTCTAACACTAATCACTCCAAAGTATAAATACAATACACTAAATAGTAACTATGTATGAAATTTGGGTAGTGATGCCACCGGTTTATCCGGTTCAGGATTCGACTTTCGGTATTTGGTTTTTCTTCCCTAAAAATTCGAATGAATTTTATGTGAGTCTCCAAAAACTAGGTTTTTTGGGTTGAACCTGCTCGATTTTTTCATTTTTAAGTTTTCTAATTTTTCACTTATGTCCCTGAATTGTTTGATTCCCACCTATATCTCCATTTATTTATCGATTTATTTATCTCTTTTAGATTTACGGTCTCCTTTATATCAAAAGCCCCAAAAGTATAAATGGAGCTTTCATAGTGGTTAAAGTAATTAATTTGTCGCATGCGATTAAAAATAGGATGAAAAAGATTTTTTTATAAGTATGAAAACGTTATTTATTGAAACCGATTTTCACAGTGATAGAAAATGGAACAAATATTTTCAGATCCCTAAATAAATCAACCTTCGTACGGAAAAAGAATTTTTATATTTGTTTATTACCTTCCATCATTTGAGAGGAAAGGGAAATAAATACAAAAAATTTGCCATGAATGAAGATTGTTTCTTTATTTATATTATATTAATCAATATAAATTATATAGCTACAAACATGAATAAATTTAAATCGATTTGGAATCTCTTTTTTAAAATAAAATTTAGGCTTCAAATTTTATACATAGATGTAATTCTAATATGAAATGTTGCATACTAAAAAGATTTTATATATTTATATCAGTGTTTGAAGCAGCAAGGATTAGAGGTGGGCATGAGTATACAATAAGAAAAAAAAAATTTAAATGACACTATTCACAGTAAAATAATGATTAAAAATCAATTAAATTTTTTAATAATTTAAAATAACTGTTCAAGTTATTAATATTAATTTAATATTTCTTTATGTTACGTTATGAATATTTTTCATATATGATAAGATTGAAATGGGGTAAAACCTACTCTATTAGATAAGTATAAGAAATTATTACATGATTTTCTTTTAAAATATACATCATAGAAGTTTCTAATGAAAAAAAAACTCCAAAAAGAAAATGGGAAAAAGGTCATGCAATCGGGTGGGTCCCATCAAACAGCTTTTGTCCACACCAGAACTAAAATAGACCTTTCCTCCATTTCCACGAGTCTCTCTCCACTTCCGCATTGATTCTTCGTTCGTTCATTCGCTTCAATCACTCTGCAGATTGGTGCAGATTCGTCGGATATTGAAGGTGAGAGAGATAGAGCGAGAGCGAAGCTGTGGCCGGAGTTCAAACCCAGCAGCTAACTGCTTCTTCGCTGCCTTCTTGGCTCCGAGAATTCTTGGGGGTTCACAGGTTCTTTTTAAATGTTTGCCTTTCCATTCTTTCTTTTCTCGAGTGGTGATCACTGATTAGCGCCGAGTTATGTCCACTCCTTCTCCGGGAACCTCTCCGCCCCCAACCTCGGCTCCTCCGCCAGCGACTCCTTCCGCGCCCCCTCCTGCAACACCTGCAGCTCCTCCCCCAGCCACACCATCTGCGCCGCCTCCGGCAACCCCTTCTGCGCCTCCGCCGGCGACGCCTTCTGCTCCGCCGCCGGCGACACCTTCTGCGCCGCCGCCTGCGACACCTTCTGCGCCGCCGCCTGCGACCCCCTCTGCACCTCCTCCAGTCAGCCCGTCCCCTCCGCCTCCGGCCACCCCTTCCACTCCACCACCAGCAGCCCCTTCATCTCCACCTCCGCCGGTAGCCCCCGTTCCCTCCCCTCCCACGCCAACTGCCTCCTCTCCACCCCCATCCACCACCTCGCCTCCTCCTCCACCGTCTCCTCCGTCCTCCACCCCGTCCTCCACCCCGTCTCCACCACCGCCGCCGAGGTCCCCGTCAACACGTAGCCCACCTCCACCTCCTTCTAGCTCCAGGACACCAGCAACCAAGAGCCCCCCGCCGCTGCCGCCGGCTGGTTCTTCTCCGTCTAGCAGCACAGTTTCGACCAGCCTCGTGGTTGGCATCGCGATTGGTGGTGTGGTGCTGCTGGTGGTACTCACTCTGCTATTCCTATGCTGTAAGAAGAAGAGGAGAAGAGATTCTGACGCGGGTTTCTATGCTCCGCCACCACCTTCTCATGGCCCTAAAGGTTAAGCTTTTTCTGGTTTTTCTTCGCTCAAACAAATCTGAGTTCCCTTAGAAACCGAGAAGTTTTTGAAAAACTGGAAAATTTTGAACAAATTCCGAATTTCTTAATATTTGAATCCCCTGACCGCCTGCTTTCCGGCAATTTTTCAGCCGATCCTTACGGCGGGCCTCCTCAGTATTGGCAGCAGAATGTTCCTCCGCCCGCCGATCACATGGTTGGGGTGCCGCCTAAGCTAGCTCCACCTCCAGGTCACAATCCCAACTCTCTAACTCCACCTCCACCACCACCCTATATGAGTAGCAGCGGGGGCTCTGCTGGCTCTGGGAACTACTCAGGCTCGGAAAATCCATATCCTTCACCTTCACCACGAATGGCCATGGGTTTCTCCAAGAGCGCATTCACATACGAGGAGCTGAGGATGGCCACTGATGGGTTCTCCGATGCCAACCTTCTTGGACAAGGTGGTTTCGGGTTTGTCCATAGAGGAGTACTTCCAAATGGGAAAGAGGTTGCGGTGAAGCAACTCAAGGCAGGGAGCGGCCAGGGAGAGCGGGAATTCCAGGCTGAGGTTGAGATAATTAGCCGAGTCCATCACAAGCATCTCGTGTCCTTGGTCGGCTATTGCATCATTGGGACCCAGAGGCTACTTGTGTACGAGTTTGTTCCAAACAATAACCTAGAGTTTCACTTGCACAGTAAGTGCTACTAATGACTCCTGATCAGCATCTTAAAGGCATCAGAAATGGAAAATATTTCATCATAGGAGTTCCTCTCATAATCCCGAGAAATCTGCCTTTGATGATTAAAAACCCTGTTATGCTAATGCCTGGCATGGCAAAATGGTTCTTTGTGAGGATTTCATCAAACAGAGGGGTGAAATATGTTGCAGGTAAGGATAGACCGGCCATGGATTGGCCCACTAGACTGAAGATTGCTTTAGGATCTGCGAAAGGACTTGCCTATCTTCATGAGGATTGTGAGTTCTCTTTGGGATACTTTTGTGCTCTCATATTAAATGGATAATTGATCATCGACAGATTTCAGAAGTAATGCTGCAATGACCAAGAAGTGTTGTCCTGATAATGCAGGTCACCCAAAGATCATTCACCGTGATATTAAGGCAGCTAATATTCTATTGGATTTCAAGTTTGAGGCTAAGGTAAATATTGAGACTAATCATTCTACCCATTCCATTGCTTTTTATCGTTTTGTTTCATGGACAGCATGTCAGAATCTCTTTTAAAATGCTATGCAGGTTGCTGATTTTGGACTGGCGAAGTTCTCTTCTGATGCCAATACTCACATCTCTACACGGGTCATGGGAACTTTCGGGTAAAGACTATGCACTATCTTCTCTCATATGTTCATGCTGGTTATCAGTATATTCCAGATGCAATTATATGTCAAACAATGAGCATAAATAATTTGGTCTTTGCTTAATTGCTTCCTTGCAATGTTTACAGATATCTTGCTCCAGAATATGCTTCAAGTGGGAAACTCACGGAGAAATCTGATGTTTTCTCTTTTGGTGTCATGTTGTTGGAGTTGATCACTGGGCGCAAGCCTGTGGACACTACAAACACTTACATGGATGATAGTTTGGTTGATTGGGTGAGTAATGAGAAAATATTTGCCACTCAGGATTCACTTTTTAGCAGTTCTGTTATCTTCTCTGTTCCGGGGAAGGGAAAAGATTTTCTAGCATTACATGTTTCTTTTATCACAGACAAGTTTGATTGTAGTTTCTATTTTATAGTCCATTCCAGGATCTGTTTTCCTTTTTTCCACCCTTCCTCTGTATATGACTGGAAATATGTTGTGAACTGCAGGCAAGACCCCAGCTGACACGAGTCCTGGAGGATGGGAACTTTGACTCTCTAGTTGACCCGAAGCTGCAGGGTAACTACAGTCATGAGGAGATGGGTCGCATGGTCGCCTGTGCTGCTGCCTGTGTTCGCCATTCAGCCCGTCGCCGACCACGAATGAGCCAGGTAATATCTAGTTCAAAATATAAGGTTATTCTGAATTATGAGAAGTTGTGATCACATTTTATTTGTGAATTGTCTTCACTTTTTTGAGATGTTTTACGATGTAGGTTGTCTCATAAATTGATTGGTTAGGTAGGACACCTCCTGTTTTCCCTCATTCTTGGGAGAGATATGTGGAAAACTGGACACTTCTTTCAGAATCGTAATGTGGATCTATTTGATTTGCATAGGAATGATGTTCCTGTTGCATTGCTGATATTCACATCCTAAAGAAAAGGAACTAAGAAAAGGCTTTGTATATTGTATTCTAGTCCAAAGCTTTACAGTATAATCATCAAGTCTTATGAAATGTTTTGTTGAAAATGTCTGGTGAAATGTATGAATCCAGTAAGGCTTGAGAAAGTGAAGTGCCGAAAATAAGCCTTTTGAGATGTGTTGTGAGTTCCAACTCTATTGTCGTCATAGGCTGTATTTAAGAGTTCAATTATAGAAAGAAAATATGAAAATATTTCTTCCAGTTAATTTAACCAAGTATATGTTCTTGTTCCTGGGAGTCTATCAAATCATAAGAATGCGAAATGTTCAGTTCTTTCCTTCTGGAAAAACATGAACAGGTCGTTCGTGCTCTGGAGGGGGATGCGTCCCTCTCAGACCTCAATGAAGGCATCCGACCGGGCCACAGTAATATCTACAGCTCGCACGGAAGTTCGGACTACGACACCAGCCAGTACAACGAGGACCTCAAGAAGTTCCGCAGGATGGCTTTTGCCAGTCAAGAATATGGCAGCAGCGAGTACAGTGAGCCGACGAGCGAGTATGGTGTCTACCCTTCAGGCTCAAGCACAGAGAACACCCGAGAAATGGAGATGCGGAAGATGAAGAACAGCCGAGGTTACAGTGGGGGATCTTGACAAGGACGCTTCACCATTGCTTTTCCTCGTACCCTCGGGGTCAGAAGAGAGGTTTATTTTCCTAATGAGCTAACAGGTATATTTCTTCTTTTCTTTGAAGGCTGTTGATGTGTGTTTCCTGGTGGGTTTACGGCAAAAGATTACAGAGAAAACATGTCTTCGATTCATTAGTGTCAGTTGTTTGGTCCGTCGGCAACACTACTCTTGAATTGGCTTCGGCATTTTGTTCAATCTTTTCTAGAAAGTTGTAAATTCATTTGCAATCTTCTATCGGAGTATCTTTTTTCTGTGTACCAAGTTGTATTTACTCAGCACATTAAGAGATAAAATGTTCCAATTATAATTTCTCCATGTACAGGTGTACAGCACTTGAACTCGAGGAGGTTACTCAAGGGAATTGACCACACAATCTTCTCTTACTGCGATTGAAAGGACCCGATATTTTTGGTTCTGTACTACAGAAGTCTAATAGTTCCGTTATCTGTGGCCGCCCTAGCGGCACGAGACAGTTTAACTCAGAAGAAAAGTCAAATTTTGGGGTTTAAATGTTCTGAATGGAGTCAGCAAGTAGGACAGGGAGTTGGGCGGTTCGTGATATATCGTATCTGCGAATAGGATAATGCTCAGCCATGGTGTTTTCTGGCAAATTGCAGGTTGTGGTCCTTTCTAGTTCCATCCTCAGCTTGTGTGCATTCGCGGTTGCAGACTGTCTGGAAAATACGTCAAGGAAGTTGCAAGCGAATCGTTTCGTTTATTCCCAGCATGTTTGGTAGCGAATATGAACAAATTCTTCCAACAGTTGCTGGGAGTTATCAACCCTGTGTGTCCTGGGAGCAAAAGAGAACATGTTTTAAGGCAATTTCTATCTCTCTCATCTCTTTTGAATTTTTTTAGGTAGCTTGGGATTAAATTGACCGCTAAAAAATCAAATGTGGCGAGCGCGTCCAGCAGTCAAAGATCTTAGCTAGCACACAATACATGCTTGAAAAAATAAATGGGGAACCACGTGTATCATACAATAAAAATTAATGACATGTTTGGCAGAACTGACTAGACAATGAATTAGCAATGAACCAAATAGGTAAGAAAAGATAATTGGGAGGGAATTTAAATTTAATAATATCTTTATTTGGTAACATGAAATTAGATATAAGTATTGACTAGTAATCGCTGGAAGATGAAAGAAAATTACTAAATTATCTTTTTACCTTATACTAATAAAGGAATGATTAGAATTTTTCTTTATAAATTATTGTGTATCTTTTGATTTATTTGTTAGGTATTAATTTATTATTTATTAATTTAATTTCTAAAAGATATTACTATTTTTCGATGGCACGACGGTATAATTATTTTTTAATTGGAATAAAAAATATTAGTTGATAAAAATAATAAAATAGAAGATTTATTTCTTCTTATAAAAAAATAATGAGTAAGAGAACATTACGAGAGAGAAAATATGTTAAAAAAGAAAGAGAAGATGGCTCTAGCAATGAGATAAGAGAAATAAATCATAAAAAGAAGTCATACAAGGGCATCAATGTAATTTAACTTAGTTTCTCAATTATTCATCAGTGCTTCATCACCATTAGGATGTCTCCGTAAGGAAAGACGATGCATGATTGATCTGTAATTTCTGATTGTATATGTAATCACAATTCCATATAAAATAATTACCAAACTAAGCAATTCGAATTCTATATGTAATTAATATGTAAGTGAAATTCCAATTATGTGCTACCAAATGTGTTAGAAGTGTAATCCATTTTTTTTAAGGATGTACTCCCTTATTTGATCCATGATTCTTTCGAACCATCCAATTATTACTCATGACTAATAGACTCTTTCTCGATCTCTAGTACCTTATATTCGAAAGTTCAATGAATTTTAATTAATCGAGATTTGAATCAAGTTATTCCGTAAAAGAGTAAAGCTGATCAGAATCATTGACTTCAAAATCGAGATTGACCACCACATGAGAAGTTATCAAATATGTACAGTGTCAGATCAGATAAGTGCACCTACCATGTCCTATTAATGTGGTCATTGTAACTAATATTTCTTTCTTTCTTTTCTCGGATCATCAACCTTCCTATTAGCTGGACATACCATCACGGGTAACAAATCACAATTCCCTACTCTCGAAACATACATTTTACATGTCGTAACAGTGACGATGATCGCAAAGGTACAGTCGGGATCATGTCATCGGACTCTTCTTTGGCGCGTAATCCATGCGAATCCTGAACTTTTAATGTGACATGACTCGTCCAATACATCCTTAGTGCACTCCCCTGTTCTCGCACGTTGGCAATTTAGTCTGGTGGGCTCCGACACTGTCTCAGTGCATGCGAGAATAACGAAGGTACGTGAAACTCTGTTTGCTCGATTCGGAGATTACGATATCGTATTGCTCATCACGAAACTGTCAGAATAAGAATTAAACAGCTAAGAGTTCAGTTCAGCGTCCTCCTTCGTGGACATTGTTGGGTCCGGGCCTTAGGCCCACACCCCGTCCAAATATGGCCCGCCAAAGCCCAAAATGAAAGCCCATTCACCTGTTTCAACGCCTAGGCCGGGTAGCCTTTCACCCCTAGCGCTGTCCGTACCACTGGCGCCGCTCTGTGTCTCCGGCGCCGATCCGTACGACTGACACCGCCCATACCTCTGACATCGTCTGTACGACAGAGATTGCGTGCCCCACTAGTTACGTTGATTTGTGATTATTTTATACAAATTCTTGCTTATAAATATACCCTTGTAATTACCAACAGGAAGATATACATAAGAGAATATACTCTCATCCTGCCCGATTATTGTTGTTCATTTTTCCATCCCAACAGACATCATGCAGATGATGACCAGGTCAAAGTCAAACTATGCCATTTTCCATTGCTGCTATTTCACATACTTATTTTGTCTTGTCTTTGTATAAGAAAACAGCATCTACTCTGGTGATATTGCAGGTTGAATTGTTTAGTATCGGGTTATCATGCAATGCAACAGCAACATGCTCGGACATGCCAGCATGGCTTTCACCTCAGATTTGTTCTCCAAATTCGTACATTATCATGTCAGTGAATCGTGGGACTCTTTTAGTTCGACTCCTTCCGGATTTCTCTAGAGAAAGACTGTTTTTTTTTTTTTTTTTAACCAGTAATCCCTAAGCAAAGACTTATACGAGGTACTGTATTGTTGTAATGAGAAACCATGCTGACAATTGATCACATTACCACAAGTAACTTCCTGCATCAATTTGAAACAGATATATGGACGGAATCAGATGACTAGGTGGAGGATCCACCAAATCGAAGCTCTTTGTACGTATGCATTGGCATTGGTGTTGAAAAAGTAATTTGTAATTTACTTCATGACAAAGTTGTCATCATCTATAAGAAGGAAAATTCAAATTGGTTTATAGAAGTAAGATAGAATTTGGTTTCTAATAATTGAAAATACTAATAAGATAGAAAAAGAAAACAAAAGGGCAAAAAGAGGCTGGCGGCGCATTCCATGTCTACATATATGGTCGAATTGAGAGACGATGAAATTCTGAGTGTCTGAACGTGCAGAGAGATCACTATGTAATCTGTAAACTTATCTAATGTTATTTGATATGATAACAAAAAACTATATCGCATCATCTCTTCTATCTATTAACGATATAACATCCACATTGTAAATATGATGCGACACTTTTTGTCTACATGTCAAGCAATTATCGATCAATTTTATCACGTCATCCTTAAACTTAGTCCACATCACAATTTCTAGAAGATGTACATGTGAGGTGTGCATATGCCGTTTCATATTTGCAATTGTCTCCATGTTCTTCTATGCCATGCACCACAAATTTCACATTGAGCACCCGTTAGTCCAGCAATTAGAATGGCCTTGCCGAATTTCTCATAAACAGGTGAGTTGCCATTGGAGTGAAATCACATGTATTTTCTAAAAAAGTTAGGATTTTCTTGCACCCTTCTCTTACGTCCGGTGTGACAGAATCAAAGGAAACGGAATGAAATGAACAATTTACTTCGCATATTATTTTTTTCCTTACTTAGTTGCACTACTAAAATTTATTGTCCGCATTCTTTCACTTCTTATAATTACATTCCATCATATTGTTACAATGAATTAAAAATTTACTAATTTTCTTTATGTGCTATTATAATTTATTTTATGAAAATATTCCATTCCATTCCTTCCGATTCATTCATACCAAACCAAACATATGGTTCTTGATTGTGATAACCTGGAAATTTTTCTGCAAAAAATGCTAAGACACTCGGAGAAAGAGAGATTATGTGTTGGACTAAATCTTGTATAATGATGTGTGATTCACCTTTTTGGTTTAAAACGACAGTGTATTGATCATCAACCATAGCCATCTGACATAGAGTCAGTACAAAGAAGTTTGGGATGCAAGAAGCATCAGTAAATAGAAGAGATACAAGCCCTGAGGACGGTTCATCAAGCAAAATGATAACATCCAATTAGACAAAATGCGGCATCGTCATTGCATCTTTCGCTAGTTGGTCAGCTACTCCGTTCACCTAAAGCTCCGGAAGGAGGATTGAGTGACCTACAGTCAAGGGCCAGTAATGCAGTAGTGCCTGGTCAATTCCCAGATCATCTCACATACAACTTTCGCGTCTAATTGTAGACATAGGAATGATTAATATCTTTTGCAATTAAGAGGCCTTCCCTGACTCCCCATAGCTTAGCAATCAAACTATTTGTAGAACCCAGATTATTAATGCAGTAGTGCCAGGTTGATCCCCAGATCATCTCCTATACAACTTTCGCATCTACTTCTAGACATAGGAAATCAATACCAAGATCTCTTGCAAGTAAGAGGCCTTCCATGACTCCTCACAACTCGGCAATCAAACTATTCGTGGAACCCAGGTATCTCCCAAAACCTTTCACCCATCATTCAGCTGAATCTTGGATCACTTCCCTGCTCCCACTTTCTCCGAAAGGATGATGTATGATTCATCATGCCATCTAAAACGCATCTGAATGCATTTCCTAAAACCTATCTTAAGAATGAAAATTGGAAATGACCAAACACAAAGCCCATCTCCTGCTACAGATTTGTCATTGTTCAGACCTCTTACTGCTGCTCGCTGTTACTTTTCTTCAGCTCATGGATCTAAAGGCTCAAAAAGTCTCCGTCAGTTGTTCAGTCAACTGTCTCTTTGCCTTTAGAGAACAGAGCCACTCTAATCTTCTTAGGAGGCAGTGGAGAAGAACAGTATTCGGATCTAAGCTTCCTGACCTGGTAAGTCGTTCCTTTTCTTTCATATCTGGTGACCAAAGTTCTATTATAAGCCACTTATCCAGAGGCTGAGGTTCATAAATAGCTGATGTAACTAACCGTTCTCTAAAGATCCAATTCGCTTTTGTGTGCTTAACCAGCGGATGGAGGCCATAGGAAGCTTCTGTAAAAAGGTTGAGACAGGGAGCAAACACAACTTGGTAACTTCCACAATCTCGCAGGGACTATTAGCTCTATGAAGAGAATTTTGGTTTTTTAATAGTTAAGTTTTTTCCACTCAAATCTATGTGATGTGTGTGTCTATAATTTTATGAAGCAGCTGTAATTCCTTCTCCAAGTTATCATCTGGTTCTTGCATCATAATGCGCATGCTCAAGAAGGGACAATTAGCTGTAAGTGTGTGCCTTTTTCAAAGCTCTAAGGTTCAATTTTGCGGTAAATAATTAACCTAGGAGTGGAACACGAACACGGGTGGGTTCCCTTTCAGGGGATCTCAAAATGAATATCAGGACAACAGGAGGGATTTTAAAACAAAGCAGAGAGCAAACTGTCGCTGAGGAAGGTCATCAGATAGGAGCGAAAGACAATAAAAATTTTGATTAATCACAGATTATCATCTGAACTATGCTTTTTCTGATCATCACTTGACCAATCCTCCATCCGTCTCAAAGTCACAAGCTCAAAACAGAAACATTGGATGAACCGAACGAAAAGGGAGAAAATGGAACAATTTCAACAGGATCATAATCCAGGCGTACTAAGAAACCGTTGGAGCCTCAGAAGGAAGGCAGTAGAGGTATTGTGTAATCATAAGAAGCTTCATAAATTACACATTAACCATATCTTTCATCATGGGCAATCACAAGAAAATTTTTTTCCCATTCTCTCATCAAATTTCAGGAAAAAATCAATTGACTAAGAAAAAAGAGGATTGAATTTAGGTAAGTATTAAAAACGCCACATTCAGGAACAGGATTATTCTGAATGTAAACATGAGATATTAGCCACTGATCGAAGACTGAAACGAAAAAGGTAAGAGCGTGGCCTCATAGAGAAGATTAGAGCTGTCAACACAATTGATTTCAGACATATGCTTGTCTAAAATGAAGAATCTAATCATCGGCCATCGAAGAAGAGAGAATTTTTTACTGAAAAATTGAAGAAAAACATGGATATTTTTTTTTGGTGAGGTTGGAGGGACTCGGAATATGGGTGGTGATATATCAGGATGGTCGGCAAGGCCCCTTATCGGGGGCCGATTACGACGAACGAGACCTTTCTTGATACAATCGTCACTGTCCCCTAAGCCAACGGAGAAAATTTTTACCAGGAAGGCGAATCGAATCCATACTTTAGGAGCAGACAGAACTCTGAGATGCAGAAATAATTCCAGAAAAGAAAACTCTAGACTATGTGAAGAAGAAGAAGCGCCCGCCGTAGAAGGAGATGAAGAGGCGGAGGCGGCCAGAGAACCCTCGTCCCTAAGAGAGTAGTAGCAAGACAACACTGATGATGCTTAAATACAGATCGACGGAGCTTCGGAGGTAGGGTTTTTAGGGTATGGACTGGCATTAGGGTTTTGGTGATTTTACTGTGATATCCCTCAAGCCGAGTGACGAAATTACAAGACTATCCCTTTAGGTTTTCTAGTCTGAAAGGTGAAAATCTAAAATGGAACGGTTGCACAGAATAAGTGAGCTTTATTTTGACTTCTAAGCTTGGTGAATTTTAAATATTTCGGCTGCAAAATCCACGTGCTGAATTTAAAACAATTCAATTGATATCAAAATAGAAATCGACTCTTGTTATCAGTTACTATATTGGTATAACTGAGAGTTTTTGTGTCTTTTTCTCTTCTAAAACTACTATCAATCGAAATTATTTAAAAATTAATTAATTACATACTAGTCCCAATGTCATAATTAATTATATATGGACTCTAATTCTAATTTATTTCTTAACATCTTTATTATTTTAAGGGAATAACATAAACAATTAGTCTCTTTTTCAATTTTTCAAAAATATCTATAACTACTAATTTTTTAACCAATAAGAAAACACAAATGAGAATGAAATCGGAAAATCACCTATAAAAGTATTAACTTTCCTTCAATTCATAATTATATACTTTATTTTTATTTTTTATGTTACATACTATAAAGATTAAAATACTAAAAAACAATACTCAATTGTGAAATTATATCAGGTATTATTGCATTAAAATAAATAAATTTTTATTCAATTATAAAATTATAAAGTATGAGTCGATGTCTGGTAAATATTATATAAAAAAATATACATATTTATTATGTTAGTGATACTTCAAGTTGTCCACCGGACATCCCATGGATTGACGTCAGTGGAGAGAGAATTCCTCCATTTTAATTGCCAAATGACGGATAAAGGTCTTTTTACTTGTAAAAGTTTCTCAGTTTTGTAGATCTTTTTCAAAAAGGAGGGATCATAAAAAAATACATTTATCTATATGTAAATTGAATTTTTTGGTAAAAAAATTCACTTATGTAAGAGCCAAATTATATAAAAATTAAATTAATTTTTAATTTATGCTTCATTTTTCAGAATTTTAATTTATGATTATCGATATTTTACTATTTATAGATTAATTTATGTGTTAATGGTCAAAAATGGCATTGCTCCTCTACTTTATTTTAAGAGTAACACTAGTTTATAAATGTTTGAAAAACTAGCACCTCTTTAGAGAGAATGACAACAATATCCTTATGAGCTCTTTTAATTTTTAAAATTTTCAGCCATTTCCCTCTATTCTCTCTCTCTCCTTCAGCCATTTCCCTCCATTCTCTCTCTCTCCTTCAGCCACTCTCTCCTTTCTCTCTCTCACCGGAGCACGGGCGTCACACCGGAGCACGGACACGGGCACGGGCACGGGCGTCACCGAAGCACGAGCGTCATCGTCTCTCTCTCACCGGAGCACGGGTGTCACACCGGAGCACGAGCACGGGCGTCACCGGGGCAAGGGAGTCATCGGAGCACGGGCGTCACCGTCTCTCTCTCACCGGAGCACGTGAGTCACACGGGAGCATAGGCACGGTCATTACCTAACCATCCCACTGAAAAGTATTGAGGCTTGTTGAGGTATTTTGTGTTATTCTCCTAGTGAAAAGTATCCCAGTCGTCGAAACTCAATCGGGACCTATTCATAATTTTTCGGGACCTATTTAAAATTTTTCGGGAACTATTCATAACTTTTCGGGAACTATTCATAACTTTTCGGGACCTGTTTATTAGTACCTATTTAGACTTTGTGAGGACCTATTTATGATTTATCAGGACCTATTCCAAATTTTTCGGGACCTATTTACAGGTACCTATTTAGACTTGAACGGGGACCTTTTTATGATTTCTCCGGACCTATTCATAAATAATTTTACAGGACCTGTTTATCAGTATCTATTTAGACTTTATTGGGACCTATTCATAATTTATCGGGATCTATTCTTGATTTGTCGGGACCTATTCATAATTTTTCGAGACCTATGTTCATGTTAATAGATAGGTAACATGGAGCGCGTCCAAGTGGTAATTATGTTCAATGGAAAATGGGAGTGTACAGTTACCTCAATCAGGAAGACCTCGTAGAAGTCGTATTCCTTCATCATCAGAGACACGAACTAGGAGGAAGTGTAGATACTATGGGTCATACACTCATTTGTCATCCAGTTGTGCAAATAGAGTTAGCAACTCAGATCAGCCGAGTTCGTCTAGTGGAACGGTACGTACATCCAGTCATCGTCGATTCAGGATTTGCCAGCAAACAGGTCATAACAGGCAAACATGTCCAATGAGAATAGGTCTACTTGACACTGAGGAAACACATACATGACTTTCTCATGACTGTTGGTAGCAAACTCTGTATGTCACTTCGGAAATATCGAAGGAGCACTCATGTACATTTTAGGACCTATCTTAAATTGTTTCGGTGTATAGTTCAGGACTTATTTGAGATTGCTCATGACCAGTGTAAGATTTTTCATGACCAGTGTAAGATTTTTCATGACCTATTTTAGATTTTTCGGGACCTATTTTAGACTCGTCGAGAACAAAGTCCCAATGAACAATTCAGGACCCATTTGAGATTTCTCTTGAACAGTGTCAAATTTATGATGACCTATTTAAGATTTTTCTAGACCTATTTCAGACTCGTCGAGAACAAAGTCTCAATGAACAATTCGGGACCTATTTGGGATTTCTCTTGAACAGTGTCAAATTTCTCATGACCTATTTAAAATTTTTCGGGTCCTATTTCAAACTCGTCGAGAACAAAGGCCCAATGAACAATTCGGGATCTATTCGGGATTTCTCTTGAACAGTATCAAATTTTTCATGACCTATTTAAGATTTGCGGGACCTATTTCAAACTCGTCGAGAACAAGGTCCCAATGAACAATTCGGGACCTATTCGAAATTTCTCTTGAACAGTGTCAAATTTCTCATGACCTATTTAAGATTTTGCGGGACCTATTTCAAACTCGTCGAGAACAAAGTCCTAGTGAACAATTCGGGACCTATTCGGGATTTCTCTTGAACAGTGTCAAATTTCTCATGACCTATTTAAGATTTTGCGGGACCTATTTCAAACTCGTCGAGAACAAAGTCCCAATGAACAATTCGGGACCTATTCAGGATTTCTCTTGAACAGTATCAAATTTCTCATGACCTATTTAAGATTTTTCGGGACCTATTTCAAACTCATCGAGGACAAAGTCCCAATGAACAATTCGGGACCTATTCGGCATTCCTCTTGAACAGTGTCAAATTTCTCATGACCTATTTAAGATTTTTTGGGACCTATTTCAGACACCTCAGAACAAAGTCCCTCATGTCCATTTCGGGACCTATTTGAGATTTCTCTTGAACAGTGTCAAATTTCTCATGACCTATTTAAGATTTTTTAGGACCTATTTCAGACACCTCAGAACAAAGTCCGTCATGTCTATTTCGGGACCTATTTGAGATTTATCTTGAACAGTGTAAGATTTATCATGACCTATTTTAGATTTTTCGAGACTTATTTCAGTTTCCTTTTTCAACAAGATATCTCAATCGACATCACTGCACAGAAACTAGATGATCTTGACATGTATATCATTGCCATAAGATGAGGTTAGTATCTCCACAGCAAAGGTCGGACAGAAATTTCAGTTCAAGATTAGAGCAGGGGACCATTCTCAGATCTAAACACCACTGACATCAGATCTAAACACCATGAAAGTCTTGGAAAAATATGCAGTGAAATGCAAGGGCTACCAAGGAAACCATTCAGCCCAATTCCACGGCACAAAAGTCATTTTAAAAAGAGGAAAAACAGAGAGTAAGGACCTGCAGCAATGGACAGAAAATTAAGGCTCGATTCTCCTCAAAACAACAATGAAAGTGGGAGAAATCATCAAGCGGAGAGCTGCTGCAATCATGAACACTATGCAGTCCCATTTCCCTTGAAAATGATGTGAGAGTCATGAACAAATATGCAGTAAAGAGCTGCTGTCACAACATATAGAAGGTAGCTCTATTCTCATCAGAAATTGCATAGGAATTGTGAGGAATCCCTGAGAAATGACCGGTAGCTACCTTGAGCACTAAACAACACTTTTTCCCCTCAAAATTAACATCAAAACCAAGGAAAAATACGCAGCAAAGAGCTATTGCAACAATAGATAATGTATGGCTCTATTCCCCTCGAAATCATCAAGCAAAGAAACAGCTGAATTAACCAAGGCATGAAAATCTAGGGAAAATGGCCAGCAAAGAGTTGCTGCAAAAACAGGTAATTAAAGGCTCTATTCACAACGAAAATAACATCGAAATAATGAGAAATCATTCCGCAATAACAAGGTGAAATACTAGATATTGACCAGCCCATATTTTCCTTTGAAATGTCGTTTAGGAAGACATACAACAAAGAGCAACAGCGTAACGAGTGTCTAACAACCTCATTCCTGACAAGAAGTGGCATCCAAAACAATAAGAAGATCAAGCAAGAAGTAGCAATTATGACAAATCTCCCTTCCTGTACGGTCCGGTCCCTGAAGAAGCTCAGCATATAAAGGAATTGCCCCTGCCCGTGTTGTTGCCTTGGTGTAATCTTCATGACTTGATAACACACCCAGAGCATTAGCAGCTACAATCTTCATTCTGCCGTCCCCATTTCGGAAAAGATCAACAAGCACTGGTATCGTGTCTAATTCAACTAGCAAATGCCTCTCTTCTTTTGAGACTCCAAGCAGACCAATGGCGATAGATAACCCCTTCAAGAGTGGGTTGAAAACCGTAGGGTTCCTCCTCCTTGTCGGGGAAATAATCCTCGGAGACTCGAATTGGAGCGTCGAAGAGCGGAGGCTACGAGAAACAGGCCACGTTGAGCTGCTGGGAGAACGGTGGATGGCGGAGATGAGGGAACGGCGGATAGCTGAGAGGAATGGCGGAGGGCGGAGCTGAGGGAACGATGGAGCTGAGAGGAACGGCGGACGGCTGAGAGGAACGGCGGACGGCTGAGAGGAGATGGGCTGAGAGGAGATGAGCTGAGAGGAACGTGAGCAAGGAGAAGAGGAGTTGAGAGGAATGGCTGCTCAGAGAAGTTAGGGTTTTTGAAATGAGAAGGGCAGGATGGGAATTAAAGAAAAATTCATTAAACAACATTAAATAGTGATGCCATTTTTTCAAACTGATATAAAAGAGTGTTAGTTTTAAAAATGTCCTTTGAAAAAGTGCTAAAAATATTTTCACCTCTTAATTTATTACTTAAATTATTTCCTTTTATATTGTTTAATTTATAATTTTCTTTTTACCATGTATATAAAATTTTCTAACGTAAACCCCAAGGGTTAGCTCAAATGGGTAGGACGTGCGTACAACTCATGTAAAAATCCACGAGGTTGAAGGTTCGAATCCCTCCTGAGCGCATAGTCCCTGGTGAGGTTACTCACAGGTGTGCTTTACACATGGACTGACCATGATTCATGAGCTTGTGGGGTGTTCATGAGTATGGGGAGAATAAACTCCTCATTATTAAAAAAAAAATTCTAACATAATCTATGTACTATATACCAAAAGAAGGTTTCAAAACTCCTCTATGAGAGAGTATGGTAAATTTTCTACTCTTAATAACTTTGACAGATCTCATTTTTCTCTTTTTCCTCAATTTTTTTGTTTCTAATATTTCCTACAAATATTAATACTTCTTCATCTATATTAGAAATAAACATATTATAAAAGAAGAAAACGTTTACCGAAAAATTTAATTTCTTCCATCTCTTTCTATATGGACATTCTGTAATTGAAAAATTTATGTATATGAAAGACGAAATGAGAATATAAAATTGAAAAATATTGTCCACTTACGAAGAATACTTTGAGCTAAAATTTCATTTTTTTTTTTTAGATAAGAGGAGACTGCTTTTTATAAAGGATATTCTATAAGCAAGTCAATATTATAAAATAAGAGCAATAGCAATCGGGCCATTTGCCATTTTACATATTACTACTCGTAATATGATGATTTTATAATCATCTATAAATAAATCCATTAAATCTCGATCTCTTTCTTGCTCTATAGAGTGAATATAAAATGTGTTGCATGTGCATGTACTTCTATCTCTCTATATATCTCAAGTTAGATGATTAGCATTGAATGAACAAACTATATATCTCAAGTTTGACACTGGTATTTACAATGTTGTCATTAATTTTTCACACACATATCATCTTCTTCAACTTTTGAAGCCGATCACATGGTATTTACTTGCTATGGGATCGCATCGAATCTCATTACCTATTTGATCGGGCCGCTCGGCTAGTTAGGGTTGATGGCAACATAGATTGTTAAACACCTAATGGCACAACTTTGTTGCAGCCGCTACTGGATACCGTCATTGATGATTCTTACCTCGACCTACTGCGCAATCAACATTGTCTCTCTTCTTTAGATATTAGCCAGTCTCCCACCTTTAGGGACAACGGCCCAATGACAAGCTTCTTGAGTAAAATCCAAGAGTTCCCGAGTTCAAAACCTCATGGAGGTCAGCATTCGGGGTTTAATGTGGGGCCCAAACTATAAATACACATTCCGGTGGATTAGTCAATTATTACAGTGTTGGACATCATCCATATCAAAAAAATATTAGTCAGTCTCCCTTCTCCTCTATTACTCTTCAAATCTGTTTAGTCTTCACCTAGAACGCGCTATTGCTCTTCAATTAGCTTGAAAGCCCATTTCATTGGTGGCGTTGTTAACCTATAGCTCAAAGATTCAGCCTTCCCAACTTTTATGGTGAAATTTCGTGACAAGGACAAGCTTTCTGACTATCAGCTATACTCACTTCACTGTGAAACCTATGGTGAAATTTCATGCCATGAATACGTCCTTATGGATCATTAGCAAGGATTTTAATTTTGTAATATGTGACGTCTACATTGAAGTAATACTTATTCATTAGGATGCTGCTCTTATATTACTCTCTCAAAATTGTCGGGTATTGTGTTCTTATTAGCTACCTTAAAAAAGGCAAAAACTACCATAAGATCATATCGAGTAACCCTGACACAAGCTGCTTCAATCCATGTCATGTTAGTCTAAGAGTTTGGGGGTTGCTTTTGTTTTCTTTAATTGTTGAACACTTGAGTTCTTTGAATCGCGTGGATTTTTTTGGCTTAGAAAACAGTGTGGATTTTATTTTGAGCTAAATAGTGAATATACCGTTCTCTTCAATCTTCAATGATTTTTTGCATTGACTAAATATGTTCTTAGTCCAGCATAATGCAGGAAAAAAGTTCATATGTGCAAAGGATACATCCATCAGCCATCATTTTAAAAGTACTGTCATTGACGAATAAAATCTTTTACGTTTTGTGATAACATTAACTTTCCATTATCTCATAATTCTAGTCGTACATGATATGTCTTTCAAACTTTTGAAAATTTCTTCTATCACCTATTCATACTAGTTTCATTAAAAATTTATTCTATTACCTACCCCTTAAGTGCGTAGTCCTTAATGAAATCACTCACATATTTATTGATAAATTTTTCAACGCACCTTTTTTTAATTTAATAGTTATTAAAACTTAAATTTTTTTGTATATATGAGTAATTTAGAAAAGTGAAAGGTATCAAAAAGAGGAGCTGGTCCTTACATAATATAGATACATCATAAAAATTTTTCCAAGAAAATAAAAAAAAACATACAAATGGAAAATTAATTTCCCACATGTACATAAATATTTCCATCAACGATAGAAGAATCTCACCCTCGTGGCTGGAATAAGTCCTTGCCAGAGCGGTCATCAGTCCGCCAATAAGTTAATTACACCGCTCGTTATCACTGAAAAATTAAAAGGAAAAAACTGCAGAAGAAAAGCATGCAAAAATTTGGGAAGATAATGAAAGGGAAAAAGCCGTGAGTGGGCCAAAAAGGTGGTGGAGAAAATGCCGCAACCCGACAAAAAGGGTTTACTCAGAATCTACACGTCGCAGAGGAATTCCTTTCCTCCTCCTCATCTGCACCGAAAGAAGACTATAAAATGGTCTCTGTGAGGCAGAACTTTCTGGGTTCTTAAGGTTCTGCTGGAACAATAGCAAAGCCCTGTCGTTAATAAGAGAGATTGAATCTTTGTTGGAGTTGGCTAAGCGAGGGGACGCAGAGATGTTGGAAGGGAAAGCAATGGTGAAGGAGACAGACATGGGGGAGAAGATGCAGAGGAAAGCAATGGCCTGTGCTTCCCAGGCTCTCGACCTCTTTGATATCTCTGATTGCATCTCCATTGCTGCCCACATCAAGAAGGTGATTCCATACCCTTTATAGTATAGTTTTTTTTTTCTTTTATGGGTTTTTTTGTCTCCATGTTTTTATGGGATTTAAGGTTTGGTTCAATTGATTGAAAATATGAGCAGGAGTTTGACAAGGAATATGGGGGAATATGGCAATGTGTGGTGGGATCAAACTTTGGCTGCTTCTTCACTCACAAGCAAGGAACTTTCATCTACTTTGCACTTGAGAAGCTCAATTTCCTCATCTTCGAAGGGGCCTCCTCTTGAAGAATTCGACCTGGTGAGCTTCGGTATGCTGCCAGCTAACTGAGAGAAAGTACTGCTCATATTTTCCATCTGGTATGAAGTTCTGGGAAAAAAAGCTGCTGTTGAATAATATTTTCACCTGAAATTTCTTACATCGATTTTCCGTATTACCTCTACTGTGATTGCAAGAATAGTTCATGCCGGGGGAGATGGATTTGGCTTGTGTAGATAAGATCAGGAAGGGGTGGACTGGCAGCTGTGATGTCCTTATCTTTTCTATCCATTGTCATGGCAACTAGATGAATTATTGTATAGCATCCATGACTGAAAGCATCATCTCTTTACTGTTTAGCTTTCGTCATTGATTTCCAAGTCATCCCAGGACAGGACAAATTCATTTCAATTTTTCAATTACAAGTGGTTCCAGTAGTGTCTCAAAGCAACTCACTAACATCATTGTCAGGATGATCAATTGTGGAATTGTAGCACCGCGGGCCTAGTACCAAGAACAGTTCTAAACAGGATGGATCTTGTTTCTGGTTTATTCTTGACACTTCCCTCTGATTTCGTCCCGTTTCGATAGATTCTACGCGCATCTTTGGAACATAAGCGTGACATGTTATCACATAGCCGATACAGCTTCAGAAGATTCTTTACCCATCTTTGTGTAGCTAATTGTCCACACTGGCTCTACTTCACAGTATCGGTTTCTTCTGAGGAAGAAGTGTGTGCATAGAAAGCATTTCCTCTGGCATATTATTCATAGTATCGGCATCTGTCTTTGTAAGATGAAAGTAAAGTTTCATTTATTTGGATGATGCTCTAGCCAAGAGTGTAACAACTGCTAGCTTCTTGTTGCTGGGATTTGATGGAATTTCTTGACAAAGAAGATTTCACACATCAGTCTGTGGGTCTCCTGTTCTTCCAACTTAGAGAAAACCAGAAAACTCTTCTTCGTACTGACTGTTGATTTAGAAGCTATAGTTATCAAATTCTTCCAAATCAACCAAAAAGATCAAACCATATCAAATAGCAAATTTAGATTCATGGTATCATAACTGACTGAAAATCATAACTGACTGAAAAAGGAAACCCGACGTAACAAATTTTAACATTCGTTTTGGTAGCTCCTTTGCTAAGGACCGATTTCAGAGAAAAAGGCTATGGTTCTCGAAGATCATTATTTATCAACCACTTTGATGGACAGTTCTTATATGCAGCAAGAGGCGGTCGCTGTCTGTCCTGACAAACACACTCGTTGATGTCATGTGGACAAATTCTTTCTTTTCTTAGTCATTTTTGTTTCTCCTTCCTCTCCTCGAAACAGACTATCTGTGAATTCGGATGCACCGGCAGGATGGGTTTGCCCCTTGTGTGGCAAATTCGGTCACCCCATGTTGGTTTCTTCCTACCCTGTTCAGACTTAGGAGCCATTGTTATTGTAGAGAAGAGAGGCTACCTCCCAAAGGATATTAATGAACAAAGGTCCTCTTGTCTCACGGGGGCAATTCGATTAAACAACCAATATCCACTTTACAGAGGCAACTCTAGATTTGCCACAGGAAATCTCACGGTCGCAACTCGGTTAAACGACCAATATCCACTTTACAGGGACTCTAGATTTGCCACAGGAAAATTACAGCCCTGCACATCTGTTCTTGCTCGCCAGTGGTCTTGTTACATTGTCTGAAATCTGTTGTATGCAGGATCAAAGGTATCCTCCACAACATCTCAACTTGCTTGTCTAATACGTCGAATAACTGATAGGATGTCTGCAGGGCCATGCAAGGATCTTCTATTACGGCCATTGCAGACCTTATGATTAACCTGTAAACCAAGGCGACCTTATAGTCTTTATTGTGTATTCCTCCCATATAATATCGAGAATATACTTGAAATTCCAACGTCGGAGTCAACTGACCTGGAAATGAAAAGTAGGGTTCGGGCCTTTGGATAGTATCGAGTAGCCATCACGGACAGGAATGATCTTGGAATCTTCGGCTGGATGTGAATCTTTAACCAGTACTGGCTTTGTGTTGTACGTGTACAAGAAAAGTGGCAAGCCTTCACCCCTGTCAAGTTTACAGTCTTGATCTTTGACTTTCGAATTCGGTTCAGTAGAGTTCCTGCATTTGATTTAAAAGAAGAGGGAACGTCACGGAACTTTAGCATCAGTACCATGAAGGCTCGGAAGGAAGGGGATTCTCCTGAACATATTAGAGCCATCTGTCCGTTAAGAAACGATACCACAGTTCCTAGAATAGACCAATCTGGTAAGGCACCATATTTAGAACTACCAGGCCTCTACAGACTGATTTATGTAACAAGTTGATTTTGCAATGAGACATTTGTCTGACTACCCCGTGGTTTTCTGTGTTATTTCATTCCTTGCTCAGGAATTTTTACAATAAATCTAGGTGTCTCTTCCATAATTTATGGTATTTCAGCAGTGTATTCAATTCAGAGTAAGGAAGAATTTCCTTTGGTACCTGACCACGATGTTCGGTTTCTCAGCATCTGTGAAAGCAAATTGCAGGAAAAGTAAACGACTCAGAATTCTACTGAGTAATATCAACACTAAGTTTCAAGTTCTGCAGAAGAATATCGATGGCATAATGATGTAACAGTCAAATGATGTTAAAAAAATTGAGCATTGAATCACCTGTCAGTAAGTATCTGGGATGATTTCTCTGAAGAACAGCACTCCATCTCACTTTTGATAAAGCAAACTCACTACTGAGTTGCTCACATGATACAATCCTCTGTTGGAGTTGAGCACATGGAAGCACAGATTAGCAATCGTAAGAATTCAGGGGCAATGAAACATTTACCGGTATGAGTAAAAATCTTGCAACCTGCTTGAGGGAATTGATTCGAAGCTCAGCCTCGGTGAAAGAAGAGGCTTGAGAGAGGCGGGACATGAGGTTGGAAGAGACATTGCCTAAGTGGTCCACGACCGTCACCATTGCCCTGCATATGTACTCCTTGGTGTTCTCCACTATGCTGCAAAGGCAACAACACCGCATTGATTTATACTTACCAATTCTTTGAAGTGAAAAAATAATCCTTCAGCAGAAGACTTCCAGAGCAGAATAGGGACGAGTGGACAGAAGCAATACTGTCATGTCGAGTGAATTTGTTGAAGTAATACTATCTGAGCAGAAATCTGTCCACTGGCTTTATGAAAGATTGGTCCATATCCACCGAAAATCTAAGCTCATAACTGTTCATACTCAATTGTTTTTATAGACCACATGAGATCCAATTTTCAACAACGGCTTGAAAATTTCAAAGTCATGAGTCTTGACATCTCAGCCGGGCTAGGAACTTGCAAAAATAAGTTTTGGGACAACAAGAAGCAGAAACCGATGTTTTTGGTTTATCAGCACTCAAAGCAAGAACCTTTCTTTTCTTTTCTTTTCTTTTCTGATAAGCAGAACCTTTCTGTTTTGCAAAAAAAAGAAAAAAAGAGGAACCTATCCAATGAATGAGCGGCTGTAAAGACCCAAAACAGCCTAGATATCATATGCAGTCATTGCAGTGGGTCTAACTATCCAGTTGCAGTGTCGCAATATGCAATGCGATCTTGTGAATACAGTAGGAGAGATTGTTGTTCATTCAAGTTCCCAAACAAAAAGAAAGAATTTGTCGAAAAGAAATAATAGGGAAGATGTTAGCAGGATGTTGTTAATCACGGTTTCTTTTCTTCAGAATTCAGGAATGTGGTCTCGCAGTAGTCCGCGGCGTAGTGAAGCTGAGACCTTATCTCCCTGAGCTCCTGCAAATTAACAAAGTCAGTGCACCTGAAAACTAAGAAACTCGAGAATGCAGTCATGGAGGAGAAGAGTGAGTCTGAGTATGAACTTGGAGAGACTTGTGGAATCGAATGAGCTCCTCTGTCTCGGCTACATCTGAACTCTTATGGGCTGCAGCAGAAGCAGAAGCAGACTCTTGTTGTTGTTCTTCTTCTTCTTCATCATCATCAGACTTCTGCTGCTGCAGCAGCATCTCACTCTTCTTTCCACTTCCTTCTTCAGGGGGCATATTCTCCATTCGCCCGACGATGTTGCAGCAAGTAGCAAGGAAGTAATCTGTAAATCTGAACTTAAAAGATCAGTTTTCACTCCCTAGTCGCAGCCTCATAAGGTGTCTTCAGTATATACGTGTTCATAGCTTACTGACTGACTCCTATCTCTGTCTTTCAGCAGAAACTAGTATACCAGGTTATAGTGTCCAGATGATGTAATCAATTATTTTTAGCATTAATTTTTTTATTTTTAACATTTTATTAAAAAATTTTAAAATAATTATATTCTATTAGTGTGTGATATTAGATGGACGGATATGCATCTCACAAGATCCTCTTTGAGGGGGAGAGAGAGGGAGAGGTCGGGTGTAGTGATTGGATGCCCGTGATTCTTTCATTTCCCAAGTTCTAACGTCGTACGAGATTAAATTTAATACTTGATTCACTTGTGTCCTTATGTCCGATTGGTCTGTTCTGCTTTATTAAAAGTTTGTCGCCCTTTGATAGTCTTATACTAATGAAATGTTAATGAATATTGCACGTACAATGCGTATAATATATTTGCGAGCCCAGACACGGTGCACCGGGTAACACGATCACCACGGCAGTTATTTTCTTTTTTCTTGTTTTTTTTTTTAATTAACAAGAAAATATATGTATCGGGCTTCTTCAAATCAGATCTGTACTGGAGGAAGCCTGAAGTTTTTTTCATAACCAGATTTGTCAAGCCTTTTCTCTATACATGAACTCTCATTGATGAAAATCCTCCGGACATTCTAAGTCCAGCCACAAACACGCATAATGCTTACACCGAACACTGTTGATTTTCTGTCATGACAGGTCAGCAGCGGCCAGACCCTCCAGCTTATGAGAATCTGTTACGTTTTTCGATGACCGGTTTGGTTTCGACAGTCCAATTTCTTTGGTTCGTCCGGATTCGCTTTGGCTCGAAGTATAGTGGCAGTGGTACACGGCCCAACATCAGGAAGGAACCGTTTGAAGGAACCGGGAGTCACCTCATTACAAAGAAAGGGCAAGATGACAAATGAGCGTTCTGCTGCCCGTGAACCAACCTTTTTTCCTTTTTTCCTTGTCATTTTTCGTTTTTCTCTATGTAAAATGTTTTCCTTTTTCCGGTTACAATGCACTAGGGGACAACAAAAGAGAGAAATAAAAAGTATCGGGGATCAATTGTATCTGTTAAATATTGGAGAGGTTGTTCGACTTGTAAAAATATGTGCTATGATACCATGTTGTTAAATAATGTGATTTGGTTTAATGTGGTTGCCAGATAAGCTTTCTAATATAGTGTTAAATTTTCTCCCATATTAATAAGCAACTGTATCATATTCATCTTAAAATCTAAAAAAGAAGTTATTCAATTTTCATATATTTATGAAATTTTTGTAATATTTTATAGGAATATCCTTTCCGTTGATGCCTGCCATAACACCTTGATATTCGGACAGTGTGCTGCCGCCCCATGTCCCCTTGTACATACTTGAATCTTGATTCCTCTGGAGAAAGGCAGCAATCAGTTTTCTGACAGGGACATTCCTTTTTGAGGACTTCCTGAGTAAGGACAAAAAAAGAGAAGAAAATAGTTGAATCTTATTAATTTGTAATATTATATAAGTACTATTTAATGTTTCAATATACCAAGTAAATTATTCAATTGGGTCAACAAGAGATTGTGTCCATTTTTGCCTAAAAGTCTAAATTATTAGGTGGTGTTATCTAATTCTCTTTTAAACCACATTTCAATATCTTACACTATGTTTAGATTGAGGGATTTGGAGGGAAGGGGAAGGGAGGGATTTGGTCCTCCAAATTATTCGTTTGGTTATTATTATTAGAGAAGGGATTTGGATGGATAAAAAAATTAATTTGACCATTTTGTCATTTTAATTTAGAAGACCGATTGAACATGAGAAAGACATAAGAGAGGTACAGTAATTTCATGATGATCTTAAAACTCAAACAAAGTTGTGGTTTTGTGATAGTCTTAGTAGGCTCAGTGGTTGCGACTTGGTGGTGGTCGAGTAAGGAAAAGCGTATTGTAGTCGTGGTTTGGTGATGATTGAGAAAAGGAAGACGGGTAGGCATGGTTGTATAATTATATGATGAAGAATTATGACATGCAAATAGTTTTTTAAGAAGTTACAATGGGTATATTTGTTTAAAAATTTGTTATCCCTCTAAATTCCCCCAAATTAGAGGAATTAAAAAAGTGAAGTTTGGAGGGATTTCGAGGGATTACAAATCCTTCCAAGTTCCTCTAAATTTCTCCTAAAAATTTAACCAAACAATGGATAGTACCATCCCTCCAAGTCCCCCCTCTTTGAATTCCTCCGAATCCCTCAATCCAAACAAAGCGTTAGCTCTCGATGTAGGATTAAATCATCAATAAATCCGGTTAAAGTTTGAGAACTTAGGAAAAATAGAGAGACTCGGGAAATTTGCTTGAGGGTACAAAATTGGAAAGTTGCATGGGCAAATAGGAAGTATAATCTTTCGAGTTAGGGACGGCAACAAGCCATAGCAAATTTCATTAAAAAAAATCGAACCTCAATGCATGAGAATTGTTAGTATGGCAGGCGGTGGTCAAATTTTTATGCTATCTTTCCCGTGGGATAAGCATTTCATGGACTTCAGCACGAGGACGAGAGGCCAAAGGGAAGAAAAAGTACCCGACTGCTACCTAAGCATAGAGTTAGTTCTATTGGGATTAAAGATCGAGTAAGAACAAGAAAAACTGCTACTGTTGTTGACCATTAGAGACACATATGGGATTGGACTTTCATATTCAAAAGAAAAGTCTTTATGTAATGGGTATATCATAAACTAATGGGATTCGATTATCTAATAATTTTTATTTTTAGGATTTTGTTAAAAAATTTTAAAATGACTTAATCATGTTAGTACTGTCACATGATGTATCCGTTAAATACAATACTCTCTCCTCATTCAACTAGTGTCATTGCATATGCCAGTTGCAAAATACCATTGGCTCTATTTAAATAATAACTAATATGGATTAGTTGAAATAGTTCAATTCCTTTTCGAATTTAACATGAGCACGACTATGACGTACTTTAATTGCAGTCGAGAACTTTACCATGATCCTTGCAAATCAAGATATGTAGAGATCACTTTTACAAGCAGTCTAGATGCAGAAACTTTCTTTAGTTTATTCACCTCGAAGCCTATTTTTCTCGTTAATATGATGATAAAATGCATGGTGATGAGCCAATCTTGCCCTCTACCAGATGACAAAGCAGCATTCAGTCCCTTTTTTTTTTTTTTTTTGGTTTCCCACCCGGTGTCCGGTACCCGGAGGCTGGCCGACTAATCCGGATTCGGGGTACTGTCGGGCGGTTTCCCGGGGACCCCTCCCAAGAAGGTTTGCTGCGTTCACAGGGGCTCGAACCCGGCACCTCTGCTTAAGCGACACAAGCCCCTTTCACTTGCGCCAACCTTCGTTGGTGCATTCAGTCCCTATCAATGAGATATTAATAGATTCAGGTGCATTTCAATAACAAATGCAGCGGAACCTATTCTGAATAACACATTCTCCATAAGATTCTAGTGCATGTCCAAATTTCATTTAAGAGGATTAACTCCACTAGCTATAGGAGGAGTGTGGAATTGTCGTGTATACTTGGAAAAATGATGAAGGCGATAAACGAACCAAGAGCAGTATAGATCTATATTCAGAAATGTAGAAGAAATTCTCATATCAAGGATCTCAATCTTCCATCATCTCCATATTTCAACCTTCAAAGAATCTCAATTTCTAGCTAACCACAGTACTGATTTTCAAAATCACTGGCTTCTTATATATCTCCATCCACATTATACTCTCCTTTTGAAAGGGAAACAAAAAGGAATGACGAACAAGCATGAAGAACATGAGAATCCTCTAAATCATTATCCTCAAGGATCTATAGATAAAAGAAATTCCAAAGTCCACTTCAAAACATTCTTAAAAATTCCAATTGAACTCAACTAAACTACTAAGCAAAACATTTATCAATATGAATCGAATCCTTCGATCGTTTCAGTATGCAAAGCATGCACATAACAACGGAAAATGTCCTCAATACCGAATAGCTCAACAAACTAGAAACACCAAACTTTTTAATGATGCAGCCCAGCTCTACTGCCACGAAACTATCATCATCTACATATCATGCTGAGATTGCGAATAAGGACCAATGGGACCGGTCGAACTTATTAATTAGATTGAACTGGAAGCAAGAAATTGATGAAGCAAATGAAAATTGAGCGCATAGATGGATGAATACATACACGATAATGGCCATTGATGGGATCCACTCCACTGTTCTTCTTACTAGCGTATCATTCTTGATGTCAATCCTGATAATTCCATGAACAAATCTTCTTACATTATGCATCACCAATGTCTATTTATCCCATAATTTCACACAAAAAATGGGATTACACGAAGCAGTGCACGAAGAAGGACTTTTGTTTTGCAAATCCAAGACATATACATGTCACACCTTTCCAAACTCATCCATTCATCTCAATCAGCAAGGTCATGAATTCGAACCCATCAAGTGGGATCGCTTATACTTCAATATGCATAATCCCGCTTTTAGTTCGATCCAGATCCTCCCATGTTGATCTATTCAAGAATGTTGGGACTTAACCACCTTGGTGGGCGGCATCATTAAGAACTTAGTGTAAGCCAGACAATACATATTGTATCATATTTAAACGTATCATATCTAAATGGGTTCATGTCAAAAGTAGCTCAACCCGTACACAACCCCTTTAATAAATGGGTCAGAAATTTTAATCAAGAACATGATCCATTTAAAACCGTTAACACGAAATGACATATTTAACTCGTATAGTTAAATGTGTGTAGCATAATTTTTAACTTAAAATTTTAAATGGGTTAGTGAGCTTGATACGTAAACACATAATTAAATGAGTTTAATCGTGTTATGTCTGGTTACATTACCTTGTTTAACCTATTTATATAAATAGCTTACATGGGTCAACCCTCTTATGTCGAAAATTGCAATGCCCACCTTTGTAGTTATGTCAACACACACACACACATATACATATATCCATGGGAAAAAGGTCTTCTATGCGTAAAGGAGTGAAATATGTTAGGCAAAAGATAGTAAATCATAATTTTTTCCCAAACACGTGAATTAAACAGGCAACCATGAAGAAGAAAAAAAATCAAACAAGGAACATCAAGATTTTTAATGTGGAAAACCATAGTCTAAGGGGGAAAACTACAGGACTGACCAGCAAAACTTCCACTATCAACAAATAGCAGGATACACGGTTTCTTCTCTAATCTAATTAGAGGATATAACACCAATAATCATCAACAATTATACCACTGGATAACACATATTCATCACTCAAAATAAAAGGATGAAGAATTGTAACGATTGAACCAAAAAGCAAAAATAAGAGATGTATCAACGGGCAGTGAGAGAATCTCAAGGGGAGAAGTGTGTCAAAATGAAGTTTGTTCCATCAGAAATTACCCTCTGAAATTTCGAAGAAAACGGATCATGTTTCGGCTTCCATCTAGATCTCGAAGCAGTTGTGGAATAGCTAAAAAAATGTAATTTTCCTTGCTTTGTGTGGCGAATGTATGCAGCTGTTTTTGCCGCTAAAACAACCCAAAACTAATCTTTCTCTTCGTGGAACCATGGGCCATAAAATCCAAACAATTTTCTTACTATTCTATTTAATTTTGTCGAGCTCAATGAGCAACGATAGCTTATCAGAACACATGATGATCTTGTCTATGAAGTTTGAGTATGACTATTCCTTTTATGAGTACTACCGCTGCCTTTGACTCCCTTCTTTTGGATAATAGATAAGGTATGGTGCATGCTCACGGTGGCTCAGTGAAATGATCTTTTCATCGGAGATCTCCATTTCGGTCATTACACTTTTTGATTGTAGCATTAGCCGACACATATTAGGTTTCCTAGCTCTTTTTGGTTTTGGATTTTGCAGCAGCAATCCTATTTATTAAATACTAATTCATCTTCTGGGAGATTAGTAGTTTCAAAAAGTTCTCGCTATTCAAATCTAATCAAACATTTCTACAACTAGCATTAGCATGTCGAGTTTGATTCAAAACGCGTAAATTGCATCCAATTCTATAAGCTGTAATAGGAAAATAAAGAAGAAAAGAGAGATGATCACAATTGGACCTTCTACCGAGCCTTGATAACAATGAAAGACATCTCACTTGAACAAGATCCTGGATCAGTGGATGAAGGGTTATTGTGGACCAGTTTCCAATAGCAAGCAAATGAGGGTATTTGGCAAGAGGGAGCGATCCCTCACTATTTAACATCACAACTGCCAGTGTCATGCTCAGCCTATCATCAATATGCTTTTGTAGACATAAAAGAGCAATGTGAATACAGTAGTACTTCTTGTGTCGGGCAAGTGCCGACCAAGCAGGATTGACAAGTTCAGTGGATGTTCCCTCTTTGTACAATTTCCATGCGTACATGGTATAAAACCTTGTCATGCTTAACGGTACTCGTTTTCTTCCAAAAAAAAAGGAAAGGAAGTGCCAAAGAATTTCAAATGATGCTCACATATCCTATTATGTTATGTTCCTAGTCGTACAACTCCTTCCCTGTTCTGCATCTCGCTTATGGTCTCGAGGATCAAAATGACAAAGCTAAAGACATTTGATTTTATTGAGAAAAGCCCATCAATTGCATACTTAGGTGCCATGTAACCACTAAAAAGACAAGCTAATTAATAATTTTAGGCTGGAGAGACGGGGAGATATTTCATGTCAGTTTTTGTTAGATAAGTTCTATTAAGTAAGGTTACTTATTGTGTCTCGCTTTGTATTTCCTTCAGTCTCATGTCCTTTGAACATTCTAGCTATTTCAAAAGATGAAATCTTGGGATTCTTCTCCTCAACGTTGAATCTTGATACAGGTAAAGTAATCCCCTAGCAACTTTGCAAATAATGAGACTGCTTTCCCCAATTCAAAAGTTTACCTCGCATTTGATCTGCCAAGTTTTTTGATGAAGTAAATACTTTCTTCAATCATATTTAGTTTTGGGCAGAATAGAAGTTAATTCGAAGCAATAGCAGTAACTTAGGGATTGAGTATATGATTTACCGAAGATGAAGGCATCTAACCTTCTATTAGGCATATACTCGTAGGTGAGCATCCTTTCTTCTCCCTATATAAAACAACTGAGAAGTTTCACGAGATTCTAATGCTGAAGTTTTGTTATTAGTATCACCTCATTCTTGAATTCCTTCACTCCTTGTGTTGAGCTGCTAGATAGCCTCTTCACAATGATCTCTTGCCCATTAGTATTACATGAATAATAAATGAAAAGTTCAAATATACACAACTCATCTATTATTTAGCATGGTCAATAATGCAGTACAGTACCTTATAGACCGTAGCAAAACCAACTTTCCCTAACTTGTTCTAATCCGAAAAGTTATTAGTTGCTTTAGAGATTATAGCCAAATCAAATGAATGGAACTCCAAGTCAACATTGGGACATTTCACCATATCTTATGTTCTCTCTGATGACAAGAAAGCGAATAAATAGAAGGATGCAGAAACAAAATTTCCATAGCAAAATAAAGGTTTCTTTTCAAAAAATATAAAACAAATCTTTCAAGTTTGTTTTGACTTTGCAGATGTAGTGGAGAACTACAAGCATCCAAGCTACTATCCCGATTGCAAGTATGATAAACACAGTCTTCCATGCCTAAAACCTATCATTTACTGCTCTAATGAATTAAATAAAGGGGATATTAAATCAAATTTTTGTAAGAAGCAAGGAAGAGATAAGAGCACTGATGTTTCAAAACAAAATTATAGGCCATAACAAACACATTTCTAAAGTCAACATAGAATATAAATATATATATTCTGACTTTCATCAAGCTCCTTCATATCAATTAAGTTGCTAAACCACATTGCGCACCCACTACCACCCCCTTTGGTATCTACAATGCATGCAAGCCATAGATGAGCAATTGCTCAAGTATCTACTTCTACAATCCTTGAGGTCGACATTACTATAGACAGAAATGTTTTCAGCATCCTACAACGTCAGTCCTAAGCATCCAGCCATTTTATTACTTATTTCGAATACACCTTAGGACCAATCATTCGTAGCCAACCTTTATAGAAATTTTGGTGAGAATCCCTTTAGGCACAGGTAATAAGGAAACTGATTTACTCGACACCTTGAGTAGACATCAAAAAGCTTGTAACTATAATATTTGTCTTTTGGCAATGAGAAAAATATGCTCCAACTTCGAGTTGTTTCTCTCCATGTAGACCACTCCCAAAAAATTATTTGGCTGGTTCACATTGCCTCTCGTGAGCAAGGAGGAATCATTCTTTGCCTAATAGATAGACATAATAGACTTCTTCTTGGTTTGATACTAGGTTGTAGGAGAATAAGCCATTAAAGTAGGTCTATTGGGGAGCCTTGTTGAACTACATACCAATCTACGGCTTGACCCTATAGTGTTTAATGGAGTCCTTTCTTCTAGTCACTTCCGAGAAATCCAAGTTCTCCAGGCCTCAAGTGATGTCTCCCATATAAGGGTCATTGGGGCTCTTCTAGGAAGTAAGAGACCACTTGTGCTGCCTCGGTAATTTGTTTCTCGGCTTCATCACTAGTAAAAACGTGTCTAGTGGGTAATCGAAACTTTGCCACAAATATACTTCTAAACCACTTAGATTGTTACCATCTCTAAGGACAAGATTTCTTGTATCCATGAGCTACAAGATTGTATTGTGAACCAGTCCTGTCAAGTGAGCAGACTAGCCAAGAGTGTAATTTTGACTTAGGAGAATGAGATTGCCTGTACTGTGAACCATCAACAAGCCATAGGAGTCTTTGATAGGCTTGTCTCTATTTGCGACCCCCAAACCACTGTTTGAACTGGAACATTCTTGTACCCGATTCCTAGGAAGCATGCAGTAGAACTTTGTTGATACGCTGATTGGTATGATTTGTGCATCCATTCCCGACCTAGAATCATATGTTTTCGGCCATTTCCCATACATTTAGAGGGTAATTGCATATATTTTCTGTATTGGGATTGAATTGCTGTAAATGATAGCTTTTAGAGCTCCACACATGAATTGGATACTGCTGGGAGTTGTTTGATGTGCAGGGAATGATGAAGACTGGGCTTGTTCGATGCAGCTCCTTTTGTAGAGAATTTCTCCTACTTCCAGTGTGATAAATAGGGCACATAATATATCATCGGAAAGCTCGTTGAGTCAGGATTCCAACACATCAAACGGATCTCAATTCGGAGCTGAAACGAAGAAGTTATGACCGAAAGAAGAAAACTGCGCGCGGAACAGGGGATAGACCGCGGTCCTAGACCGCGGTTTACTGAGGCATTTTTCCTAGACCGCGGTCTTAGACCGCGGTTTACTGAGAGGAATTCGGCCAGACCATTACATCCTATCCCACACCGACCAGACCAAGAATAGAGGAAGTATACCTCCTCTATATATAGTGGTGCACCCTTACATCAAGGGGAGATATAGATATACATATATATATACAAGAGTAGAAGAAAAAGGCACCTACTACAACACAAGACAAGGGACCCCAACAACCATTCGGGAAGTCGGGATCAGGAGATTCGACTCCATTATCTAGAGTTCTTTCTGTCCCTTTTCTTCTGAATTTCAACATGTTGTCTTCTCTTTTAACTCTTGTAGTTTATTTGAATATGTATAACTAAACTCCTAGAATCCTAGGGGGATCAATGGACCCATTTCTATGTCTTAAGTAAAGCTCTTATCTTTCACATATATGATTCTGTCGAGGTACGCCTCCTTGGTGTTATTTATGCAATTTCGTACTTAATGCTTTCTTGTGGAATGGCCACCCTCGAGAATGAACTTGCGACCGCGAGGAGCCTCGGAAGAGGGAATCGATGTCATGCTAGAATTTGCATAATCTAGGTTAGCTTATACCGGAAGGTGAGGTTATTCGTGCGAGCGCATCGGAAGATGGTGAGCACCCTAGATAGCCATTTAGGGTTGGTTTAGTTTGGCCTTTCAACACTAATCGCCTAGGAATAGAGTGGATTAGTGTCTTCCGCTTAGGTACATTCGTATGACATCGGAAGGTGCGTACGATGGAAGTGGGGAAACCCTAGAACCCTAGGCTAGTAACATGACAGAATTCATCGTGTGAAAGAGGACTCTTGCTTAAGACTAGAATTGGTGAAGTTGTGAACCTTAGGAGCTTTTTATCGACTGATTTCAATCTGTTTAGTTTCTGTCTGTTTCTTTTCTGTCACTCTAATTACGTGCACTCTACTCAACCTATTCGATTGACTTGGCTTGGGACTCGTTGTTCTAATTTTAGTGCTTAGCAATAGAATCCTCGTGGGAACGATACTCTACTCACTCTGTATTACTTGTTTGCGATACGTATACTTGCGTGCAACATCTTTAAATACGCAACAAGTTTTTGGCGCCGTTGCCGGGGATTCTTTTTCTGCTAACCTAATACTAAGCAACTGTTCTTCGACCAAGTTGTTTTTCTTTATTTCACTTGTTTTTATTGTTGTCTGTTTAGGTGAGATTTTCCGACTTGCATGCGAAGAAGAGACCAAAGAGAGCTACTTCAACCCGATCCGGAGATAGAACGAACCCTTCGAAGGAGGCTAAGAGAGCAAGGCCAACTTCGAGAAGCCATGGAGCACGGGCTAGGAGGTGAAGTAGTGCCACAACAACGTCGGAAAACAATCAAGGAATATGCTCAACCCCAATTTCTGAATCAGTCGAGCATTGTCAAGCCACCGGTGCAAGCCCACACATTTGAGATCAAACCATCGGTGATTCAAATGTTGCAAACCTCATGTTCTTTTGGAGGAGCACCGAATGAAGACCCCCATGTGCACCTAGCCAAATTCTTGGAGATATGCGACACTTTCCGATTTAATGGAGTCTCACCCGAGTATATTCGTATGTCTCTTTTCTCTTTTTCTCTCAGGGACAAAGCGAAGTCGTGGCTGCTTTCACTCCCACCGAGCACTCTTGATACATGGGAAGCAATCACGGAAAAGTTCTTGGCTCAATACTGTCCACCGTCCAAAACGATGAAGCTCAAGAACGACATCATGACCTTCAAGCAACACCACTCGGAATCTTTTTATGAAGCATGGGAGCGGTTCAAGGAGTTACAACGAGCATGCCCCCATCATGGCATTGAGATTTGGACATTGGTACAGATTTTTTATAATGGTTTAGTGGAAAACTGTCGCTCTTCTCTTGATGCTGCTGCAGGTGGTTCGATCATGAACAAGTACCCTGAAGAAGCCTATGAATTGCTCGAGGAGATGGCACGGAATGGCTATCAATGGCCATCCGAGAGGCCAATGGGGCGCGGAGCTTCCGGGATTCATTCAATCGATGCCGTGACCTCTCTCTCTGCTAAGATGGATGCGTTGTTCAAGGAGGTCACGTCATGGAAGAGCCAAGGAGCGGGGCAAGGCTATGGAACCACCGAGGAAGGAACATCCATGGGACCGGTGCAAGAATTTCAAGAGACGGCCAACTACATTGGAGGCAACCCGAGGAACAACCCGTACTCAAATACATACAACCCGGGTTGGAGAAATCATCCCAACTTCTCCTATGCCAACAACAACAACAGGGCCAATCCACCACCGGGATTCCAACCAACTCAGAAGCCACAATCTGCGGAATCTGATCGCCTCTCGAGATTAGAGGATACTCTCATCAAATTTATGAAATCTTCACAAGAGACACATGCTGTTGTACAATCAAATTCTAACCAAATTGTTGTTTTGCAATCACAGATGCGAAATGTGGAGACGCAAATCGGGCAGCTGGCTCAAGCAATCAACTCTCGACCTAATGGAGCACTCCCGAGCGATACGGAGATCAACCCCCGGGGTCAAGGGAATGAACAAGTCAAGGCCATCACCCTAAGAAGCGGGAAGGAGCTACTGAGCACACGAAACGAGGCTAGACCGCAGTCCACGACCACGGTCGAAGAAGCCGAGCCAGGTGAACCTCTCAGTAGACCGCGGTCTAAGACCGCGGTCCAAGAGGATCAAGAAGAAATTCGGCTCAGTAGACCGCGGTCTACAACCGTGGTCCAAGGGGAGGTCAACTTCGACCCTCAAGCCAAGGCATCCCAAGACAACAACATCGACCCTCCTCCGATCCATGAAGAAAAAGGGAATGCGTCGAAGCCGACCCGAACCTATCCGCCTCTCCCCTTTCCACAAAGGGCACAAAAGGAGAAAACCGAGCACCAATTCCGTAAGTTCTTAGAAGTTTTTAAGAAGTTACATATTAATATTCCTTTTGCAGAGGCTTTGGAACAGATGCCGAGTTACGTCAAGTTTATGAAAGAAATCATCTCGAAGAAGCGTAGGCTCGGCGACTATGAAACGGTTGCTCTAACCGAAGAGTGTAGTGCGATTCTACAGCGTAAGTTGCCACAAAAGTTGAAGGATCCAGGTAGTTTCACCATCCCTTGTGCTATCGGAAAGGATTTTGAGGGTAAGGCATTGTGTGATCTTGGAGCTAGTATAAACTTGATGCCATACTCTGTTTTCATGAAATTAGGCTTGGGAGAAGTGAAACCAACGTCGGTAACACTTCAGTTAGCTGATCGTTCACTTGCTTATCCTCATGGGATTGTTGAAGATGTTTTGGTGAAAGTTGATAAATTCATATTTCCGGTTGATTTTGTGGTGCTTGATTATGATGAGGATCGGAATATACCGATCATTCTTGGAAGACCATTTTTAGCAACCGGCCGTGCCTTGATAGATGTACAAAAAGGAGAGCTCACCATGCGAGTGAATGATCAAGAGGTTACATTTAATGTTTATAGATCCATGAAATTTCCAAATGAGTCTAATGAGTGTTTTTCTATTGATATCATGAATGAGGTGACAAGTGCAGTGTTTGAGGAAAACAAGCCCGATGATGCACTAGAAGCCGTTTTGCAAGGAAAATCAACCAAGGAGAGGGGTGCAAGTCATGAAGAAGCAATTCAAGCACTTGAGTCATCACTCTTGATTCCCAAGGAGCTCAACCACCTTGAGCACTTAGAGCTGTCTTCATCAACTCTCAAACCCTCTATTGAGAAGCCACCGGAGCTAGAATTGAAACCTCTCCCTAGCCACCTCAAGTATGTTTTTCTTGGTTCTTCTTCTACTCTTCCAGTTATCATTTCTTCTGATTTAACTAATGTGCAAGAGGAGAAACTCCTTCGTATTCTTCGTGAGCACAAAAAGGCTATAGGGTGGACCATTGCCGACATTCGCGGGATAAGCCCATCCCTATGCATGCACAAAATCATTTTGGAAGAAAATTACAAGGAGTCAATCGAAGGCCAAAGAAGGCTAAATCCGGTGATGAAAGAGGTGGTGAAGAAGGAGATCATCAAGTGGCTTGATGCGGGAATAATCTTCCCGATTTCCGACAGCAAATGGGTAAGTCCGATCCAATGTGTGCCGAAGAAAGGCGGGATGACGGTAGTGACAAATGATCGAAATGAACTCATTCCCACAAGAATGGTGACCGGATGGAGAGTATGTATGGATTACAGAAAGCTCAACAAGGTGACTCGTAAGGACCACTTTCCTCTCCCTTTTCTTGATCAAATGCTCGATCGCCTAGCCGGTAAGGAATTCTTCTGTTTCCTTGATGGGTATTCTGGATATAATCAGATTGCGATTGCACCTTGTGATCAAGAAAAGACAACTTTCACTTGCCCATATGGAACTTTTGCATTTAGACGCATGCCATTTGGATTATGCAATGCACCGGCCACTTTTCAACGATGCATGATGGCCATATTTTCTGATTTGATTGAACGATGCATAGAGGTCTTCATGGACGATTTTTCTGTATTTGGTGACACATTTGATCAATGTTTAGAAAATCTTGACCTTGTTTTGAAGCGTTGTGAAGACACTAATCTTGTTCTGAATTGGGAGAAGTGTCATTTTATGGTCAAGGAAGGAATTGTGTTAGGTCACAAAATTTCAAAACTTGGGATGGAGGTGGATCGTGCCAAAGTAGAAATCATAGAAAAACTACCGCCTCCGACTTCCCTTAAGGGAGTACGAAGTTTTTTGGGACATGCCGGATTTTATAGAAGGTTCATCAAAGACTTTTCAAAAGTAGCTAAGCCACTTTGCAATCTACTTGAAAAGGATGTTCCATTTGTCTTTGATGAAAAATGTTTGCATGCTTTCAATGAGTTGAAGATGAGGTTAGTCACTGCACCTATTCTCGTTTCCCCCGATTGGTCTCTACCATTTGAACTCATGTGTGATGCTAGTGACTATGCAATAGGTGCTGCCCTTGGACAAAGGAAAGAGAGGATCTTCCACCCCATTTTTTATGCAAGTCATACCTTGGATGATGCCCAAGTGAACTACACCACCACGGAGAAAGAGCTCTTGGCTGTCGTTTATGCTTTTGATAAGTTTCGACCATATCTTATTGGAACTAAAGTTGTGGTTTTTACAGATCATGCGGCGATCAAATATTTGATTGCAAAGAAAGACGCCAAGCCAAGGCTCATCCGATGGGTGCTACTCCTCCAAGAATTTGATTTGGAAATTCGAGACAAGCGGGGTTCAGAAAATCAAGTAGCAGATCACCTTTCTCGACTTGAGAATGTGGCAAGCCAAGGAGATGGGGTAATTAACGAAACTTTTCCCGATGAATTTGTGTTGTATATGTCTCCTGCACCTTGGTATGCCGATTTTGTGAATTATTCGGTCTCTAACCACATTCCTTATGAGTTTAATGCACAACAAAGGAAGAAATTCCTACATGAGGCTCGAAGGTATGTTTGGGACGAGCCATTTCTGTTTAGGATAGGTGCGGACCACATGTTGAGACGATGCATCCCCGAGGAAGAACAAGGAGAAATTTTGAAAGGGTGCCATGACTCTCCCTACGGTGGACACTATGGTGGTCAAAAGACGGCAATAAAGATCCTTCAAGCGGGATTTTATTGGCCCACATTATTCAAGGATGCTCATGCTTTTGCAACCGGCTGTGACCGCTGCCAAAGAACCGGTAATGTTTCAAAAAGGCATGAGATGCCCTTGAATAACATCTATGAGGTAGAATTGTTCGATGTTTGGGGAATTGATTTCATGGGTCCTTTTCCTTCATCTTTCGGTAATCGTTATATCCTATTAGCTGTTGATTATGTCTCTAAGTGGGTCGAAGCCATCGCTTCACCCACCAATGATGCTAATGTGGTTGTGAGATTTCTGAAAAAGCAGATCTTTACAAGGTTCGGGACTCCAAGGGCCATAATAAGTGATGAAGGTTCTCACTTCTGTAACAAACAATTTGAAGCCATCCTGTCCAAGTACGGAGTGAGACACCGTATAGCCCTTGCATATCATCCCCAGACTAATGGCCAAGCCGAAGTGTCGAACCGGGATATCAAGAAGATTTTGGAGAAGACGGTGAATACGTCAAGAAAGGATTGGGCGCACAAACTCGATGATGCTCTTTGGGCTTACAGGACAGCATTCAAGACCCCAATCGGAACAACTCCATACCATCTCGTTTATGGGAAGGCGTGTCACTTACCTCTCGAGCTAGAGCATAAAGCATATTGGGCTCTCAAAAAGCTCAATTTTGATCTGCAAGCGGCCGGAGAACGGAGACTCACTCAACTTCATGAACTAGATGAATTTCGACTCCAATCATATGAGAATTCCAAAATATACAAGGAGAGGATAAAGAGGTGGCATGACAAGAGGATATTGGTAAGAGATTTCAAACCCGGTCAATTGGTTCTTTTGTATAACTCTCGGTTGAAACTCTTTCCAGGTAAACTTAAGTCAAGATGGTCCGGACCTTTCCGAGTGGTACGGGTTTTCCCGTATGGTGTGGTAGAACTCATGAATGAACGAACCCGTAACAAGTTTAAGGTGAATGGCCAACGGGTCAAGCTTTATCTCGGGGACTCCTCTACACACGAGGACCCATATGCAAACGGCTGATGCACCACGAAGTCCGGCCAAAGACTTTAAACGTGGCGCTCCTTGGGAGGCAACCCAAGATTAGAATAAGCTTTCGTCCCCTTCTTATTTGTTTACTTATTTTAGCTTAGGAACACGATTTTCTTTTGATTAATTTTTATTGCATTTAGGCCATATGGACCAAGGTTGCAGAAAACCAAGAAACCAGAAGACAGCCTCAGCAGACCGCGGTCCACAGAGAAGATTGCAGACCGGCTCAGTAGACCGCGGTCGTAGACCGCGGTCCATCACAGTCGGCCGGGTTCTGTTTGTCTAAACCGCGGTCCTCTGCACCAAAAACCGAATTTCAACTTTCAAAGCTTGGGATTTTAGGTATTTAAAGACATCTTCTGCTAGGTTTTGCAGCACCCACTCCACATTCTTGCCTCCTTGCCTCCATTGAAGAGATAGAAGCTCTCCACTCTTCAACTCTCTCTCTCTAGAAAAGTGCAGCAACTTTCTGCAATTTCAAGCATTTCAAGAGCAACAACAAGTAGATCTTGACCACGAGAAGCCTAGAGATCAACGGGACTTCGATTTCCCGACCGGTAGAGAGCGAAGTCTTTGGTTCCCCTCGGTTATCATGGAGTTATGCCGACAAGCTCAAGTGCCGATGGATCGAAGTGCTGATTTGTTCAAACCCAAAGATCCCATTGGAGCTTCAATTGTAAGGCAAATGATGAAAAAGGATAGCGAGGCTCCACCGGCACAACAACAAGAGCCGCAAGGAGATCCACAACGTGTGGAAGAACCCGGGGAGGACACTAGTGACTTACGACAAGTCATCATGCGAGAAGCCCGGCGCAACCAAAGGATGGAGAAGAGGCAAAAGAAGTGGACTCGGTTCTTTGCCATGTTTTGTGGCACTCACGCAAGGAACGAAGAGCGAATTGCTGAGAAGCTCGGAATCCCAATGGAGAAGTACCCAACCCCGCCTTCCACAAGTGATGAGGATATCCAAGAGGGGGAAGGGAACGATTCCTACGATGAATGAGCTTCAACCACCATATGGCTCCACAAGTACCAAGGCAAGTTTCCCTTCCCCCTCTTATTTCACATTGAGGGCAATGCGTGGTTTAGGTTTGGGGGAGGTGTAAACATATATGCTTTGCTTGGGGAAATTCTGGTTAAGTGTTAGTTGGTGCAAACACATGCCTTACTTGCCTTGCTTGCGCGATTTTCTGTTTAGCTGTTGGTTTGCTCATGCACTTTGAGCTATGTTTTAGAATTAGGTTTGCATTTAGTAGTAGTTGCATAATAGGTTAGTCTAGTTTGCATGGTGTGATTTGTTATTGCATTTACATATAAAAAAAAAAAAGAAGAAAATCTTTTGAAAAACCGGTTGGTCCTTGTTCTATGATGATTATTAATGGCTGAAATTCGAAGCATGATTGGATTTGAGATTGCAACAATCTTAGGACATGTTTTAGAAAGTTGTCAGGATGCCCAAACTTCAATCTTTTCACAACACTCTTGCATTAGGGATAGCTTAAAATTGACCCTTGAAATTGCATGGTTGTATGGCATGCATGAGAATAGACAAGAACATGAACTTAGATATCCCACAAAAGGCAAATAAAGAAAGAATGCTGAAAAAGTGAAAAATCATTTGAAATGCATAGTTATGAGCTTAATGAAAAGATGTGCCAAGGCTTTGAGCACCGCTGTACGGGCTTGAGCAGAATTGAGTGCAAAAAAAAAAGTATACGCAATACGGCCCGTCACGTGCTTGTAGTGGAAATTGTCCATGAGTCGAAGCTCGAGGATAGATCCGAAGGGGTATCTCAAAACCTAATGCCTTGGACCAACTGGGACGGGAGCCATTGATCGATTCCTCGCTACACGGGCTTAGCTTTTGGACATGACACTCAAAGTCGTGCACCACCAAATAAAGAACAAAGTTAAAAGAAATGAGCTGAATTGTCAAGGGCAATGTCTAGGGAAGTGTTTGAGTCTTTTGATTGTTTGCTTGACCAACTTATCTATTGATTGGGTGCTTGAACTATGTTAAGAGTGTTTTGCACTAACACCGCACAAGTGAGGGCTGAATGATTGTGAAAATTTGAAGTCCTAAGGTAGATGCATTCGAAGTGAAGATTGTGTGATGAATAAGAAGTCATTTCTGAGAATGTTTTGGGACCAACTTGGTTTAAATCTTTTGATTGCATGTTCTTAGCTTTGCTCGGGACGAGCAAAAGTCTAGGTTTGGGGGTGTGTTGATACGCTGATTGGTATGATTTGTGCATCCATTCCCGACCTAGAATCATATGTTTTCGGCCATTTCCCATACATTTAGAGGGTAATTGCATATATTTTCTGTATTGGGATTGAATTGCTGTAAATGATAGCTTTTAGAGCTCCACACATGAATTGGATACTGCTGGGAGTTGTTTGATGTGCAGGGAATGATGAAGACTGGGCTTGTTCGATGCAGCTCCTTTTGTAGAGAATTTCTCCTACTTCCAGTGTGAGAAATAGGGCACATAATATATCATCGGAAAGCTCGTTGAGTCAGGATTCCAACACATCAAACGGATCTCAATTCGGAGCTGAAACGAAGAAGTTATGGCCGAAAGAAGAAAACTGCGCGCGGAACAGGGGATAGACCGCGGTCCTAGACCGCGGTTTACTGAGGCATTTTTCCTAGACCGCGGTCTTAGACCGCGGTTTACTGAGAGGAATTCGGCCAGACCATTACATCCTATCCCACACCGACCAGACCAAGAATAGAGGAAGTATACCTCCTCTATATATAGTGGTGCACCCTTACATCAAGGGGAGATATAGATATACATATATATATACAAGAGTAGAAGAAAAAGGCACCTACTACAACACAAGACAAGGGACCACAACAACCATTCGGGAAGTCGGGATCAGGAGATTCGACTCCATTATCTAGAGTTCTTTCTGTCCCTTTTCTTCTGAATTTCAACATGTTGTCTTCTCTTTTAACTCTTGTAGTTTATTTGAATATGTATAACTAAACTCCTAGAATCCTAGGGGGATCAATGGACCCATTTCTATGTCTTAAGTAAAGCTCTTATCTTTCACATATATGATTCTGTCGAGGTACGCCTCCTTGGTGTTATTTATGCAATTTCGTACTTAATGCTTTCTTGTGGAATGGCCACCCTCGAGAATGAACTTGCGACCGCGAGGAGCCTCGGAAGAGGGAATCGATGTCATGCTAGAATTTGCATAATCTAGGTTAGCTTATACCGGAAGGTGAGGTTATTCGTGCGAGCGCATCGGAAGATGGTGAGCACCCTAGATAGCCATTTAGGGTTGGTTTAGTTTGGCCTTTCAACACTAATCGCCTAGGAATAGAGTGGATTAGTGTCTTCCGCTTAGGTACATTCGTATGACATCGGAAGGTGCGTACGATGGAAGTGGGGAAACCCTAGAACCCTAGGCTAGTAACATGACAGAATTCATCGTGTGAAAGAGGACTCTTGCTTAAGACTAGAATTGGTGAAGTTGTGAACCTTAGGAGCTTTTTATCGACTGATTTCAATCTGTTTAGTTTCTGTCTGTTTCTTTTCTGTCACTCTAATTACGTGCACTCTACTCAACCTATTCGATTGACTTGGCTTGGGACTCGTTGTTCTAATTTTAGTGCTTAGCAATAGAATCCTCGTGGGAACGATACTCTACTCACTCTGTATTACTTGTTTGCGATACGTATACTTGCGTGCAACATCTTTAAATACGCAACAAACTTACTGAGCTAAAAAATTGGAGCTTGAATAGCCTACCCTTGAAACTATTGTATCCCCATCCCTGATAGATTGGGATTGATTGATAGAGTCTACTGTAGTTGTCAAGTTAGGAATCAAACATACTAAAAGAAGAACATAATGGATAGACATTTCATTCATAGACAAGCTTTTATACATATATGAATCTTAGACAGGTAAGAGCAGCCATAATATAACTCAGTAGCAAAGCAATAGATGCATATGGACCATTAGATCACATTAGCCTAATTCAAATTGTAACCATCAACGATTTGATTGACTACAGAGCTAGTTGATGTTTCAACTAAGGGTGACTCCTGACCCTGAAAATTCTTGTTGGTCAATAAATTAACAAGAATTTCATAACATAGTTTTTGTACTTCCATCTAGCGTCTAGAAGAAAGTTGTGGAGTGTGCTAAAAACTGATAGGTTCAGTTTATTGCCACAAATGTTGCGATAGAAGATTTATGGGCAAGCAATCAAATTGATCATGATTGAAATTATTGGAATGTATTGGATTGAAGCGGAAAGCTCGGAGGCTCTCTAATTACTAGCGAGACATCTACCTAAGACCGGGTTCAGCTACTCCATTTTAGACAATTTTCTTACGCAAGCTAAGACTCTCGAGGACGTTCAATAATAGCATTTCTAAAATGATAGCAACTGACCAGCACCCCCTTCTCAGAGACCAAGAGAGAGACATCACTGAAAATAGAAAGCTGTGGAAATTGCCAAAGTGTTGAAAATTCAAATCTCTCCACGTCCTGTATTGCTATTAGCATGGAATCATCATGTTGTCTCAAGGTGGCATCCTCTTTAGCGATACGCCCATCTAATCAACCTAGCAAATTTAGCAGAACAGTTTGAGGACTGCTAGAATTATCTGAGATTGCATATGATCTTACAATTTTATAGAATCTTCCTCCGGAACCCATGTTCATTGGGCCGAGACAGAGCAATCTCTAGAGAATGTTGATGCCTTATCAGGCCGATCTCTGAACTTTGTCACATGCATAACAAGCCAGAGGAGGAGGAGGAGGAGGAGGACTTCAAGCAAGATAGAAATTTGCTTGACGGTTGAAATGACCATTACAATCTTGGTCGCTCAATGAAATCGACATCATATGCCCAAGAAAATTTAGGTTTTAGTTTACCCCAAGTTCACCATTCGTTTATAGGAATGGCTTGATTTCATTTTGGTGACTTAGTTTCTCTATTTTTCTGATCTAGGAAAACAAAGAAAATAGTAGGTTCTGGGAAAACCAGTTTCATTTTTTTCTATGTTTGAAAAGAAAAAACATGAAGAACATATGATTTATTCCATGTCGTAAGTCATGGCGCATCTCCTTTATTTTCTTGGTTCTTAAGAAGATGTAAATGTTAATAAGCAAACTGCAATCTGGTTTTTAACAGCTTTTCTGATATACTAGTGCAATTAAACCCACTTGGATTTATCAAGAAATCATTCAGCAAGCTGTGTAAACACACGAGCTCTCAAGAACTGCACAGTGTGATGAAGTCCACTAATAAAACTATTATTTTCCATTGAGACCGCTCTAACGACCTACTGGCAATGTAATTGTAACAATGTTACTTGTGTGTACTTCACTAGTTGAAATTGACCGCGACCTCACTATGCTTCTCTCCATGAAAAAACCAGGCTGTTTAGGGTGGGAATGGATTTCTGCTTCGGTCGCCAGCAGAGAGACAACATGCGACATTGTCGGCCTGTCTTCAGGAAACTTTTGCACGCATAACAATCCCACGTGAATACATCTTCTTACCTGATATACAATTAAAGAGTCGAACAAAGATTGGTCCACGAGTTCCAATGCCCTGTCTCGAGTCCATAACAACCATGCCTAAAACAAATGGGAAATTGAATCAATGAACTGAAAATTAGCCAGTGAACTATATATAATATAATCTTTGATCATTCATCTACTCACGTGTCCAAGAAGGTTGTGATGGTGATCTGGGTGGTTGAATCCTCTGTTCTTTTTACCACTTATTATCTCTAGCAAGAGAACACCAAAGCTGTAGATATCTGACTTCACTGAGAATTTCCCATCGATGGCATATTCTGGGGGCATATACCCACTGCATCAAGAAATTCGTAATCAGTTTCAGCAATTCCTGAACCATTTTAGTAGCAGCAAGACAGTATAAAAAGATGCACTTACTAAGTTCCAATGACCCTTTTTGTTCTTGCTTCTTTATCATCGCCTTCAAAGATCCTTGCGAGCCCAAAGTCTGAAATCTTTGGGTTCATGTTCGCATCTAACAGGATATTGCTTGTTTTAAGATCTCTGTGAATGATTTGAAGTTTCGAGTCTTGGTGGAGGTAGAGAAGTCCACGAGCAATTCCAACAATAATGTCGAGCCTCCTTTTCCATCCCAACAAGTGGCTCCTATCATGGTCTGCAGATCATTCAACTTGCAACATAAGCACCATCCGACCCGGCTCAACTGGAGTTGGATGAATGATAATAGCGTGAAGAGGTACTAACCAAAAACAAAATGATCCAAGCTTTTGTTTGGCATATATTCATAAACTAGCATTCTCTCTTCTCTCTCTATGCAGTAGCCCAGAAGCCCAACAAGGTTCCTATGCTGAAGTCTCGCGATCAGAACTACTTCGTTCATGAACTGCTCGACCCCTTGTCCTGAATTGCTCAATAGCCTCTTCACTGCTATTTCTTGTCCATCTGGAAAACTTCCCTGCACAAGTTTGCGTAATCATTCTTCCAATCTAAAAATTTTATTGTTGTATTGTTGTTCTGAATTTGGTTAGTGCTCGGTGGAGCCATACCTTGTATACAGGTCCAAAGCCACCAGCGCCGATCAGATTTGTCGCAGAGAAATTGTTGGTAGCACAAGAAACCGAAGCCAAATTAAACAATGGCAGGTTGATATCATTCTTCTCGCTTCTTAGTTCTAGTAAACCAAATGCAGTTGGTCAGACAAACCTACTAAAAGAAAGGTCTAGTCTGTCGATATTGGTTATTAGCTTACCTCGTCTTCGTACCCTTCTTTTCTGGTATGCACAGCAACTTATTAGAGTCAGTATGATCAAAGCTAAAACAGCTGAAGAAGCCACTCCAATGGGCATCCTCCTCCACCTCTTCTCTGTGGCATCTAGGGACCGAATATAGACAAAGAATTTTCACAGGGATAAGCTAGGGCTGGCATTAGTATTCCATTTTTCTCAATTGGAAAAATGAAAGAAACGAAGCAAAAAACGTCAGAGTGCAGTTCAAGACGTTTTATGTTTCGAAAAATCTTCTAAAGTATAACATGACTTAAAAAAAGTGATTTCCAAAACCAAACGGACAGCTTAACCACAAGTATAATTATAACGTACCAAGTTCAGAAGCTGGAACTCGAACATAAATACTTTTTTTGTATTTCATATCCCGCAACTCTCGAGTATTGAAATCTAGCAACTCTCGAATATCGACAAGGTCCCCAAACCACATTATGCACCCACTCCCTCCATTTATAATCTTCGAGTTAGCGTAAGCCGTGCAAGAACAATTCTTCAGGCACTCTACCCTGCATTGCTCGAGGCTCATGTTCTCATCCAATGAGAAGTTTAACAGGTTGGGTAATTTCACTCCATTCATCCTGAGAAACCCACCTTGCTCCCCAGCAGAACAATTCATCTCCATTTTCCTCTGACAACCACCTGACCCATTTAACATTTGCCACTGGTCGGTTGATCTGGGCTTGAACCCCTTAAGGCACTGGCAAATTAGAGATTTGCTAATCGTACAAATGCCGTTAGGCCCGCACTTACCATAGTCGTCGCATTGATCATGAGGTCTGAAATATATGACATCCCAAGTGGTACTGCCCCTCTTTGCCACTAAATGCTGAAGCAAGCCTGAAGGACTCAACGTGATCCGAGTGAAGTACGTGTTGTCTCGGAGTTCATACCAAAAATAGACCTCCGTCTCATTACGGACCTCTCTGGGACTAACAAAAGAGGTCGGCAATATAGATGGGCCATTAAACTCTGCCCCGTTCCATGGCCCGCTTCTGTATTTTATGGCAGATGTGGACCTTTTGGAGGCCAATTCAAAATGAGGCAGCCCTTTAATGTCGAGCCTGAAGACATAATCTCCAAGGGAAGCGTCATTTGAACCTTTCCAAGAGGTCAAACATTTCTCAGAGCCGGACAGTAAGTTCCATCCCAGCTTCATGCCAGGCAACAGAGTGTCAGACGGGTAATCAAAGCTCTGCCACAGGGAAACATCATGAGAATATTCAGTTCCATTGTCTCTTAGTACAAGGTTTCCCGAATCCAGGAGCTGCACAATCGGATTCCTCACTGTCCTGGACAACTTTGACGACCATATGGTACTGTTTGATTGGTTGAGAAGGGCAAGGCTTCCTTCCCTAGAGAAGGACAATTTCCCGTTTGAATCAGCAAGCGGGTTATTCCGATTTGCCACCCACACGATTGTTTCAGGGATGTCCTTGTACCATATTCCCAAGTACCTGTTCTTGGAATTTCCAGGAGAGAAGAAGCCGAGCTCGAAGCTTTGGCCTGAAGAAACCAATGTCATCTCCCCATCTATATCTCTGATAGATTGACCTGAAGTCAAGATGTCTGCTGCAGCTGAAAAACGAATAGCTGAAAGAAAGACCACTGGAGGGCAACAAAAGATCAAGAAAACAAGATTCTCCATGTCTCCTGTAAAGCACTTCAGTATTCCCTTCTCTCGGCCCGACAAATTTTCCAGGAAATTCTGTCGGACAATAAGAGAGTGTAGTACTACTCTACAAATGAATGAAAACTGAAGACGAGAACTACTTTTTCCTTCTCCAAGTATTCTTCTACTATTTGTCTGAACTCTGAATTATTTTCCTTTATGCAAGATTATGTACCTCGTTGCCTAATGATGGGTTACTGTCTTCCTCCGAAATGGAAGAACTCTTTCTAGGCGTCACAATCCATCTGAGTTGGAAGGCTGTGTGGTCGCTAGTCAATGCAATAACCTACTAGATTCATCCCTCGTGCAGAGTCATTGCTTGGCATATTTAGCTGACTTGGAAGTTTCAGGGACAGTTTTTTTCCTACACGGTGCCATAACATCTTAAGTGTCCATTCATTGAGTCAATTTTCTGGGGAATCTGGTGAACAGAAATTCTCCCTCTTTTTTCCTTTTTCTTTTTTGTTTTTTCAATTTTAATCAAGTAATGGAATCTCATGAAGAGTTAGACAAGCTTTCTTCTTCCTCACCAGCCCCGGCTTTTCTGGAGGGGTCACAAAGAAAAGCTGAGTGAGATAATTTCACGTTTAGATTGTCTCATGCGTGGTGGCTTCCGCTATTATATTTCTTACTACTTTGAAGATAATACGAATCTTCCATGGATGAGATGCAAGTCGTCGATGAATGATGCATATTTGTCCATGTGAACATGTACAGACAATTCAAAGAGCATAGCATTCCACGGATGTAACTTCCGCAGATTTCACTGTCGCCTGACTAACTATGAGTCAGGGAAAACCTTCTTGGGTGTAAGAGACGTTTTTCTATGGAACACGTAAACGTAATATCTCGGAAGAATGAATGATTAAGATGCGGATATCGTTCCCCCTCTTTGCGCGTCTGACTTAGTCAGAACACATATATCATGTCGGATATGAAATAATTAATGGGCATGTTTGGTAGCCCAGAATGGATAATTCTGTTCATGATCCATTACATAGGAAGGCCCAATCCGTTGTTTGGTTTTAAGTTTGGCCCGTAATTAGTTATTCATATTCGGGCTCAATTACGGCCCAATCAAGAAAGCCTTCTACAGACATTCTGATGTGGGCTTCTCATTACGGGCCGGTTCTTGGTGGTCCGTAATGAACAAAAATACAAAAAATGTCCGAACTACCCCCAAAAATTTTAAAATATTACATCAATTCAATTAAACTTTCCACGAAGTAATTTCAATTAATCTCAATTTCTGATTAAATATTACATTATCGTCAACCCCTTTCCTCCCTTCCTCAGTTGTTTCACTTTAGTTTGGTAGTATTATTTATTAATTTTTAATTTATATATTCCACTTATTAAATTATTTGTAAGTCTCAATTAAATTTATTTACCTCCAAGGATATTTATGTAATTTAGTTTATATTACTTATAAATTCCATGTACGATTATTGAATACCAAACAATGTATTACAATTTCCCATTCGATTCTTTTACATGCTATCAAATTAAGTAAAACTTATTACTCATCCATTATATTACATATTAATTCAATTCCTTATGGATTACAATACATGATTAATTTGAAACGTCGCTACCAAACATGACAGAACTTACACAAAAATTAAGAAAAGGTTCTTTCAACAGAACAACAATTCAGTAACTCAGACTGATTCTCGGAGTCTATTATGTGGATTGCTGCTGATGTCACTAAATTCCATTGGTTCAACTGTTTAGACATCCTCTGTGCCCTAACCGTTCAGCCTTTTCTTCTTATCTTATCTTATTCCGTATGCATGCCTTGCCCCGCAAGTTACCTTACATATAATTACAGTTATACCCCGAATGCCTCTGTGTCTCACATGGGAAAATTGTACATTAAATCTATTTCACTGTATAATAATAAAGATCAAAGATAAATTATTTTAATTTGTAATAATTATAATAATTATGAGTGAATAATATGTTTTAATTAATATTTTTCAAATCAAATAGTAAGGTCAAAGGAAAAAAAAATCCTAAAATTACTATTATAGCATGCCCTGGAAATTTTAGGCTCCCATTTGCTTATATATAGGAATAGGAATATATTCTATTTTATTTTGGGAAATTCTGTTTCATTCTATTTTTTCTCATCTTGGAACACAAACAAGTGAGTTAGTTATGGAGAAAACAGTTTCCTTTTCGTGTGCTGGGAAACAAAGAAAACACAATGAACGAGGACAATTTTTTATGTTGGACAGACTCCCTGACCATCCCAATGAATTGGCCGATTAACGGCTCGTACGGATCTTCCTTTGATTTAAATATTAAGCGAAACTTTAATGTAAAATTTACCGTGGGATTACCATCAAAGGACGAGACTTTATCGAGTAAATAAGATCAATGAGTATTACATGTGATGTAACGTCTTTACTGTGAAGATAATCCTCTACGGGTCGCATTGTTCATCCTTGTCCTAGACAACTAAGCAGCGCGAAAAGCATACGGATAAAAAGTAAAGTAGAACCTCCCAAGGGTTAACTCAAATATATATGACGTGTATGAGACTCGTGAATTTTCACGAGGTCAGATGTAACATCTCTCCTTGAGCACGTAACCTTAGTGAGGCCACTCATACATGTGTTTAGCATATAGGGTGACCTAAATCTATGGATTTGTGCATATTTATGGATTTGGAGAGAATAAAATTTATATGAGACAGAACATATCTGCATGCGTTCAGGTGACCATCAATGGATTTAAAAGAGGAGTGACATATTTTGACATAAAAGGTTCGGCAATAAGATTAATATTGTTTTCGAAATACCAAGGGGGTTGGGCCGAGTGGTAAGCAACTCGGTGCCGCTTAAGGAGGTCTCGAGTTCGAGACCTCACGTACGCAGACACCCCCCTTGGGAGCCTCACCCGCCATTGCCAGGCGTGCGACCCGGGGCGACCAACGGATTAGTCAAGTATGGTTGGCTGAAAGATGCTATCTCACCGCTGTTGGTGCCTGCTTGGATACCGTGGCTGGCGACCAAAAAAAAAATATTGTTTTCGAAATACAATTAAGAGATTTTTAAATTTTTTTAAGCGGTGAAACTGTCAATGTCTCTCTATTTACCTTCCTCTGCCACAGTCTGGTCCACCTTGCCCAGCAAGTAGCCTATTACAAGGAAACATATAGCTATAACACAAATGCCTCTGTGTCCTACCTGAGTAAAACGTAAATTAAATCTATTTCACTGCAGCGTGATTAGGATTACGGACAAATTTTTTTTAATTTGTAATAATTATAGTAATTGTTGACTGACTAATAATTATTAGTGTATTTATTATAATTTAATCAATATTTTTCAAACCAAATAGTAAAGTGTGACAATGAAAGTAAAAAGAAACATCTCCAAAATTAGCATCATATGCCCACAAAAACTTAGGTTCCTATTTGCAATTATATATAGGAATATATTCTATTTTATTTCAAAAACTTCCATTTCATTGTATTTTTCTCTTGGACTTGAACTTCGAGCCTGATCAAACCATAAAAAGGTAAAACTTTTTTAAAATGAATTTCCTATTTATAAAATTTAAACCCAAAACCTTAATTGAGAAAAATAGATATCGAACAATCTCAATAACCCATGTTAGTGTCCTCTAAGTTTTTAATTAAAAGGCTGTCCGAGATAGACTGAAGAGCTGGTGGTCTAAACTCTTATATCAAAAGGTAGTAGGGTAGTATTAATGAATTACTTGAATTCATGGGATTGTGAGGTGTTGGTAAATTGGGGAGAATAAACTCTCGTTATCAAAAACATAAAGTTTCGACCCATCTCGTATAAGGCAATTGTACATTACTTCCAAAAGGCACGCTCAACACATTAGATAGAATTTAATCAAAACTTCTTGTTTGGATCAACAGAACCTATAAAATGAGTTGCGTTAAAGCTTGGGGACATATAGCAACGAATCTTTAAAAAAATTACTTAAGGGGACAAAATGTTATAAAAAAGTAAAAAGAACAAGTTAAAAGGGGAAAAAAAAGATAGTTTAATAAAAAAAAATAGATAATATTCATTGAAATTTATATAATATTTTGTGGGTTGTCTTGAGTTAAGGAGAATTGACACCCTCCCCTAAATCTATACCTGCGCACATATATAGTTACCTAGCCAAGGGAGCAAGAGGCATTGTATGCAGTTCATGGAGGGAAGGAATCTGACCATGTCATGGGATTTCACTTGGACAGCATTATCTGTGAATGAGTAAAAAATCTTAGATAGTCTTACCTCACAATGATGTAATAAGAAAGAACTAATCAATTTGCTTTGATTAGCGTTAATTATGATAACTGTTCAGATGATTAATATGAATTTACTTATTTTTATATTTTGATTGGTACTTCCTCACATTATATGACAGGGTAGGATCACCTAAGAATTTCTCATGAATGAGCCTTGGGAAGTCATGTTAATGGACATATATGGGAATGGGCTTACACCAAACAGGGTTTGTACACTCTATAGGAAAGACACTATAAGATGTGAACTTAGTTTCCCTAAGTTTGGAACGGACATTCGAAAAATAGGAAGAACATAAATTTTTGGCATGATATTTGGGTGGATACACGACCTCTCATGAATCAAATGCAGGAACCCTTCCTAGTGGTGAGGATGAGTAAGTGATGGCGAATTTTATTGCAGAAGATGGGAAATAATGGGTTTTGCAAAAGATTTCTTTTGTCCTTAAAGAGGAAATAAAAGATCTAATTCTAACTATCCCAAGAGTGAGTTTAAGGAACAATGATGATTGTTTAGTATGGTAAAACTCTAGAAGTGGACCATTTGACACTATGTATGCCTACAAGATCGCCTGTGGAAGAACTGGCAAAGAAATTGAAACAATTAGTGTAGTGTACGGGCCATTAAAAAAAAAAAAAGACACTACACGTGTCTTATAAGAACGAGCCAATGCAATTTGGCTTTTGCAGGGTGTGGAGTAGTTGGAAGAAAGCCTACCCAACACGAATTGGATGGGGTTTAATTATTTGTCACATGGACTCCACTCTTCAGATCTAAATCCGGTTATCATCTCTCGACAAAGCCTTTTGGTTGTCACGGAGAAGAAGAAAATCACTTATTTGTAGAGGATGAAGACAACTTAGAGAACCTTTCACAACTTTGCTTGGGTCTTTCAAGGGAGTTTCTTTCCAATCCATCCAAAAGTCAAGAACTAACTTCACCAAATATTAGTTCCTCCCCACCGCCGAAAGGTTGGAAAAAATTTAATACAAATGGGTTGGCTCATTGATGCTAGATAGAGATGTTTTCTTTCCTTTTTGGAAAAGACAAATAGTTTGGGGGGAAATTTTGGGCCATTAAATTCTCTTGTTTTGGATTGCAAGGTGTGTTTCGAGAAATTTTTAAGTGATTTTATCTCTATATATCTTATGAGAAAATATCGATTAAATTATTCTTCTTAGTAATTGATTGATATTTTTTAATAATTATTTGTGATATAGGGCTATCTAAAATTTTTCCTTTTAGATGAAGTGCACCTAACTGAGAAAAATGTGACGGTGAATTTGTTCACTGTAACACGCGTGATAATTATAATGAAATCTTGCATTTTTAAGTCCACGACATTGGACGGCTGCTACAATTCTTGTTTCTGAGATTTTTGGAGTTTCTATCACATGTTTTATTAGAAAGGATGTGGCTGATGATGACGACGACCGGTTGACATGAATAAAGCTGTTTTTAATAGGGAAAAAAGAGGAAAAGACACCAAGAGGGGTTGGGCCGAGTGGTAAGCAGCTCGGTGCCGCTTAAGGAGGTCTCAGGTTCGAGACCTCGCGTACGCAGACACCGCTCTTGGGAGCCTCACCCGCCATTGCCAGGCGTGCGACCCGGGGCGACCAACGGATTAGTCAAGTATGGTTGGCTGAAAGATGCCATCTCACCGCTGGTGGGGCCTGCTTGGATACCGTGGCTGGCGACCAAAAAAAAAAAAAAAAAGAGGAAAAGACTAAACTCTCTACGATTATGGGAGGTATCGTTTCTGATATTATTTAAGATAAAAAATATATGCATGAAGGGTAAAATCATCATAGCACTATTCGGGAGATCTTTACTATCTATAAAAGAACACGTGACAGCTGATCAATAGCTAACTTCGATAATTATCATGATAATTTTTTGATATACCTATAAATACCCTAGGTATATCATTCTCTCCTAGAGCATCGAAAGTTCGAATCGGACCATCGCCCCAGTGTCAGCTTCCCATCATGATTTCAAGTTAGGACCAGTTAGGATGGGATGGGATCGGATTGGATCGGGTCAAATCTCAACCGATCCAAAGTTCTTCTCTGCCCTCAGGATTCATCCCTTCCCACAGACCCGTGATTGCAAGCGGAGTTTCCAACTCTGCTGAGACGTGGGAGCCTCTTGGCTTCTAGGTACTTTTGGTACCTTGTAATTATTCATAAGATTAACTTATGCAGTTAAAACCCAGCGTTGTACGAGTTAGAACTTTTGAGTGCTTGTTTTAGTTAACTCTTCGCAAAGTCTAAAGATCAATAACAAGGGGCATGGATCTTAACATGAAATTAAGAGATCTTGAATTTAATTTTTATAACGGAACTCCATATGTCTCTTTATTTTCTTTTCCTTCGGTTCTCTTATACGTCTATATACTTCCCTTGTACATGAGAAAAGAAATCAATAAGGAGAGTGTGCACCATTCATTTGGAAACATTAATAAATATCAAACAGTGTACGGTATATGGGTAATAATAATTATTAATAATATATTTCTGATATTAACCACATAATATTCGTTAAATTATTTTGATTGTTGCCAAATTCGTTCTCAGATCCTGATTTGCCTTTTTTTAAAATGATATTTCCAGTATTTTTTTATCACCAGTATTATAATACATTTACATAGAATAAATTCAACTTAGGTATTCGAAATTATCCATAACTATTAATGCGACCCTTTTTTGTCATATGATAATGGTAGAAAAATACTATCAGAAAATAAAATTTGTCTATTTTTAATTCTAAAATTAAAATTGATATTTCACGGGTGTACAGCAAGGGGAAAGGAAGGTGTTGGGGGTGTCTTAAATCTCTTTGTTATGTAAGTGAAGCGTTTGGACCGTTGGGTTTGAGTTTAATAGTAGACCCTAAGTGTGGGTATTTTTGAAAATATGTGATGGAAGTGAAGGGCTTGGACTATTGAGTTTGAGTTTAATAGTAAAAGAGCTCTTCATTGTCCTGTAAGTTACAGTTTAGGTTTCACACTTGTATATCACTCTTGTTTGACGTTCATGGTAAAGATCGCCATTCCTCCATTATCTGTGGACTGGACATACAAACGGCACCCTGCTGTTCTGAGCCACATATTTTTCTCTTGTATTCTTCGTTTGCTTAAGCTGATTCTCAACGCAAGCCTAGAAAACCTGCGACTCTCAATCTCAGCGTTCCAAGAATGTTATGTTCAACTACGGAAGAGATGTTCTCTTTAGTGGGTAGATTCCATAGTTTCGTTATTTCGAGATGCAATAAATCATAACAAGATAATGCAATCTTATATATCAAAATGAGCAGACTTCTACCCTTCCAACCGAGAAGTTCTTCAACGATCATATCTCATCAAGAGGCAACAGAAAATATCAATCAAATTGCGACAACTGAGCAAATTAATATCGATGGCCCCGAGCAGTTGTCTTAATTATTTGTAATTACAACAATTATTCTTTTTCATTACGTTATTGTGGGGGTAAAACCATTTTCCAGCCAGGTATGGTATAAGAGAGCTCTGCATTTCAATCAGAGTCACCAATGCTCATTGACTTGAATTCTGCGGAAGGAGAAGGCAATTGCCACCTTCATATCATACTATACATGAAAACGCTAAAATTAGGTCAACCGTGACTTCACTTAATATTAAATAATTATTATATTTCTAGTTCTCTATCAGTCAAGAGAGTGATCTATGTAATGATATTATAATATGACAGTACTCAACTAATTACAACAATGATTCAAATTAAACCAATTTTATTATTTTTTTATAAATTTAAAAAGAAAAATATATCCCTAAAAATCACTTGATTATAAAAAAAAATTATAAACTTTGAGAGTGTATAAGATAATTTAAAATATGATATTATCGAGTTTGCAAATTGAAAAATCTATGAATTTCACTGAATGACCACTCCGTGGCTTCCAAAATTGGTTCCTAATTTTTCTCAGAATTATTTTACTTAAATTTTAAATTTTAATCGATTCTGATTAATTCAAGTATGATTTTTTTGAGTGAAACTCTTTCACTTACAATACAAGATTTGACACTGTTTAAAGAAAAGAAGCTTTGAACGGTATCAATCAATTGATATATTGCTGGTAAAATGCATTGGTAGTTGGAACTAGGAACTGATCAAAAAATTCGTTTGAAAGTGAAACACCATAAAAGAGCAATATGATGAATTCGAGAGGTGAAATATGATAATTTAATAAAAATTATACAAAATTAGGGGAAATATGTATAAGATATTTTCGAGTTCAGGGCAATCCACCCTGTAAATCCATCCCTCACCCGCACGAGAGTCTTATGTGTAATGGGTACACTACGTGGCAATACTGATGTAGTATCACAATTTAATAGGATTAAGCTATTTTTAGGATATTTTTAATAGAATCTAAAGAAAAAAATTCTTAAAAAGAAAAAATTCTAAAACTAATTTAATTTAATTGACTTATAATTTCATATCAATACTGGAACGTGATTTACACGGACTTTCAGCTCATCCGCAGGGAAACTTCTGTGAACAAGAATTTCTACTCACCCGCAGGGGAAACTTCTGTGAACGAGAAGCATGACGAAGAAACCGCAGTCACCATCTGGTCAAGTCAACCAACAAAATTTAAAATTGAATTCACAAGTACAGAGCGATTATAAGCTACGGGCACTTTCAACGAAGAGCAGAGATCATGTGCTAAGATTGACGGATCAGGGGCAATGCTATGTCAATTAGTTTGACTTTTTCACATTGCAAACCAATCACCATCATAGGATGGTGTTCTTCATGTGCGGGTTGAAGCGGCCCATCGCACCCCCCAACACAACCCCCCCCTCCCCGGATCTGCACGTTATGCACGAAATGCCCATGCAACACGACGCCGGTGGACTCGCCTTTTTGTTTTTGTTTTTTCCCCCCTTTTTGTGCTTATTTCTTATTTTGGGCCTATTTTTAAATTTTTCTTTACTTAATAAGTTTTTTTAAAATTAATTTTGGTCATCATGTGTTCCACGAAATATGAAGACAAAATCACAACTACCGTTTACTAATTAAGACGTTAAAATTATCGGGCGAAGTTCAACGACAATGTCCTACACGTTGTCCTTTATAAATATAAAATATGTTTCTCAATTGCACTAATGATATGCAGAATTATAATGAATCAATCCCGTTCTATCAATGGTTTTTCCTCTCTTACTTTTTGTAAGTATGCACAGTGTTATCCATAAAATTTTTTAAACTATTGACTAATGAAGTTTGATCCGAGTCAGCCTATTAAGTAGTGAAACTCTCCAAGCATAACTTTTTTCATTCACAAAAATAGACTTTGCAATGCACAAAAAGTGAATTGAAACTAAAACCGAAACCAAATTTACAGAGTAGGTGGTTCCTCGCTGAGAAGAATCAGGGGAAAATATTAAAGCTTGGAGCCACAATTACCGGTAAGTGATGGGTATAACTGTAGATAAGCAGGAACAATTTCTTCGGATTCGTAGACTTCGTGTTCCTCGTCGGTTTCCTCTTGACAACTTAATTTCTCTCTCCAGATTTTCCCTCTTAAACTGGCAGCAGAGCTCGGCTAAAAGGAGAAAAAATGGCAGGAGGGGAACGTGGATTTAGGAGGACTCATGGGAAAATTACAACACTGTCCTTTTAAAGCCTTTCAAAATTAATAGAGGGAAGGGTATTTATGGAACTAAAAAAGTGACACCAAAAACTCGTATCTTCCCTTCAAATAGTAATAATAAAATAATAATAATAATATAATAATAATAGATAAGTGTTTTATTATATTGATTTTTTTCACACTCTTATTTATTGACATTAAATTTCACCCATTTTTTTGTGAACCAACTCATGTTAATTTTTTTCACTCTTATTTATTGACTTTAAATTTCACCCACGTTTTTTTTAAACCAACTCATGTTAATTTTTTCCTCTTATTTATTGACATTAAATTTCACCTTTTTTTTTTGTAAACCAACTCGCGTTGGTTTTTTCCTCTCTTATTTATTGACATTAAATTTCACCCTTTTTTTTTGTATTCAACTTTCTTTATTTAGTGATTGCATTTTCTCAACCGGGTGATGTTTTTCTATATACACTAATATTATCCAAAATTCTAATAAATTTCAACCGATTCAAATTCGAGTAAGGACAGCTTACATAAAACTCTTTTAATTATTTTCGTCCACTGTACTCGAATCAGAGATATTATTTAAGAAAGTGGCCTTAATTATCAACCATATGGGATAAAGGTGAATTCTAATCACCTTTGTCAAAGGTGAAATTAATCTTGTGTTCCAGTCACATACCCAACAATGCTTTTAACAGAGCTTTTAATTTTTAGTGAACATGTATAGTCGTAACTCATGATAGGTTGAATTGCATGGGCTGTACTAGTTAACAATTAGGGCGACCTCTATTTATTGTACGTATTAACGTGATCGATGACAATAAGTCGATGCATTATAACCATCAACTTTAAACAGACATCGGGAAAACCAATTTCATATTTATAAATAGGGTTAATTACCTAAACAATTAGGATGTTTAAAAAAATTTTCTATTTTATCATGATATTCTGCCGTGTTTTCGTTTTTCCCGTGAAATGTCATGAACTTCACGTCGTCAGAACTTTTTGTTAATTGCTGGCTGTGACGCATTAATGTCTCATCTTTATTGCTGACGTGATATTTTCATTATAAATGGATAAAGAAACTGTCGAGGATGAGAAATGTGTCGGGCAGATAATAAAAAGAATTCTATAATACAGCAGATAAGGTTACAACCAACCACTATTTTAGATAGTTGTACGAATATAAGTCTAACCTACCATAGTCATCTGATAGATTTTACATGGTATCGGAAAGATGATAAAAATAAGTATTAAAATTTAACAGATAAGATTACAACCAACTACTATTTTAGGCAGTTATATGAATATAAGTTTAGCCTGACATAATTGTCTAATAAATTTTACATGATATTAGACGGGTAATAAAAAGAATTCTAAATATACCATATAAGGTTGCACCCTACTATTTTAGGCAGTTTTATGAATGTAAGCCTAGCTTGATATATTAAATTAAAATATAAGATAATTGAAAAATACCTAGAAGTTAAAATTTTTAGATTTAATATAAGTCCGGTGAATATAAATCTAATCCATTATTGACCCATTAACAAATTTTAACCCTTGCCATCATATAATTTTCCCACTCATGACAGTTAAATCTAAGACCTTAGACATTGAACCTGACGAGATATTCTCAGCTGGTCTTACCTCGTCACGTGATGGGAGGAAGAACCAATTAAAATATGACAAACGAAAAAATCAATATTAATCTCTAGAGTAGTTGCTATAATTATTACGGACCAAAGAAATTTAATTAGTTCGTTTTTACTATATCATTGCAAGGTAGGATCCTCTAAGTGATTTTTAGACTTGTAAAAATGCTCTTGGTACATTAAATTTAACAAATGAAAAAGAGGAATGAGCATTAAATTGTAAAAGTTTTTCTAAAACTATCATTACTAAAATAATAGCCCCTAACTTCTCTCCCTCCCATTACTCTAATTTTCTTTTTCTTTTTATAGCTATATATTAATTTTATTTATTCTTCATCAAATTTCTACAAAAATTAATATATTGTAACAAATTGAGCACTTAATTATCATAATCAATACCAACTCGTGCTATGCACATATCTTGTTATTTAATGAAATTAATGAAAAAGTAAGAATGTAAACAATTTAATAAAGTTTTAATTATAATCAATACTCCAAGTGTATGATTTTTTAGTAAATTAAATAATAAATTTCTGAAAAATAGAGTGATTATATATAATAGAGAAAGATTTGATAGATAAATATTATTAAATTTATCATCACATCTAGATTTTTTCTTGATCTAATGGATATTGTCAATTCAATATCTTAATGTGTAGTTTCAAGAACTTAAAAATACAAAAAAAAGCCCAAATATTTTCACATATTAATACTAGAGGCTAGCCCATGATACGAACTATTCTTGTTATTTCATGTAATTAGTGAAGAAAATGAATACATAAATAAATAGGACTTTAATTACAGTTAATATGTGAGTATATGATTTTTTGTAAATCAATCATGAAAAACAAGTAATAAATTTATGTGAAAAAGAGATGGAAATGTATGTGAAAAAGAGAGAATGTAAAGTAAGTGACAATGTAGAAAAATTAGATAGTTACTTATTATTAAATTTACCATCACACCCTTAATTTTTCTTAAAGAATGATTATCGATTTTATGTATACATGGTAACTTGGAAATATGAAAAAGAGACAGACGGAAGGAAGGTGTTTCAATATATAATATGGATAATAATAATAATAAATAATATAGAATATAGTCGATAAAATGTTATATAAAAAATGAAATTCAAAAAATTTATAATTGATATATAAATGTTTTGGTACTCTCCGGTAGTGGATGCGGACATATGAGTCAACTTCATACTTTTTTTTTTTTTTGGTCGCCAGCCACGGTATCCAAGTAGGCCCCACCAGCGGTGAGACGGCATCTTTCAGCCAACCATACTTGACTAATCCGTTGGTCGCCCCGGGTCGCACGCCTGGCAATGGCGGGTGAGGCTCCCAAGGGGGGTGTCTGCGTACGTGAGGTCTCGAACCTGAGACCTCCTTAAGCGGCACCGAGCTGCTTACCACTCGGCCCAACCCCTTGGTGAGTCAACTTCATACTTGATCAATCCTCCCACTTCCTTTTTCTCCCTCTCCCATTTATCTCGAGGGCCACCGCCCCGTACTCGGCAAAAAGGAAGCCATCACCCTCTGTAATCTCTTGCAGGCTTCAGAGCTCCTCAGCTCATAGAAACCCTTAGGAGATCTGACCTTTCCCTTCGACTGCCATGGCTGCGGTCGGAGTCACGCTGGAGATCAGAAGCGACGGCGTCGCCGTCATCACCATGTCCAATCCTCCCGTTAACGCCTTAGCCATTTCAAGTGAATCTCAGAACCCACGGCTCTTAGATTAATTCTACTGCCATTGAGTTCATATCATTTCATCATCGTGGAGTGGATTCTTATCATCCGCGACTCGTGTTTTTCAGTTCTCGCTGGATTGCAGGAGAAGTTCGATGAGGCCATGCGGAGGAACGATGTGAAAGCTGTCGTGCTGACTGGTAAACTGAAATTTGAGATTCTGTGCTGTATAATCTCTTGCTTTGGATTATTGTTTTTGCGATATTCTAATTTATTACTATTAGTTGTAAAGCTCTATTTTGGATTCGATCGTTATGTAGTTCCTCAGTTGTTCTTCTGAAGTAAAGATGCTGACTAGTTATTTCATGCATCTTCGAATGCAATTTGACTTTTTCACATATTTTGTCTAAAATCTCTGCTGCATAATTCTTCATTCTTCCTGTCGTGCTGATGATTTGAAGGTTGACAGTGACAGTGATACGCATTGCAAGCCAGACTCTTTTCTAGAATATTGGGTCTTTGTAGTACATTGACTCCTGTCATATTTCTTGTGTTATCTATGTACAATTGAAGGCAAAGGCGGGAGATTCTCTGGTGGTTTTGACATAAATGTTTTTGCGAAGATTCATCAGACTGGTATGAGTTGATCGAGTTGGCTCTATGTTCATGGAAATAACATACTTTCTGACTAAAATTAGATGTCATTACTGATTTTTGTACTCTATTTCCTGACAGGGAATCTAAATACTCTTCCTAACGTGTCAATTGATCTGGTGGTTAACAGAATTGAAGGTGCTTACGCTTATCTCTTTTAGATGATTAAAAATTTCTGGTTTCTTGCATGCAAATAAAAAGAAACAAAAGAGAAAAAAAAGGCAATTTGCTTTATCAGTTGCTAATGCAGATCATGCATGGATTTGCTTTTTTGTTTCCTAAATGTTGTTTCCTATTACATTAGATGCCAAGAAGCCGATTGTTGCTGCTGTTGAAGGACTTGCTCTTGGTGGTGGCCTAGAGTTGGCACTGGTCCGTGTTATGTTTTAGTTTTAAGCACATTTACTTTCCTCTATTTCAAGTTTTTTATTGCTATCCGATCTCATTCAACTGCTTTTACTTTCAACAGGCATGCCATGCACGTGTTACTACCCCAAGAACTCAGCTTGGCTTGCCAGAGCTGTCACTCGGTGTAATTCCAGGATTTGGAGGTAAATGCAACTTGCTAAAATAATAAAATTCTGATGCAAATGCAATCAGTTTAGTGATTGTAATATTGTCATTCTTCTCCCCCTAATTTTCAAAATCTGTGTATCTTGCAAGGTACACAGCGCCTTCCGAGGCTTTTAGGACTGCCTAAGGCAATTTCAATGATGCTGGTAAACTTATCTTGCTTAACGTTAACAAGTTTCAAATTGGACACACTTTTAATTAGCAAGATTGGCATGAATACTTTTCCACAGAGTTGCTACGTGCATCTAACGGAAGTTGAGAGAACTAGAATTTGGAGATGCAGAAAAATGAATCTTTATATGGCCATGGTGTCTATTACATGAAATTTTCTTGCAATTTTTCCTGCTTAAATTACAGTCATCTTTTCTGGTGTCAATGCTGACGTTTGGCCTGAAATATTCTTTATTTTCAAGTTTTCAGAAGTTTTAACTTGATAGAAACTTGTGTTTTAAGGAATCAGGAGACAGGATCTATAGTGGTGTTTTGTCATTTTCTTCTCCAGTGAAGCTCTTTGTAAGATTTGTGGATGTAGTAACATCACAAATGAGTGAAGCATAGAGAAACTAAGAGTAATTAAATTTAGTTCTGGTAATAAAGGTCAATCAGGGGGCTGGTTTTGTAGCAGGCCTTGAAATAGAAACAAATGCTTAAATTTTAGCTCCTCTTCCTTTGCCTTTCAGAGTTTGGCAACTAAAGCATTTTCTGCCTCTAAATCAATCTCTTGAAATATTTTATATGGCATGTAAATTCTTTTGCAGTCGTCCAAACCAATTATGTCAGAAGAGGGAAGCAAGCTGGGTCTAATTGATGCCATTGTATCTTCTGGAGAATTGCTGAAAGTATCTTGTCTTTGGGCTCTGGAAATCGCTGATAGGCATAAACCATGGCTGCGTACACTTCATCGGACGGATAAACTTCCTCCCCTGTCTGAAGTGCGTAAAATTCTGAGTATTGCACGAGAACAGGCCAAGAAGACTGCTAAGAATTTGCCTCAGCACCAAGCGTGCCTTGACGTAATTGAGGAAGGCATCATTCATGGTGGATATAGTGGTGTTTTGAAGGTACCTGTGGCCATGCTCTGCTCTTAGCAGTTTGCTTTCTTGTTCTCGTTATTCGTGTGTAACTATCAAAAGAATAAGTTTGTAGTACATGGTTCACTTGATATAGTTAGGTTAAGCAGCATTATTTTTTCCATTACAGGGGACAATCTATAATGCTTATCGGTTTATAATATGGTTTTTGAGTAGTTATTTGTTATAGTAGTAATTTCTTATTGCAGGAGGAAAAGGCCTTTAATGAATTGGTTCTATCAGACACTTCAAAGGGGCTTGTCCATGTGTTTTTTGCACAACGTGCAACATCTAAGGTATGCAATGTGGGCAAAATACTTGATGTCTCATCTAACTAATGTTGAGTATTATAGGATGTGATTTACTTGTTGAACACGTTTCTAGCAAAACAACCCCTGCTCAAGGTCTGAAATTCAGAGCTTTTATTTATTTGCTCTGTGGATTTTGTGTCGGAGAGTTTCTTAGGGTTTCTTTGCAAGTTTGTGTTTCTATCAAGTAGTCACCGCCGATGACTCATCTTATTCCATGATCTTGGATCACGGTTATTTAGCATTTGGTTTATGCAAGTTTTCCCCCCTGATTTCCCATCTTCCCGCATAACAAAATGATTTTTCCCCTTTCTTTAGACAATATCAACATGGAGCAATCCTATGTTTTTTGCCTTACATGTTTTTGCTCCACTGCAGGTGCCTAATGTCGCTGATATTGGGCTAAAGCCGAGGATTGTGAAGAAGGTTGCCGTATTAGGTGGAGGGCTAATGGGTTGTGGCATTGCCACTGCTCTTATATTGAGCAATATAAATGTTCTCCTTAAGGAAATCAACAATGAATATCTTCTAAAGGGGATAAAAATGATTGAAGGTATGCCTCATTTTGAAAGTTCAGTTGAAATCTGTTTTTTTAGGTCAATTTTTGTTATCATTTGGCAGTGGTAATTTGTGAATTAACGTTCTGTAATATAGAATGGGCATGGCAGAGTTGGTCTTATAGTTTGTTCCCCACACTGCTTGGATACTTCCCAGTTGCTTGCTTTTTGATCTGAGAAATTTGGATTTTTCCATTACTGTGCCTGTTATCACTGAGAGATTTCGGACCGTGTATTCATGTCTAGGCTGTTGGTTGTGATAGCCATGTAACAATATATTTATTTAGTCACAAAAAGGAAAAAGAAGCTCATATAATCGGTGATCTTTATGTAGTAGAATATTCAACTTATTATGTCAAATACAATCAATATTCTATACTTTTATTTGGCAGCAAATGTGCAAGGTTTAGTGTCAAAGGGAAAACTGACTACAGTTAAGGCAGAAAAAGCTCTCTCCATGCTTAAAGGTGTCTTAGACTATTCAAATTTCAGAGATGTGGATATGGTCATAGAGGTAAGCGGCAAGTATCCTCACTGTTGCTGGTTGAAAATGATTCTGAAAGACATGCTGTACCATGTTTTAAAATGGGAACATGGATTACTTGTTATTTGATCTACTAAAGGTTCATAAGTTGCATCTTGCTGCAGCACCAAATAGAATTTTTTTCTTCTCATCTCAGCAGTGATTGATGAATATTTGGACATTGTTTTAGGTTCATGTTTCCCTTGAGAAAATTTTCATTGTCATATGGTGTTAACTTTTGAATGTCATTATGCAGGCTGTTATTGAAAATGTTTCGCTGAAGCAAGCAATATTTAGTGAACTTGAGAAAGTATGTCCTCCCCACTGCATATTGGCCACAAACACATCTTCTATTGATCTCAATATTGTTGGAGCAAAGACTAGCTCACAAGATCGGATTGTCGGTGCTCATTTTTTCAGGTAGATCACTTTTGTTCCTCACAAATACTATGTTATTGATGCTGAATTTTGACTTGCAAAAAGGAAAATTATCATGGCAGATATTCTTGTTTTCCTTTATGCTACTAATCATCTTCCTCTAAATTTCAACTTCTGCTTATTCACTCTATAGTGCAATATGCACATCATGGTTGCTAAACTATGTTACAATCTGTTCTTATGATCTTTTATGCATTTATGGTTCTCAACTTCGTGGTAGTGCCAATTTGTCTCCATGATTATCCTTTTCATTGTCAATAATGGGATCACATTTTTCTTTCCCTTTGTGGGAATCAAGTGAGCCATGATATACTGCTTTGTAGGATTCTGCTTTGTAGGATAGAAAAGTTTCTCTCTGAGTCAGAGTGTAGCATCAGTTATTTGTGAAATGTAATGGAAGTTGGTTGGCAGTACATCTTTGTGGGTTTATTTTTGATTTATGATGTATCATTTTTAATACAATGGTCTTAATTTTTCTCAGCAAGCGAAACCTAAAGAAACAAATATACTATCTTAACCCTGCATAATCTTCTTTTTCTCATTGCACATAGTTTAATCTCCTCCAATGTTGTGCTTTCCATGGTACAGTCCTGCTCATGTGATGCCTCTTCTAGAGATCGTCCGAACTGAGAGAACTTCTCCACAAGTAACCCTTGATCTCATGACAGTTGGAAAAATCATAAAGAAGGTTCCAGTCGTGGTGGGCAATTGCGTTGGATTTGCAGTTAATCGGGCATTCTTTCCATATTCACAAAGTGCACATATGCTGGTCAACTTAGGCGTGGATGTCTTCAGAGTTGATCAAGTCGTCACCAGCTTTGGCTTCCCCATTGGTCCTTTCCAGTAATTTTTCTGCCTTACATATATTGTTTATTATCTGCATAGTCCCATGGTCTACTTAATTTAATGGTCACAAATGGTAATTTCTCAAAAGGGAATCTAATCTGGAGACTTAATAGGTAATCTCTTGATGTGTTTAAGTTGAATAAACTGGAAGCATTATCTGCAAATAACTCGCCATGTATCGGTCGCTGCAGCTGCAGTAGCCTTGAACTGGCATGATAATTTAGTGATAGGAGAACAGATACTTTTCTTTTCTTAGTACAAAGACAGATATACAGGTCAGGCCTTTTATTTTTATTTGGTAAAACTTTAATAGATTGTCTAAAAGCTAGTTGGGAACTAATTGAAGGGGAGAGAATGAGGAGCAAGAGAGTAAGAGACATAACAAGAGAGATTTGAGTATTAATTAGGTCAAGGTTCATATATTTCATTTGTTAATTTTGTTAACAGGTAAGAGAGGAGACAAACTTTATGTAGAATGAAAAACTGTTCTACGTTTCTTGACCCTTTATTCTTTTTGCCCACTATGCTGAAAAGACAATAATACCCCTATAACATACATAAAAATGTTCCTAACACGCCCCTCAAACTGGATCATAAATATCATAAGCTCCTATCTTGTTACAAATATAATCAAATCAACTACCCCCAAGACTTCATGGATAGATCGACGAGATGATTCTCAGAGGCCATATTAATTAATGGTCTTTATTATATTGTCTGCAATCTTCTCACGAACGAAGTGGCAATCAACTTCTATGTGCTTTGTTCTCTCATGAAATATTGGATTTGATGCAATATATATGGTTGCTTTGTTATCACATGTCAACTCTATAGTCTGAGGATGTTCAACACTAAGCTCTTGCAACATACTTTTCATCCATATTAGCTCACAAGTAGTATGAGCCATAACTCTATATTCAGACTCTACGTTAGACCTGGCCAACAAAAATTGATTCTTACTTTTCCAAGAAACTATATTACCACCAACAAAATACAATATCCTGTACTTCACCTCCTATTCAAAGGAAAGCTAGCTCTACATCAGTAAAACCTTGATGAGAATGTGAACATGATCTCGATATAATAGTCCTCTATCAGGAGCATTTTTAAGATGTCGTAGAATACGTATAATAGGTTCCTAGTAACTTGTCCGTGGTGAATCTAAAAACTGACTGTGATAGTGGCAAAGTAAAGATCAGGTCAAGTAACTGTTAAATAATTCATTTTCCCAACTAGCATGTTGTATATTCTAGGATCATCTAGCAATTCTCCATGATCAGCTATAAGCTTAGTGTTAGGATGCATAGGAGTATCAATGGGCTTTGATGCTAACATTCTTGTCTTAAGTAACCGATCAAGAACATACTTCCTTTGTAATAGAAAAATACTTGATTTTACTCTGGCAACTTCAATACGCAGGAAATATTGCAATTGACCTAAGTCTTTAGTGTGGAATTCACTTTGTAAGAATAACTTCAATTGTTGAATGCCACTGTGATCATTACTAGTAATCACTATATCATTCGTATACACACTCAACCATACTTTACCTAAATTCAAGCAACGATAGAACATTGAATCATCAACCCCACATCTTTGAAGGCTAAATTTTTGCCAAGCCATGCTCGAGGAGATTGTTTCAACCCATACAATGATTTATTCAAGCGATAGACTAACTGAGACTCCCTTGAGCAACAAATCCTGGAAATTGCTCCTTGTAAACTTCTTCCTCAATATCTCCATGTAAGGAAGGATTTTTAACATCAAGTTGATGTAATGGCCAATGGAAAGTAATAGCAAGAGAAATAATCAGGAAGACAGAAGATAATATAGCAACAGGAGAAAGTCTCTGAATAGTCCACACCCTATATCTGAATGTTCCCTTTTGCCACAATCCGTGCTTTCAATCTATACACAGTGCCATCAAGATTAACTTTGATAGTATACACCCATTTGCTACCAACTGTAGAGTTCTCTTCAGGAAGTTCTACCAATTCCCAAGTACCATTTTGTTTTAAAGCAGATATTTCCTCATTCATAGTTGTTTTCCACCCAACACAAGGCATGGCTTCAGAAGGATTTTGAGGAATGAGTATGGATGATAATGAGGTAAAAAATGAAAAATATGATAGAGAAAGATAGTCATATGACACAAAGTTAGATACGGGATGTAAAGTACAAGTATGTTTATGTATGCGAGTTGCTGTAGGAAGATCTAAATTGCTTGAAATGGGATTTGAATTTGAAGAGGATGCAATGATTAGCGGAGCATGTGAATCTAAAGGTGGAGGTGTAGGTGCAGTTGAACGTGGACGTCGGCTGTAAACCTGCAAAGTAGGAGGAATAGGCATAGAAGCAACAGGACATGGAATGGGAAGGATTGGAGGGAAATATTCATTTAACTCAGAAAACTTATGAGACTCACCGTAATACGGGTTGGGCTCAAAGAAAGTAACTTCAGCACAGACCATACAACTTCCGTACGACACAATTCAGCTGTTCTAGCGTGAGCCGCTATGCAGGCTGTGGACAGTCCTTACAGTTATGTCCAAGTGTCCGTACGATGTTCGTACAACGTTGCAACACAAACTTCTTCTGCTACTACACCCTCCAATTCTCCTCTCTAAATTCTAGGGTTTCTCTCTTGAACCTTGCTTTGAACCATGTTAACATGTAAGAGAGAGGAGACGATTTCTGCAGAATGAAAAACTGTTCTATGTTTCGACCATCTATTCTTTTTACCCACTATATTGAAAAGACAATACTACCCTATAACATACATAAAGAGGTTCCTAAAAAATTTCAATCCACATAATGGGGACCACCAATTATACAAGTTGCTTCTTTCAAATCCGCTCACTGGTACAGTTCGAGGTAATCAAGCCCCCTTTTAAGCAAACCTCTACTGGCCAAAGGGTGGATTTCAGTACATGGAATTGCCAGGATTGATTGGAAGATACTTATTGTAGTTAAACATAAGATAAGACCTCTGATTCATATTTTCTGAGATATGTGCGGAAAGCTAATCCATGACACTTCAGATCACAGGCTTATAAAAGCCACCAGAGGAGCAGAATTGGGCATTGATTATTCTATCCTTTTAGACAATTGTCCCTCATTATCAGTTAATCTTTGGATGGTATGGTAAAGATTGTTGGAGCATCAGAGGCCTAGAAAAACACTCTTACGGAAAAGAAAAAGGTTATTCAAGCATGTTTAGTAGCATATCGACTTTGTAGAAATGATAGGATCGAGTAACCCTATTTTCTTCTTCTACTTGTGCAAACTAACTGGGCAAGTTCTGGTACTTTTTTAAAGCAAGCTTCTTAGTTCACTTTAATTGATTTGTGTACCTTTCTCTTAGAAGGCACAGTTGAATAGTAAATTTGACCCTTGACCACATTGGTATATACAGGCTTGCAGATGTAGCTGGATATGGTGTATCAATGGCAGTTGGGAAAATATTTGCTGATGCATTCCCTGACCGAACTTTCCGGTCACCTTTGGTTGAACTTTTAATAAAGAGTGGGAGAAACGGTAACTGAAAATTCTCTCATCTATGTTATTCTGTTCCAACTAAATTGTGTCTCAATGGCTAAAAATTCATAATCGTGTCTCAGGGAAGAACAATGGTAAAGGTTACTACATTTACGAGAAGGGGAGCCGACCAAGACCTGACCACTCAATTTTACCTATTGTTGAGGAGTCTAGAAGGCTGGCTAATATAATGGCTCAAGGGAAGGTATTGTTCTTAACAGCATGCTGTCTGGAATCATCCAGTAAAACTTTGTTTTAAGTGTTTTCATGCAACTCTTATCTAACTGTGTTTTCAGCATTTTTGAGGACTGTATTTGAGTTTCCCATTATTTGCAGCCTCTATCTGTTTCTGATCAAGAGATTTTGGAGATGATACTATTCCCCGTGGTGAATGAGTCATGCCGTGTCTTGGAGGAAGGGGTGGTTGTTCGAGCATCCGATCTCGACGTCGCCTCCGTCCTAGGGATGAGTTTCCCATCCTACCGGTGAGGGGAAAAAATAACTTTTGGTTTTCTTTCAGCAGATATTCTGAGATTTGATTTCTCTCTCTGAAAATGCTGTGTCATTGTTTCGTGCTTTGCTGTTTATTCATTACCCTGAGCTAGAGGTGCTTATAGGACATTCAGCTGTGACAATGATTTCTTTGGCTTGTGATTCTATTCTATGAAAATCAAATTACCATCCATTTAATGGGCCGAAGATATAAAAAGAAATAGTCAACATTTGTAGGAACATTACTATGGGCTCCTTTTTTGGCCCAGTATGTATCTGATGATCGTTGTTTACTTCATGTTAATAGCGGGGGCATTATTTTCTGGGCGGATACGGTTGGTGCTGACCACATATACAAGAGTCTAAAGAAGTGGTCAGAACTGTATGGCAGTTTCTACAAACCATCAAGGTTCTTGGAAGAAAGAGCTTCCAAAGGAGTTCCACTGGTAAGAGCCTCTTCTTCTGCTTGTTTTCGTGTCCAGCTTTAGTGAGACTCTTTTCTTCTGCTGTCTCAGAGAAATCAATGACATCTTCAAATTTTAATATTTTGGTCAGTATGTATACTCAAGTTGGATTCCTTTAACCACATGATAATATACTAATAAGGATAGAACACTTTTTTTTTTTTTTAAATAACAAGGAATTTATTCTCCCCGGGCCCAAGAACACTCCACAAGCCCATGGACCCAAGTAAGTCCATATGCAGAACACTTGTTTGGGTACCCGAGGCTTAAGCCCCATGGACACGGTCTTACCTTAGGTGGGCTGTTGTGATCCCAGAAGTTCCAAATGTCCTATTTTTAGTACCTTGGGTTGTTGCAATCCCAGAAGTCCCAAATGCCCTTCCCTTATAAAGGGGCCATCTAGTTCGCGGTCAAGAATTGGAAACATAAACAGTGCAGAGTAGATAAAAAACGGAATGACAAATTTGAGGTTATGTTCCATAAAACAATTTTATTCCCCTTGTTATCACTTGCATGAATCTTTAAATATTTGTATAAAGAAGTTAAAACAGACTTGTTTGCTAATATAACATCACAACCATTTATATAAGAATCGGATTATAATTTTTGTGCTATACATCTTGTGCAGGGTGCACCAGTGTCATCCTCTTCAGATTCGAGGTCACGTCTTTAGGCATGTTTTGACAACAGGCAATAAGGCACCGTGACTGAAGCTCTCATCAACAGTAGCCAGTAAGGGAATAAGGTAGCAACACCAAAGCGGATCGTTAAGAGATCCAAAAGTCATTAGAAGTGCTTTTTAATTATTTGGATAATTGTCCTAAGAAGTGCTTTATGGTTTATCTTTATGGGATTATGAGCTAGAAGTCTGGTAGTCGTGTGAGTGGTTGGTTCTCAATTGTGACTAAATCTTGGCATTCTGTGGCTAATAAGTTAATTCTGGTGGAATTAAGAAAGTGATGCCCACATAGAGAACTGGATCTGGGCTGTGACCATGTTGTGCCAATTCAAATTGAAGTAGAGGCTCGAGCCTTTGAAGAATTTGTCTTATACTTTGTCATCTCTCACGTTACTCTGCCCACCTGCTGGTCGTCTGCCTCGTTCTTGTAATGCACAATAGTTTTACGGGAAAAATCCACGAGTGAAAAAGTTCAGGCAAAACATTTGACTCCTGTCCAAGAAAAAGGCCATCATTGGGACAAACTTGGCCGTGGCCTCGGTTAGAGAGAAAAGTAAGTTAAAAGGTGGCATGTGAATCAATTTTATTGTTTTAGACGTACCATGAATTGCTTCGAGCAAAAAAAAAAAAAAAAAAAAAGACGTGCCATGAGTTGAAATTAAAAAAAAAAACTGAAAAATGTTTCCCGGTGCCGGCTTCGTGCTTGAAACGCAAGTTTCAGCGCATGGCGAACTTTGGTTCTCTTATCGTCTAGCCAGAGTTGCATCAACGAAGACTAACGCAAAATCTCCTCAGAAACCCTGATCGCGGGGCTTTCGCAGCCTCTAGTTCTCTGAAGTCCCCTCTACTAAGAAAGTAACCGGATATATATACATCAGGGGTCTCAGCTACAAATGAGCACTAAAAAAAAAGGTAGAATTCTATCATTAAGTCCCGCGATCCCATATTAGCTGTATAAGAAGATCTTAAGTGTATATACATCTTCAGCAAAAAAAAAAAATTGCATATACATGTAAGATCTGATCATCCCAATAGCACTAAAATCTAGTACTAATTAGTGATGGCTCCGTGGTGTTATATATGTTATTAGAGCTCACCCTGGTCCTCAATTATGAGATATTTACGAGTGGTTTATTTTAGGTTGACCACGAGATGAAATCATAGGTATAGTCTGGACCCGGCCTGAGAACCTAACGAGTAGCATTTTTTAGTGATGTCCTCATGAACTTACAAATTTGTAAGGCGCCTGGTCTGTCCTTTCCTGCTATTCTTTTATTACCGTCGTTACATTTAACCATTTAGGGGTCTACAATTAGGTGACTGAGAAGGACACTTCACTGCCAAGTGTCAGGAAGAAAATTATAAGGAATTCCCGTGATGCTATCTGTCAAAGGCGATTACATGTTTCAGTATTCCGATGAAGAACTCCAGAAAAAGAAGAAAGTGAAAGATCCCTAGAGCCAAGCATACTGCTATAGACACTAATGCTTCACAGTATCACTCTCCTCGGGGTTGCAAAAAAAAAAGGACAAAAACAATGCCCAATATCTCAGTCAATATCGTTATTGAAGAAGAAGTATCTCAACATTGACTTAGTTTCAGTTAAACACTTTTATCCCCTCCTGGTCTGCTTTTCTCACCTGCTGTTCTTTTGCTGCCTGCATCTCCTTGACTTCCAACTTCATCCCTTGCCAGGGATGTTTTATGCTTCGTTTCTACAAAGAGCAATGGTGTGAGTAAGACTGGAATTTGCACACGAAGGACTTGACAAGAGGTATTGTCTGTTTTAGGTAACGGCGTGGTGGCATAACTTGCATGGTTTTATACTTTAGCCATCTCTCAGGAAAAGAAAGGCATGTATGAGTCCAGTAAAAAACTTGGATTCGCTCTCAACGAGGGTACCTGTGATGTGGATGGGACCGGAATCACGATCATGGAGGGACACGACAAGAGATGTTGTCCATTTTGGGAAATGGCAAGGTGAAATGGCCCGGAGCATTTTGTCCATAGAGTAATATATGTAGATATCCAAGTTGTTAATTTTGCCACGGATAAAAGTAAAACCGGAACACCTTAGCACGTTTCCAGGATATCTGAATGAAATGAAGCCATAACTACAGAAATAATTTCAATTGCAAAGCCATCACCGAGAACCAACTGTCTAATTAACCCGTGGAAATTGCTCAGCCCTTGGAATGGATCGATCTTTTCACTGCTGACCTGGAGAAGGGTTCTTGACCATTTCCCTTTTCCCGGTAATGGAGGACAGGCATAACGAGGGGAGCCAATAGCTCCAGTGATGGCAGCACTTGAGGCCTGCTCAACGAATGCCACGTCATGGGATGGAATGGAATGGTCACTGCGGCAATAAAGCCTGTGTTTCTTCACTTCTTTCAAGGTTCTCGCAGTCCCATGTTCCGACAATATTCGGGGCAGAGGATGCTGGCTGGCTTGGAAGCACTCACAGTCAACAGTACTTCTCGAGACAATCTAATTTCCCCTTTTTGCTAGTAGAGTTTCCACCCCACTAGTTCAAAACCCACTCTTGTAGAACTAGATTTGAGTCTCGCTCTACGTAATATTGTTTGAAAAGGTTCTTAAATTGGATCTTAATCAAATACCAACTTCTTGAACTATATTGAGCATTTGGTGGTCATATGTTAATGGAGAGCTAATGTTAGTGTCGGTTGTTCAATTCGCAATTCGTCTAGTATATTCGTCATTGAACATAAAAACTTGAATATTATGTAGTTGGGTGAATGGATTGTTTTTACTGTTGTCTTCTTTTTTTTCACAAAAAAAACACATATATGGGAAATTGCATCTAGATGTGCATGCTAAAATACATATAGGTAATAGTATTTTTTTATCATCTATTGACACTCCATTGATGATGGACCACGTTAATATCGATTGATGACAAACAAATTAGATAAAAATTGTTTCCATTCATGCAGATTTTACTGAAAACCAATGAACTTCTCTTGAGAATCCTTGGCCAGAAGTAGATTCATTATGCAGTAACAGAAGCAAGACAGAATCCCTCTCTTCATTTCACCACCACCTTGAAAAACAACAGCCTACACCATATGATGGATCTCTCTTTATCACATCCATTGGTACTGAATGAGCCATTTTTACTTTTGAAACTCAAAATCCTTGAGCAGACAAGTCATTTGTTATGTATCACGAATTCAACAAAAAAAATTAGACAAAATCAATTAAAACATAGATAGTATATTAAAAAGTTTTCCAAATTTAGGGGATAATCGCCCCCATACCCCTAAACCCATCCCTGTAAAAGAGCAACAAAAAATATCTCCTCTTCCACCCAAAACAGTAAACTTACTGGGAGCTGACAGATAATATTGATGTGCGCTGATGAGAAAACCAAATGTTCAACAAGTCTGACATTTTCCAGATACGTTCTCGCTCTGCTTCTAAACACGAACCTTCGCTCGACCTTCAACTCAGTGGGCTACTCATGACAACACAGTTGCACCTATATTACTTATCTTTGTAGCTCTGAGCATTATGGGCCAGAAGAAAGCAAGAGACGAGTAAACAGACAGCAAAGTTCCTTAACGTTGCAGAAAACAGAACAGATTCATCCCAGAACCATAGCAAGTAAACTTAGCATTAGTTCATTGAGAGAATGGATAATTCTCTCCACAGTTCTCTTCCCCACCATTTTACAGCAAATATACTCTGTCCTGAAACACGGAATCTGTGTCACTAGAATTACTGCAGCTACAATACACATCAAAATCTCCAAACTACACTTAACTTCCGGGAGAAAATGAATAGCAAATTTTGAGCCCCCAGAATAGAAGCACTATCAAGAAGTGCCCATTTCACTTTCATCCTTTTTCAAATCCAAGATTACGGGTCAAGCAACACAACCCCCGCAAAAAATGCTCCTGCATTTAATAGAAGATTGATACCTGTCAAGAAATCTGAATATAATGTGAAGAACTCGATGATCTTTTAGAATCCCACCCAATTGGAGTCAAATACCAGCGAAGAATTTGCCATTAAAACAGATCGATCTCATAGATTTTAACACTTAATTATTCATTCACGTTGGATCAGGAGGTATTTATAAATTATAGGCACTTACGCAATTGCACATCCCGAACGCCGGCGCCTTTTATTCCTCACAACTTCTTTCCTCCTTGGGGGTTGAAGCACAACCTTGATCGCCGTATCAAACACGGCTTTCACATTCTTCACGACAAAAAAACACAAGGAACCATCATATCAGAGCCTCCATGTAAAATCAATAACAATTCAACGAGACATGTTTGCTGTCAGCTATCTAACCTGCTGGGTCTTCGAGCTGCATTCTATGTAAGCAGCAGCACCAATCTGCTTCCTCAGCTCCTCTCCCTGATCATTAACAAATAATTCAAGAGAGTTGAGATTTCGCCTAATTCTTTTTCTTGGTCAATAGGCTCCACAAAAAAACAAAAAAGGCACTTTGTTTCTACTAAATTTGTAGTGGGCCTATATAAGAGATTTAATCCCACATACAATCTAAAAGTTTAAACTGATGAGTGATAGTACCGGGCACTTAATATTCTGATGATTTCTAGATATTTTTTTCCAACATGGGTTAGTCCGTAAACAGTTTCTATATTCTGATTCTCTACCTGAGCAGTTGTTATTATATTGGATCCCATATGATCCCCCATATAACCCCTCTCCTCACGAAGATCTGTAAGAGAAAATGAAAGGAGATCAGGTGGAAAATATTGACAAATTTAAATTAATGAGAAAAAACAGAAATTCTGCTTAAGATTACATATTTAGAAGCTCCAACCTACCTAATTTTGTTCCAACAAGGACTACAGGAACATTCGGAGCGAATCTACGAAGCTCGGGCATCCACTGATGAGAAAAAGGATCGATTTTTTGAGTTAGGAATTGGAAATAATAGATTAAATGCAGTTAAAATGCACATTCAGCTTCGATAAATGGAACTATTGACTAAAGATTTCAGTATTAGGCATGAACAATTCATAAAGTTTGGTAAGAAAGTAACGATCATGGACATTTATTGAGGGGTAAAGTTAATTGTCAGCTGGGTGATTTGATCTGTAACAAAAGAAAAGGCAGCGTTTCGGCCCAACAGTAACCAAAAGTCACCAGTTTATCATCCACAAGATAAAGATTGAAGCTTTTATCAACCAAAGAGAGCAAAGAAAAGTGAAGCAGGACAATAGTAAGGGGAGATAAGACACCCAAAAGAAAAAAGGAAAAGGAAAAGAAAAGCATTGAAATCAGCACCTTCTTAAGAACATTCTCATAGCTTGCCCTGCTAATCAGTGAAAAGGCCAGAACAAATATGTCTGCTCCCCTGTAACTCAGTGGCCTCAGCCTGCTGTAATCCTCCTGGCCTTGATGAAATCAAGAAGAAAAATTCAGAACAAATCAGAGATAGAAGTACAGAACAATAACCCTAGTAGAACTTTCCATTAATAAGCTCAGGACGAGAGAGGCTAATAATACCTGCAGTGTCCCATAAACCCAAGTTCACAATGTTCCCATCTACAGCAACATTGGCACTGAAATTGTCAAAAACCGTGGGTATGTAGTCCTGTCCACATTGAACAAGCAACTGCTGAGCTCAAATAACACTTCTCAAATCTGTTCTAACCCATTCAGCAAAAAAAGGAAAATTCTACCCCAAGAATATTACATACCTGAAAAATTGAAAAATAAACTTGTAAGGTTACTGACCTAAGACCTTTTTTAATCTTTGCAAGAACAATAAAGATTTCAAACTACAAAAACAAAATCCCATCCAGAAAAGAGCCAAAGCTTACAAGTTACAAGTCTTGCTCTACTCAAATAAGTAACTAAGTACGTAAGACGGTTTCTAAGCTTTCAAGAATCCCATTCAAAGAAGAACCAGAGCCCACAAGTCTTGCTCTACACAAATAAAATAAAATGTAAAATCAATGAAATGAGCATTCAGCAAAATGTCTTGCGGGGTCTGCATTTGCAAGAACAATGAAGATTCAAGATTCAGGGACACACTAATAGACGCATAAATTCATACATAAATAAAATAAGATGTGCAGAAGCAGCTCAAGAAAAGGGAAAGGAATCGGGCGAAGGAGGCATACAGTTGGGAACTTGTTGCTGGTATAACAAATGAGCATGCAGGTCTTTCCCACAGCCCCATCTCCCACAGTGACACACTTAATGAACTTCGAAGCACTCATCCTCCTGCTCCTCCTCCACCTCCTTCAAGGAAAATCACGGGCCCTACTTCAAAATCGAAACTTTTTTACCCTTCAACTCTCAAACCAGAATCTTTTCCAAGAAATGCAAGAAGCTTTCAAGAAGAAAAGTGTGTGAGCAGGAAGAAAGTCGGAACGAGCGAACACAGTATCTGGATAGTAGTGAAGGGTGAGATCCGGACAAGAAAGATGGTCTGTCTTGTAGTTTCAAGACGATATGCATTTATATAATACAAGGACAAACAGAAATTAAATAAATGAATAATTTAAAACACGCTTGGAAGAGAGTGGTCAATGGATGTCGGAGCACTTCCTTTGGCCCCTCTGCACAAAATTCAAATTGAACGACTCAAATTTTTTGAAATTGCAGTATGGGTCCCATTCTCAAACGGCAGCTTGCACATCCATGGGCCTAGGGCGCACTCTCCCTGATAGTAGCAGTGGCTTACAACTGTAAAACATTAATGTTTTAGAAGTAATTAATTATATTTAACAAAAATCATAAATACAATCTGATTCTGAGATGCTGATGATATGGTTAGAGAAGTTGGACGACGTTAATTTTTAAGCATTAAAATTTGGCTTTAACCGTCCGCAACATGACAACTGATTTGAGCATTCATATGAATACATATATGACATAGTATTATATAAAACATACACATTTTCGAGGAAAAGAGATAAAAATTGCTTATTTCTTAAATTAATGTTGAATCAACAATATTTTTTTTAATTGCAAGAAGTACTATATTTCTTATTTCCTGAAAAGCGATTAACAGACCAGGTACAATTACATAGATAGTTAAAAAGAACTGTTTTGCATTAACTCTTATTCAAATTTAAATGCTCAAATAATTCTTTCTTCTTAAGTAGAAGTTTCGTATTTCAAATTTTAACAATCTACCACTCATATTTGTTCACTAAATTCATATTATGTAGTGCATTTTCTCATAGGAATGCTAAGCATCTCTCACACATAAGTGTGACAGTCTATCATCAACACCACTATCATAGCAACTTTTCACAAATTCAAGCGAATTTGCCCTTCAATATAACTATACTAGATGTGGACCCGTGTTATGCATAAATTTTATATTTAATGAAATTGGTGAAAAAGTAAATGTGTAAGTGATTAAAAAAACTTTTAATTATTGTTAACATTCAGAGTTCTATTTCTTTGTAAATTAAATACAAAATTAAGTAATAAATTTTGGAAAATAAAGTAATTTATATATAGTAAAAATGATAAAGAGGTAATGGAAGAAAAATTTATATGAAATAAGAGAGAAGGTAATAATAGAAAAAGATTTACTAGTTACTTATTTAGGGGATATAGTATCATATTATTTTTTCTTAATCTAACGGATATTAAAAATTAAATTTTATACATTAGTGAGTAGTTTGAGAAACACTTATTAGTCCCATTTTTTTCCATTTTCTTTTCCTTCCTCAATTTTCTCAAAGTGAAAGGAACTATTTTTATATAATAGTCCTTAATATGATATCGTGGGTTTCGATATTTGATTTTTTTTACCAGTGGAAAAATAAGTAAAAGAACACCAAAAAAAATTATGTTGAAACTTCCTTCATGTGGGGAGTAGAATCACAGTCTTGAGCATCCATGAATCTTCCACTATCAACTAAATAATGGAAATAAACGAGGAGTTAGTCACTAGAAGCCAACAAACAGAGGTTTTAAACTCAAGTACTTTTTAATATATAATTACACTAATCAAAGACATCAGACGTGAGTTCTAAAAATCGTGACTTGTTCAATATAAGCCTAATATGTATTTTTTTTAATGGGGACAGAAATAACATAACAAAGTTGCCATTTACTCGCAAGAAAATGTCAGTTCCGGCATTGTTTCCGTATGAAATTCGGAAGGAACAAAAAAAAAAAGGTGCTGGCGGTTCTACTCTTTATGGGGAGAGATCACGTGAAGGTAGCTCCCTCGAAAGAATGATCAAATTATAACACAAATTATAAAAATCGTTTATAAAAATGTAAACTTCACTTCTATTATTGTCATCCATCACGTAGGTAAATTGAGCATCGTTAGTGGTCTTATGAGCTCATCACTAATCGAAAATACTTATCGATGTCCTCCTGAACATGGCTTGGAGAGACTTACAAGTGAATTGAGTATTACTAATGAATTTCAGAACTCGTTCAATACATATTATCTTAATTCGCACCCAACATTCAATAGAGGAATCGAAATTTACATAAGTGACAGATAGTGGTAACAAAAGTGAAATTTGTCTTTTCCCATGCGATTTTTATAGTTGGTGATATAATTTGATCATCTGCTACAAGTTTGTATTTTTTATAGACTATTTTTATAGCAAGTGATATAATTTGGTCTTCTAGCAGAAGTTGTTTTTAGGCTTTTATTCCCATTATGCTTCAACAGCAATTATCTTCACCATAAGGTAGTGCCAGGAAAACTAGATCGTTCAATTCCAAGGATTTAGATAACGCTGCCGGATAACTTCAGTGAAGATAGAATGCTCGGACGCGAGGGGCCAAGGAACTGTCTGTGAAGGATGGAAAAATTGTCCCAACGTTCCACCAATTTTCTACTCCGGGCGCTGAGCAGTTTGCACTCTCAGCCAGCCACTCTATTATCACGCACACGCACCCTTGACTAGAGGTTATGCACAGTGAAGGTTGTTCGATTGTTCAGTGATGCAGCAAGTAAAATGTATACAAGCAGCTCAATCAATTGGGAAAATCTTGAACTCTATTCACAATTCGAGTTATATGACAATACCGAATTACACACTGCCAAGTATGTGCCTCGTGCACCGACACTAGACAGAAAAACACAAACTCTGTGAGATTTTGTAGGCGCAGGATTGTGGGTTTGTGGAACTCATTTAACCTCGGTGGGTAACTCGAGTGGGTCAGTCAAGTGAGGAAAAGAACCTTGCTGGTGTAGATGTTGAAAATGTAGAACGGTTCATTAACAGGATTCTCAATCTCTCGCACAATGCAGTGCTTTTTGAAGACACCAAGTTCCCACTCTTGCAAGCGAGTTCATTCCAAATCGGTCCCCTCTAAACCTATCTCCATGGGCCAAATGAGGAACTTCTAGTCTCATGAGATTGTATGGCTACACTTGCAACGGAAGTCACAGGATCACTTCCAGATTTGCACTCTGCAGCATCATTTCCCATTTGCCATCAAGACATCAACTCTACTAATATACTCTTAAACGAGAAGTCTACAGCAAAAATAGCATATTTCGGGATTTCCAGGTTAGTCTCCTCTGGCCGGGCATGTCTGACCGCACTTGTGCGGGGATGATCTGGCTACTTACACCACGGATGCTTCCAATAGAGTCAGTTCATTGACAGAAAAGCCGATCTCCCCACAACCTGTTCAAGAGGGCAGAGGTTTGGCTGCATATTTCACCATCTGAATGGAGGAGAATCGGCCTTATTCATATTCTTGATCCAGAAATACGCCAGCAAGCTAAGAAAGAAGAGATTGTGGCCTTCGCTGAACTTCCAAAATTGGACAGATGGAGGCGGCCCACCATGAAAGAAGTAGCAATGGCATTGCATTGGTGAAGATAATGAAGCCATAGCATCCTCAGGAGACCATTTGACAGACAGACAAGCCGGTTCACTGAGGAGCAACTGATATGGACCTCGAACCAAGCTCGACGTTCTGTATATATCATACCATCATTTTTATGGTTATTTTTACCAAAGCTACAATGAGAGCCCATCTACAAACAGTTGTTGTAAGGGATATTATAGAGGGAATAAAACATCTACTGTATTATTGGGATAAATTTCTATCATCAGTTGGGTGCATACAAAACAGCTGGAAGGAAGCAAAAAATATTATGGGAACTACCCTATGTACAGTTATACCGAGATCATAAGCTTAAACTCTACATATTTTCCAAGAATATTATTTATTCGGCCAAGAGCAAAGAATTTCACCACCTGTATGCCCAAAACTATGTTACATAACTCAGAATCGCTTATTGGACTCGCCTCAGCTCAATCCCCATGCCTGCAGATCGCAGCACAACATAATCTAATCAGCACTCAAAAGAGAATGGTCCCCTGTGGGTTATATAGTGATTTTTATTTCTTTTTCGGTTTGTATACAAGGGAGTGATTGAGATATGTACCTGAATCCGACCATCAGAGGTGCCGGCTACAAGAATTTCCTCATCGGAGTTGACAGCCATTGTAAGAACCTTAGCGCTGGTTCCAACTTGCAGTGTTTCAACCCTGTTGTGCTTCTCCTTGCACCAGACTTCAACCGATCCGCCCTTGCAGCCCAAATATATGAGCTCTGAGCTGACTATGATCGATCTGATTTCCGATGTTGAGGGCAGTGATGCGACAAGATCATAATTTGAAGCATTCCATATCTTTTCATCCCCATGTGGAGAAAAATCAATGCATTAGGCCATAAAAAAGCTCGCAGGATGAATTGTTCATTTTTGAAAATAAGCAAAATGAATTCAGTTAAATTTTCTTTGTGAAGTTTGAGATTCCAATCTGATAATCCCTGTTTTCAGTTTTATTTTTTTATTTTTTTCTCAAAACATGGAAAAGTACAGTAGTCATTTGACACTACAGTTCAAAAACAAATATTTTGACGAAAGACTCAAAATCTTAATAGAAATGACTGAAGGAAACCTGCAAATCTCGACAAATTTTTCACTTGGGAAAATAGAAAACTGGAATAGGTGTTAGAGGGACTACTTTGAGAGTGATTTTCGCAAATTGTCCAGCATGAAGAACAGACTACTAGAAGATAATATGTACATCTGTTTCAGATTAAAAGATACCTTGACAGCTGCACCATCCACGGGAGAGCTGACTGCGTACAACAATCCGCCCTGAAGCTGTATTGCTTGCACGGGATTCGATTTCCCGAGCAACTTCCGTGACCTGCTCTGGATGTTGCTGAGAGTTCCAGTGGCCAAATCTATCTCCTGAATGCTACTGTCATGGCTTCCACAGTACAGTTTCCCTTGTACCAGAGATATGCACTTGACGTACTTATTTGCGTTTAAGAGCTTTGAAGCTCCATTCCATGAGTGGACCTGACACAAAAGTCAGGAGAAACGAAATCTGAATAAGCCGATCGAGGCTGTGCCCAATCGGGAGTAATTACTACGTCAAAGGGTAATAAAAAACTTGGGCAATTCTAAATTAGTGTCCTTACCTTAATGCCAGCTCCTTGTGGAATGAAGCATGATATGCTATTGGCTACGACTAGATTATGGACTTGATCCTTCATATCATGCACTTGTATGCAATATATCGACTCATTCCTAATGGACCAAACCTATCGAACACAACCAGGAAAGTAAAACCTGAGAAAGAATCGTCATTGTGAACACGAGAACTAGACAATTCCTCGTAACATCCACCTTGGTTGTCCTGTCTAGCGACCCACTATACAATCTTTCACCCGATGGCAAGATGGCAAGGCTAGTCACTGCTTTCACATGCTCCCGGACTTCTTGGATGAGATGTAGTATGCTCCCTCTCCCGGTCCATACCTTTTAAGTATTTTGAAAACCGAAAAATGAGAGGCAAAACAAAGCTGCTGTTCTAGCTGAAATAAGTTGTTTCCTTCACTTTATTGCCTAAGTGACTTAATTGGAAAGGTCATTGATAAAGATATTCAAGTGTAGATCAACTCTTTCCAATTGTCATAGAAGTGCACCATGGTTGAGTTTAGTAATGTCAGTGGTTCACCTTAATGGTGCCATCAGAATGGCCAGAGAATATCTTGTCCTTGTAGCAAACGATGGATGCAACTTCTCCATTTGAACTGCAATCGACTTGAATGAGTTCTTGGTGATTCCACATGTCCTGGTTGATCGAGAACCACAAGTTCCTTAGGCCAGAAGTCCTCGGTAATAGATGACATATTGAGTTCACAAGAAACTTACAGCGCTTGATTCGTTTCCTTCTGATAGAATTTTCAGCATCTCGACAGCCAATGGAGAATACTTTCTCAGCTCTCTCAAGCCTTTCAACACATCCTTCATGTAGGAGCTTACATCCCGAAGCCCTTCTGGATTGCAGAAACCCGACTCACCCATTGAGAACTAAAATGTGATGGCAAGATTGAAAGAATTGGCAGCCCACAGTGGTGATAAATTTGCCTTGGATGTGCCTACCTGGATCGCGTATGAAGCTGCCAAGAGCTAGCATCGCGAGGACTCGATCCTCAATGTCCTTGGAGGACTTAAATATCGACACAAGCCTCTTGAGGAGGCATACTCTGGCTGCTCCTCGGACTCCTGTGTCGGGGAGAGCCATTAGCATGTGGATGAGCCAAGTTGCCGACAAGAAACAGTCCGAGCTTAGCTCGGTGTGTTTGCTCTTTATCCCATCTGCCAAGGCCTCGAAGAGGAGACCGAACTCGTGGCTCACTAGCGCATAGGCCGTCTTCCTTTCCCAAGCATCTGCTGCTTCTTCTTCCTCCTGCTGATGCAACAGCGCAAAGATTGGAAAAACAAGATTTGAAATGTGATGAATGCATAAACAATCATCTTTTTTTTTTGGTAAGTCTGTGTAAACAATCATCTTTGTTTTCAGGGAAAAAAATTAAATAATAAACAGAACATCTATGTTTTATTCTTGAGGACAAATAACTGGAGATGCTGTGTGGAGCCAGACATGGTTTCAGAGCTGAAAGTTGGACTGAGTTTTAAGAAGCTCACTGAGGATTCATTCGAATCACTTGGGATGTTCCCGAGCTTCTCCTGTCTCATAATAGCCCGGTATTTCTTTTCGAGCCCTGCACGTTTCAGAAGAATTGCTCTAGTTAGAGGCTTCCCAGAGATGGAGAACCTCCCCTGCAAAGACACGATCGTCTCTGCGGCGACTATCTGTACAGATGGCAAGTCGGTGTTTCTGAGGCATGAGATAAGAGTCTCAATCGCCTCCTCCCGGAAAATGCTCATCTTTCTTGGTTCGGCCTGCAAAATACAATATGGGAATTATAGGGAAAATGTCCGCTTTCTTGGATTCACATTTTCCTCTTTGTGAATAATGAATTCAATTACACTATCTAAGTGAAGCACAGCTGATCTCTAGCTAAAGGGGCTGAAAGAAAGAAAGAGAGGGATTACGAGGAGATCGAGCTGCAGAAGTAGGCCAGCAACAATGGGGCAGTGCTCGAATGGAGCCGTTTGGAGATAATTCAAGAGGGTGTGCATTGTACTAGATGTCCCTTCTTCCTTTATAATGTGAAGAATTTGCTCGTTAAATGACCGTCTGCAGAACATTCAAGCGTTTGTTCAAATAACTCAACAACCGATCCAAGACTTTCAGGCAATTGACTCAACATTCTGGAGAGAACGAATTACCTGCTCAACTTTATAAGCTCAGATAGGAACTGGATGATCTCGAGCTTCTCTGCATCGTTCGCTCCAGTAAAACATTCAAGAACCGGAGCCAACTCGACCTTATCAGCTATCAGATTCCGGCACTTACCATCCTCGTGAATGCATCTCAACAGGATTCCAACTGCAGCAATCCTTTCCTCCGCCCATTCTGCCTCTAAACAAACCATTACACTCTCAATCGCTTTCCAATCTGCCACCTTACTTGCGACCAAAGAAACCATCCCATCCTGTTCACAGCTCAGAAGAATCCGCCCCAGCAAAAGAATCGAGGCCGTCTTTGGGTCTACACACATTCTCATCCAATCTCCTTCACCTTCCCTTCTAGATATCACTGCTAAGAGCGAGTCCACTATCTCCATTTCATATAGGTTTGTCCCCGAAGGTCTTAGGAGGTATATCAACACTGCAGCCTCGACCAGTCCTTTCTTAAAGAGGGCCACAATGCAGTCAACGTCGGAGTCCACCTGGGTCAACGTGTTGACCACGGACTCATCTCTCCATCCCAGCTCGCAGAGGAGGAAAACCGCCGCGCCGAGAATCTGGGGATCCACTGAGTTGAACAGGATTTCCATGAACCCATTGATCACTGGTGGTTTCGATAACATGCTCATCATTTCAGACTCCTCCATAATGGCCTCTCTCCAGAACCTCTCGATCTTGAGCACTGCCATTTCCGATTCCTGCAAGATCTCTGACATACACAGCTTCGTGATCGCGTGGCGGAGCTGGGGCCTGGTCCCATCGAGGACCGAGATCACGCTTGTTGGGGAGCTCGAAGGCAGCATCGGGCTTGCTGGTTTTAGCTGGGTCTCAGACTCGGGCTCTTGCGGGCTACAGGCTTGGGTCGAGCCCGGGTTCTTTTCCTGCCAACTGGCGATTAGCCGCTTGAGGACATAGTTCGTTCTAGGGAGCTGGGTATTGTGGAGCTTCTGCCGGGTGATTGGGCACGTCGAGTTCCCTCGCTCGAGCCATTCCTGGATCGCCCTCCGCTCGTATGTCTGACCGGTCTCGAGGGTCACTGGGTCGATGAAAACGTTGCTTGTTATGGGACAGACGAAGTCCTTTGGGGGCGTGCTCTTCCCAGGGTCCGACATAACACTTTCCAGAGTCGTGCTGCTAAATATGAACAAGGAATCGCTCGAACAGTCACGGAATCGGTTAAGGACTTGCAGAGAAGAAAACAAGGCGAAAATTGATGGAATTGAGGGTTCTTATCAGTTACAGCTATTCGTCTTTACCCACTCGATTCCCCGGAAATGGGCTGCTTTTGTTGCCCAACCGATGCCATTTTTCTGTTCTTTTCCTACAAGACACAACCCACAACCAATATTATATTGACATGACCAAAGCCTTGCATAGGTCGATCAGGACATTGTGGCAGTCGATGCTGTCTCGATTCAAATCGTAGTTATCTACTTTGTCATTAAATAATTACCTTAGAATCAGGTTCGGATTCAGATGAAACACTGGTACTGCTACAGCTGGCGGAGTTTTCTTCCTCCTCCTCCTCCTTCTCGGATAGAGATTTGACTTCTGAATCTAAGCTTGAAGATATGTGTTCTCTGAGGATTTTGAAGGAGACCCTCTGAGGATAAGACGGAGGGGAAGAGTGTTTGGTTCTGAATTCAACTGATCTTTCAGCTTCAGACCATATTGGCTGCAGAGAGAACGGTCAGTTCACCCTTTATGAAAATTAAGGTCTTCAAGGAAATGTTCAAAGACTGGCTCAGGAACAGGTCAAACTGAGGCTTTTTAGTTTGACTTTTATGGGAAGATTTGACTGAACTTGGTAGTAATGATTGGAGCTGTATATGCCGTCCGATAATTGACCCAACTCGGAGCAGAACTTTCATGTGCAAAATTGGTAAGATAGAGAAAAATAATGAAATCGTTCCCATAAAAGATGGCCCTTTTGGGCAGAGGACCGCGTAACAATATAAATTTTAATTAGAATAAGAGGAAAATTGGTCAAAATGGTATAAACAGTCCAATATGCCGGCACATATGACATTTCTTTAATATATTTTGATTAATTCAAAGCTTTTAACGGTTTGAAAGAAAAGTTGCTTTTTCTTTTTTGTACTACTTGGTATTTATTTACAAGACTAATAAACTAAATTCAAATAAAACCGGTTTATTTAATGATGAAAATCGTCCCTCATGAATATTTCCATCTATAAAATTTAAACTGAAACTTTAATTTTAAAAAAAGAAGTTAAACCGCTTCAATTCATAATTAAATTTTTTTTATGAACTTCGTTTTTCCTAATCTAACATATGTTCAAAACAAAATTCCATTAGCATAGATAAAAGAAAAAGGGTTCACCCAACAGGTGAAAATTGAAAAACCAGAATCTTTTATGCCATATTCCAATGGCTACTGGAAAGAATAAATCGCCATGCTCCGCAATAAACATGTAAGGAAAGAAAGCATTGAAATCGATCAAATAAAATGATTGTATCCGTTGCCATTGATTCCATCACATCTTAACAGAAAGTCTAATAAGTTCTGACTAATTTTAATTTGAATAAAATCCACTCACTATTATAAAACTCTCATATTGTAAATTTTTTTTCTATTTATATGTTCAAAGTTGAGACCTTATTCCTGTGAAAATGTCTAAACATATCTACGTTCATTTGTTTTATTTGTTAAAAGAGGGTAGTTCTAGTGGTGTTCTTATCACCACGCTATACGAAATCAAGTTTTCATGTTTAACTGTGACATAATAGATATATTAAATAACCTGTTCAAAAGCACTAAACCCATCAACAAAGTATTATCAAAGGGTTAGTGTAGTTTACAAAAGATGGCATCTTCCAAAATTGGACTAAAAGAATACATTTTTCGATAAAAAAGCACATTTTTATTAGGTTGTTTCACACAAATATTTAGGAAATGCTCAAACCTAACCTTAAATTCGTCAAATCATATTAGAGTGACTTGAGAACCACTGTACATCGCAGATAAATCCAATTTTATCTCATGGCAAATTTAAGTTGAATGCATAAAGGATATGCTACGAGAGAAAATAAAGGCATTACATTGTACCGTGCATTTTTCATCCCGAGCTCCCTTGTTTTGCTCTGTTCTTCTCCCGTGTTCTCAAACCCGTCACTTTCATCCTTTCGCTTCTTCTCCAAGATCACAGATGGCGGATTGTTTGTCAGGCCGCTGCCTCCATTTTTATCCCTCAGCACCTCCTTGAAGTACTCGGACAAGACCCGGCAATTCTCATCGATCACCTCCTCGTACTTCCCCTCTAGCTTCCTCAACTCTGCAGCCTGGTCCCTGCTCATGCTCGACAGGAGCTTCCCTGTCGGGAGGACCACCGAGCAGTCATAAGAGAGATCATCATTCACCCCGGAAGAGTCAATCGAGTTCACTGATGGAATCGAAGTGGATGATAGGATCCTTAATCTCTGATGGTTGAACCATTCCAGGACCGGGATTAGGTGGACTAGGAAAAGCTCCTCGAAGAGATCGGGTGCAACCTCGGACCGGGCCAGCCACGGCTCCTGCGAGAACAGGTCTAGAAGGCTTAGGGCTGCAGTGATGGGCTGGTGGCAGAGGGCATAGATGAGGGATAGGAGGAATGACGATGAGGGGCATTTTGGGCATTTGGAGAGGAGGTGCTTCTCGGCGAGCTGGAGGGAGGAGGAGGACCCGAACGAGGTGTTAGAGGAGGTGGAGATGGCGATCTCCAGAGTCTCAGATACGAGGTTCAGAGTCTTGAGCAGGTCTTGCTCGGGGACGGGGATTCTGCGGAGGAAGGTGGAGAGGAGGCGGTGGCGGAGATCGAGTTGTGCCAGGGCTCTGGAGAGAAATGAGGAGGCATGGTGGAGGATTTCAGCTGAGGATGTGGCCGTGGCGGTGGTGGAAGTGCCCATGATGGAGGCGGAGACGGTAGTGATGCTGGCAGAGGAGGATTAAAATGAAGAATTTAACGATTGTTTTACGTTTAGTTTCAGAATTTGGGGAAGACGGAAGAGGGCATTTGGAGCAAAGTGTGGAAAAAGAATTAACAGAATTACTCGTTCTTTGTCCCGTGGTACTGGCGCGAAATTAGTGGGACGGCTGTGTGATTTATAAATTGACTAATTTAGCCCCGATTCGCTTTCCTACCGGAGGCATGAAATGACGCGGCAAGGGGAGCCGCCAAACGGACTAATGGGGGGTAGGGGTGAGAAATGGGAACCGCTGCCGCCCGGGCCGGCACTCCTGTTTGGATCCACTCGTTAACTTTTCCACCTCTTTTGGTGTTAATTTAGGAAAAAAATTCATATGGAACAGATATAACACAGGTTACAAGTTAATGAATATTTAATATTATCAAGAATGGTTATGAATTTATAACAGAAGAAATTCGTACATGATCATACATCACTACATGACTTAAAAAAATACTAATAAGATTATGACAAATGTGCAGGTTTGGTTTAATCAACCGGGCAGTTCTCATAGTTGTCGCTAATTATACCAATTTAATTAATTCCTTGTCACCACGTTAAGTGAGGTAGGACCATCTAAGATGTTTTCAATTTGATATATTATGAATAACATATTCACATATTAAATATTATGAATTTTCGTGACATGTATCACATGCTATATCAATTACGCGAAAAACTCTCTCCTAGTTTACCCTGACTCTCCTAGTTTGCCTTGATTGTGATTGGAAATTCAACAATTCCCATTAATAAATTCGACCCAAAACTAAAGGATGTAGTTGTTTTGATTACGTGTTCTTTTCATGTTCAAATTGGTTATGAAATGGCTCTGCCTAGAATTTTTATCAAAATCAAGGCCGAATTATCACAGCGGAGAGTCGGATGATTCGGCCTTTTCGAATTCACTGAAAAAAAGGGAACTTATGATTCGATAATCCCCGATTCTTAGCAGATGAATTGATGCTCTTATATATTTCCAGCCCGCGCGATGTTAAAAATTCCTTCCTAATGTGAGAGGAGAAATTTTTAAATCATCCTATCTCACCATACAATATGGAAAAATACCAATAAGATTATTAAAAATAAGTAATTTAATATTAATCATCCAAATAATTATCTTAATTATTACTTATTAGAGCAATTTAATTGATTCTTCCTCCCCACATCAGTGCGAAATAGATAGGACCATCTAAATTTCTTTTTCTTAATGGGAGCGCTCAAAACTATGGCACTTGTTAGGGCTGTTTATGGTTTTTTGAAGCGAATAGAACGACATTTCCGGTACGGTTAGGTCTGATAGTATAGGGTCAAACCGTAATCACTTTAGGAAAAAAATCAAATTATTAAAAATCGGTTCGAACAATTCGGTTAATCGGTTAATTGGTTTTTTATATAAATAAATAGAATTTAATATATAAAACACATTTGGGTAGGTTCAGTTTGAAAGTAACTGAACCGAACCACAAAAAATCTAATTGAATATTAATTTTTAATTGGAAACGGTTTGGTTTATGTTAACCGTAATTAACTGAACTAATTATATGAAGCAATTAACCAAACCTCTTCTCGGAAAAAAATTGAACTGTTAGCGAATCAGATTGTATGGTTTGATTATTTTTGGTTTGGTTTGGTTCGGTTTGACGGTTTTTTTGCACACCCCTAGCACTTGTATGAAAAAACTTTACATGGTTTGATTCCGTTCGACGGTTTAAGAGGGACGTCAAAGAATATTTGCCTATGATAGAATAAAGAAAGACTCCTGGGAGAGACTCCTAGGAGTAACAAATCTGCATTGGATTTATCTGAAGTGATTAATGTTTGGAGGAAGCTTGAGGAAGGGTGGATCAAGAACAATTCTGATACTTCAGTTGACAAAAAGAAAGGCATCCTAGATTGAATTGTGCGTTGAGAGATTTAATGGTGTACTAGTGGGGGGTGTATCAAGGTCAGTGAATTATAACTATGTGGAGACTGCAAAGGGACTTCATGTGCTTGAAACTACACAGTTTTCTATGTCTCATAGATGGAAGAGGCTAATTTTTCAAATTGATGTAGAAATGGCTTCTAAGAATTGTCTGCTACAAAAGGAAGTCCCGTGGTGTATTAAATCAATTGTTAATGAAATTTAGAATAGTAGAATCTTTTTTGAAGGAATGAAGACGAACTTGGTTTGAAGAACTACTAATAGGTATGCAGATTGGGTTGCCAATCACACACCCAATGGAGAAGATGTATCCTATGGATTGGATCATTATACCTCCAACTTCTTTGTTTTCTTTGCTTCAGATGGTAGTAGTCGAACTTCTATTCATGTATCTGTAAATGGCTTTGGCTGATAATAAGATGTTTTGCTTTGTTTGGCCAAAAAAAAAAAAATTGAAGGTTAATACATTTACCATAATCTAAAATCAAAGGGTATACAGTCCAAATAATTATAAATTATTTGTAAATTTCATTTTGTAGCATAAATTTTTTAACCTTAGATGTCCATCGTTTATATATCCAAATGAGGGGCAATTAAGGCAATTTAAATGAATACAATGGCCGTTAAGTTTTTGGTTGATAGTTCTTGGCTGTTTTACATAAGGAAAAAGGTTCATCGTACGAAGTGAAAATTTCCATTATTATACGGGTTATTTACCTAAAACTAAAAAATTCTGACCTTGGGAAAACAAAAGGGAGCATTCCATTTGAGTACTTGGCCCTAACTTTTGCATCAAGACTTTGCCTCGTTGGCGAATCTCACTCTCTCTTATCTCCCTCTCCAGCTTTTGTGGGTCTTCATATCTCTTTCATTTCTCTGCTTAAAGTCCAATGCCAAAATGCTCCCCAAAATCGACAAATTTAGTTTTGAACGTTACTCCTTCAAGCCTATGGAAAAAATTGAGTGTGTTTCTGTCCTTCTCTGGTCGATCAAGTACATGAAGTTCAATATTTTTGTTGAAATTGGATAGTGGCTTGACCCATCTTCCTTTAAAACAAAGGTCTTGGATTTGGGTATTTATCAATGGAGAAAATTCATTTTGGGATAGTTTTATTTGGGTTAATCTAGTTCGAACTTGATTAATAAAGGTATATTGGGCGTTTTTGATATCGGTGCTAGTTACACTGCTTGGGACATGATGGGGAAAGTCCATAGGCCCAAGAAATACAACAGCCCAAGGGACAGGCGTCCGACCCACATATAGACAAAGGCCTGTGGCCCAACTTGGAAGAAAGACAAGCTAAAACTGTGGAAGCAGAAGGAGAAATTATTAGAAATCATGTGGTGTAAGAAAATGCTAATCAGATTATGACATATATGTAAATTGGTGTTAATAATTCAAGTAACTGCCTTATATTACTAATCAAAATAATGTAATTGGTTTTTTTTACCACTTCATTGTGACGTGGACCATTTAATTATTTTTTCAAGCAGAAGATAGTTGAATGATGGTCAGTAACAACAAAATCGAAATGAGGATAACGTCCAAATCAAAGTGGACAAGAAAGAACATCCAAGACATAAAAGAGAGACCAAACAACTTAAGTGATATTTATGAGGCCATCTTACCTCGCTATTGTATTATTTAATTTTCTCTCATCGATGCTTTGGCTCTATATTTCACCAAAAGAAAGAGTGAGCATCACCTGTCTCTGAATATCACCAAAAAGAAAGACTGAGCAACACTCGTCTCTGAATATCACCAATCAACCAGTTAAATACACTCTCTTGAATTTCCTTAAATTTCCTTGCCACGATATGATATGGAAATAAACTGTAAGGACAAAATGGTCTTTCTCCTCCTCTTAACGGAGGTAGCAATGTCTTTTCCATACACTCCTTGTTTTCAAGTCAGGATAAGTGATCTGCCACTTGATTCTCTTATGCCTTTCGGTCCTGAATCTCAAGGTCAAACTCTTGTAGAAGAAGGACCCATCAGATGAGTCTCGGTTTTGAATTCTTCTTTTGGATCAGATACTTGATTGCTTTTTTTTTTTTTCATGATCAGTAAAAATAGTAACTTTAGTGCAAATCAAGTATGATCAGAATTTATCAACAGCAAAAACTACAGCAAGAAACTCCTTCTCTGTTGTTGTGTAGTTGGTTTGAGCCTCATTAAGTGTTCTGCTTGCATATTATATAGGGTGAAAGATTCAATTTCTCCTTTGGCCTAGCGCTGCACCTATTGCAAAATCACTTGCATCGCACATTAGTTCAAAAGGTAAAGACCAATCTAGGGCAACTACAATGGGTGCAGAAATAAGTCTTGCCTTCAATTCAGTAAAAACTTGCAAGCAATCATCGTTAAACAACAAACACAAAAGGAACATCCTTTTCTAAGAGGTTACACAATAATTTTGCTATTTTTGAAAAGTCCTTGATAAACCTTCTATAGAAACCGGCATGTCCTAAGAAACTCCGAACACCCTTGACATTTGTTGGGGGTGGTAATTTTTTTATTAAAGCAATCTTGGCCCTATCTACCTCCATGCCCTTTTTAGAAATTTTATGTCCCAAAACTATGCCTTCTTTTACCATGAAATGGCGTTTTTCCCAATTTAAAACAAGGAGGGTTTCCTCACATCTTTTAAGGACAAGAGACAGATTAGCCAAACATTCATCAAATGAGTTGTCATACACCAAAAAATCATCCACCAAAACTTCTACGCACTTTTCAATCAAATCAGAAAATATAGGCATCATACATCTCTGAAAAGTGGCCGGTGAATTACACAACCCGAGTTGCATTTGCCTAAACACAAATGTGCCATAAGGGCACACAAATGTGGTTTTCTCTTGATCCTCAAGAGTTATAGCAATTTGATTATATCCTGAATAGCCATATAAGAAATAAAAATATTCCCTCCCTGCAAGTCTATCAAGCATCTCATTAATAAAATCGTCACCCTCACAGTTCAGGGCCAGTTTATGCCCAAGTCCAAATTTTAGGTTGTAAGCCGATTTTGACTAGGTCGGGTTCAGAACTGTTCAGGTCTACCATATACAAATCTTAGTCACATACATATTACATCAATTCAAATGACTAACACATGTAACACGTCACACACACATAAATATCAATCAATTCAATTCGTAGGAATTAAACACATGTAGCACATATACACATAAATAAACACAAACACCATTCATAATAAATGCGGTTACATGTACAAGAACTCAAACAAAGCTAATCTTAATCACATATAGATCTCTCTCACACACACACACATAACATATACTGGCGGCCTGGGCAAAGTTGGTAGCCCCTCGACCTGCCATCATTGTCTCTTGGTATGTGATAACATGTGCCATAATATGCATGTAAGACATGCCAATTTAGCATTTAATGATGCAATTAGTGATTTTGGCTTGATGTGAAAAAAAATACAAAATGTTGTGCTTTTTATTTTAAAATATAAAAGATTGACTGTTTTTGGGAAAATTCAAAAATGATGTGCTTTTTTTATGTAATATACCCAAATTATTAAATATAGTAATAAAGTTAATAAGAGGAATACAATTGATATGTACAGATTAAGTGATCATTCTACTAATTAATTAATTATATATAATTTATTCTACTTTAGAATTGAATACTCATGAACATCCGGCTCACATCTTCCGTATATCATTTTTACCTATAAATTGGAGGTCAACTTGATTGACCCGATAAGCAAATATAGGTTTCTTTTATATCGGGAATAGATGAAAGAATTTATCATTTAGATTTGTAGTTTAGAAGAATTCATTTGAATATTTATCTGGCTTTATAATATACGTTATGACTAGAAAATTTTAATACTATTTGATAATTATTTACTTTGAAGATTTTTCTAAAAACATATAATAAGTTTACAATTTTTTATTTGGAATATCCAACTTTTAGAGGAAATTCTATTGAATTCTCGGGTTGCAACATTTACATGGTGTAAATGGAAAGATCTGCATTCTAACTAGATCAGTTGAAACTTCATGTAATCACGATTTGTCTAAGTTCCTGATAAAATTGACAATAAAGTATGGGGATCCTCATTTTGTGTTGCCCAAATGAAACAACTAATTCATAGCTAGCTTGATCTTGAAATTATCTGTTGGAGTACTGGCCTAACTATGCTGTATCGATTTGTGACTTGCACGTGAGCATAGTCTTGAAAAGTTCGAGATTGTCTCTAATCAGCTTTGGTCGAATGATTTTCTCCTACTTCCCATGCCACTGTGTCTCCCTATTTAGTTGATGTACAAATAGTTAGTTCGATTGATCTTCTGGTGTCAATTGTCAAGTTAGTTTTTCAAGCATAAAAAAGTCCTACCAAGGAACGTTTCAAGGATCATGAAAACCAATTGCTCTCTGTGGTTATTTAGCTTTTTTTGCCACATTTATCAACACAATAATAAGATTAAACAATAAAATTAATTTGAAAAGTATGTAAAACTGATGAGTGTAAGCCAATAGCATGATGTTACCATTAATAGACCGATTTTAATGGTTTAAGTTCAAATTGAACCAACTCTCTTGAAGAACGAGAAGTATTAAACAATAATCGTTACCATAGGGTTAAAATTTAAATATAATTTTTATCTTAGGAATTCAGGTGGGTTACGGGCCCAACAGGTTCTTTTGGGTGGGCCTAACTTTTCTTGGCCGGTTTTCCTAGACCTCAAAAACCAATAAATTTTCATATAGGGCTTCAAAATTTGATTTATTTTGTCTAGGAAAGGTAGTCTTTTTTATTTTCAATTTTTACTTGCACCCGACCTATTCAAGAGGAAGTTCTAAGCTTCTACTGCCTTCCATTGATAAGTTATCTGCATGGTCGTGACATTGCTCCCTTAGACACTAGTAGAAAGTCCTCTCAATGTGAATTGAAACTCTGAAACTAAATGTCTAATAACAGTGTCAAAAGCTTTTTTACGATCTTATATGATCCAAATGTTGATATATATGTTACATGTGTAATATAGAAGCAAGAACGAGTGTTGTTCTACAATGACAGTTCATAATTCAATCAAGTAATGAAATTAACATAGTCACGCCTTATTCAAGAATCAAAATCAATTATGTTAAGTTTAAATAAGAAAGCAAGCGTTAAACCATGGAGACTATTGACCAATCATGTTTAAACAGCATAAAGAACCCACTTTCTTTGGTCTCTATTCCAATCCTAATCTATCTCTATTTATGTTATTGATTACTTCTTATTATTAACCCAGGGTATCAGTCTCGCTTTACGCAACTCTCACTTTAATAAGACAATACTCTTAATATTGAGTTAACATACTGTATCTCTAAGCGATTAACAAGTGAGAGTCCTTCATGTGTCAACTCCAATTAGCAACCTATGATGATCTAGTTTTTTTCTATCGTTCTAAAAAATAAACATATCCTATTGCGAATTATTTTAGCTTATGTTATATCTAACTTAGACTAAATTTCCTTTCTGGAGTTTAATTTAAACATCCATATCAATTTAATTGGTGACCAAATAATTAAGATCAATAATAGCATAAATAACACAATCAATTGGTGAGCATATAAAAGATAAACATGATATAAGAGTAAACAACAAGATTCCATTGATCTTCTTAGGATATAAAATAGTTCATAACATAAACGGAGTCAACCATCATTTAAGAAAGAATATATAGTGATCAAGAGAAATAGGAAAGAAAAACTGATTTTTGGAAGCATTAGCTATTATTTCTCGAGTTAGACCACCAGATTTGGCCTTCAAGTCCCCTCCCTTTTTCTGTTGCCAACCTCTTCAGCCTTCACCATGATGTTTCTTTCTAGTGAATCTATACAGTGAGATAATCATTACTTAAAGTATCTCCTCCCAAAATTCTCTCACTTTATTGAATTAATCTTTTGCTCTTCTACCAACATTTGGTCCTCACTTAATGTTGAATATCCATTAATTTCCTTTGCTCCAAAAATCCAAAATCGTGAAGTTTACGAGCATTTGGATTCTGTTTTGCTGTGTCACAACATGCGTTGCAATGCAAAGTATCTAAGATAATCTGTTGTTGCATGTATGACACAAAGTAAATAAGGAAAATTCTGTGAAATTGTGTTGCAACTTGTGTCACGATGTAAGTTAATTGGGAGGACATCTATAAGGCCATGCTACAACATGCGCCATAACACACATCACCTGAAAGTCAATTGCCTTATCATTCATCCTTTCTATTCCCTTGTGCCTCACTTGCGGAAACGACAACTCAAATTTATTATCCTGTAGCATAAATCTAGAGAATGCACCGAAGAGCAACAATGAATCTCAGCAAGACATTCTCATGCGCAAGAGTTGCTGCTTTCTTCTTAACTCGTGAATTAACCCTAATTTATGGTTTAGATTGGCGTCTAATATCATAAATCTCATAAAATTAGCAGACATCATACCTAAATTTTTGCTAGCACTTGAGCAAAGTCTAAAGAAAAAGAAAATGATGAAGAAGAAAAGAACGCAAAAGATAAAACATTACCTTACTCTGGACGATCAAGTCAAATCCTAGTACCTTCTCATTAAGTTCTCATGTGTGGCTCTCGAACGTATTCTTGATTACACGTATGACCATCTTTACTCGAGACCACATTATACACATCAAATAATTAAATAAATGCAAACAGGACGAGGACATAATTTCGAGTATTTACAGCATAACTCGTTTCTTACCAGCTCATTTAACCAAAAATTGACCAATGACTCTCGATCTAGTTGGTTTAGGATATTGAGCAATAAAATACCCTTCGGATTCAACATCCTCATTGATCGTATATGACACGATTCATTGTTCTTTATATTAAAACTTGATAAGAAGACTTTCTAAAAAGCACAATAATTACATCAAGAAACATGCAACACTTGAGTACGCAAACGTACAACATAATAAAAGACACGCTCATGATTGCATATCAAATAGAAATTAAAGCACATCACATTTAGAAATACATTTATCATAGTCTCTGTCTCCTATATATTTGAGGACTTTTGGTGACAACACTCAGCAAACATGAAAATTCTACTGCCATGTCTCCACCAGCAGGGGTGAGATCTCCAACACAGGAAATCACAGCATTCAACACAAGCGATGTAGGTATCGATGACTAGTTGGTGGTTCACCTCATTGGTTGGGCTTGGATCCTCCTAGAAGCAGTTTTATGAGATTGAAAGAAAACGAGAGTCAGTGATTTTGTTGCTAAAAGGCGTTATTAATAAAATATGAGAGTAACAAGAAGCTTATGGAAGAAATCATATGAACTATATCAATCGACGTGGCCAATCAACTATTCAGCCATGCAAAGACCAACATAGGATGCATGAGCAAGAGAATGATCAAAATTAGTTGCTTCTTCGAAACAATTCTAGTATGAATATATATCAAGAAAACATGGTATCCCTAGAAAATATGATTTAAGAAGGAAAGAGCAAGAGTGTGACAAGGCACTTACCTTACATGACTTCTTCGAGCTCTGTTCTTCATCCTCTCCAGAATCCTCATGAGCCATAGAGGTTTCCCAATAATGGAATTAAAAATCGGTATGTCGCTGCCGTTATGTAACAGTATCGAAGCCTTCCGATACCGTTACAAGCAGATATCATGGCTAGAAATAAAAACGCTTGCCATCGCGGCCGTAACGGCATTACGTAACGTCGTAATGGATCAAAAATATGTCGTACCGGCTATGATGACCGTTTTCCTTCACATTTGTACCGTTATTCATGTTTTCATACATATTTACATGTTTTTCTCTTTCAAATTTATTGAAAATACGTATATTTGACACTTTCTTTTATCGGAAAGCATGTTGATATGAAGTTATATTGACATTATATGTGTAAAAATGCGAACAGATTTCATATTTCTTTAGTGAAGATTCAATGTAATCTATAAATTACTTGTATAATTTATCGTTCATATCTTGACATGTATAAATTTGATTTTTTTAAACTGCAACAAAAATTTTTCACATTTTTGAATTTGAAAGAGATTTACCCAACACAATCTTCATGTATTATACGTTGAATATTTACTTCAAATTATTTGATAAGAAAGTACAAAATTTGATGTGAAATTATTTTAGATGTGATAATGAGAGTGACAATGGCAATATTTTATTTTTTTATTGTTATTCATTTTGGATGCATAAAAAAAATTCGGACCGCGACACCCCAATGCCGTTATGTAATGCCGCAACGACCCGAAACCATTACAATTGTGACACGACCATTACGAGACACGCGACAGCGATTTAAATCCATGCCCAATATTTAGGATGATCTGCTAATCTCCAATGCAATTCCACATCCATAACCCATCATCAGTCCTCGCTAGCCGATCCAATTTCCATGCTCCCTATCTTCTTCTACTTCATGAGAAGTAGATGATGGTGACTTATTTGTATCTTCCCAAAAACTGTTGGCAATGGCGATCTGCATAATCCGATATTCCCACTAAAGGAGTCGGCCGTGAATGTTTCAAATTGATTGCCATGTGGAATAGGTCCTTCGAGCTGGTTGTTCGAGAGGTTTAAGATTGATAAAAAATGTCAAATCTGCTAATGCTACTAGAATCTCTCCAGTGAGGCTATTTGCAGATAAGTCCAGCTATTCGAGATATGTCAAATTTCGTAAGGAAGATGGGATAATGCCGCTAAGTTTGTTATGAGAAATGTTGAGCGCTATAAGTGATCTCAAATTCCCGAGAACTTCTGGGATCTCCCGTTGAAACTGGTTATGTGACAAGTCAACGGCCACAAATGGTTTTTGAACCCTTACCATATCCATGTATGCTCCTTTGCCCACGATACTTGCAGAATCTGCCGTCACCACCGTTCCTACGCTGTAGTTAAGAACCCATGTCCTCTGCCTCTACTCATAATGTCTTTGAAATTGGCCACGTAGTGGGTTGGGAGGGTTTCCCGTAGATCATTGTTGGAGACATCAAGAATGTGCAACTTGGGAAAGGGATTAATTGATGCGGGAGAACTTATTAGACCACAAAGCCTATTGGACCTTAATACAAGAACATGCAGTTTAGGAAGACTTTCAAGCCAATGAGGGAAAAGTCTTCTATTCGATTGCCACCGAGATCTAAAACTTTGAAATTCTTGCAATTTGGTAATGAGCGTGGTAATTTACCTCCAAGTTGGTTGTCAGTCAAGGCAATGGTCCCCAGGCTATTGTTTGGAGCTGATATTTCAGGTATTGGACCATGAAAGCTATTCATTGGCAGATTTAACTCACGAGTTGGGGATTTGTATTTACAAGAAATTGGTGTATGTCGCCAGTCAAGGCATTGGATGACAACCCAATGATGCCAAGGTTAGTCCTACTACACATGAAAGGAGAGATCTTTCCGGCAAAGTTATTATTTGAGATGTAAAAGACTTCAGTGGTAGCTGGTTGCGTTGGCATTTCACTGTCAAACTGGTTATAAGACATGTTAATAATATTCAGACTCGAATTGAGTAAATATGTTGGTGGTAGTTGTGCGAGAAGATTGTTATAATCTATAATGAAGTCCTCAAGATGAGGGAAGGGGAATGCTCGGGTATCGGGATCAATAAGGCCATGGAAGCAGTTATGACTAATTAAAAGGCTACGTAGGGGGAGTGTCTTTAGCCAGTATAGGAATGTATCATTTATTTCGCTGGGATAGACGCATAGAGAACACAACCTCGTACAATTTGCTAAGGATCTTGGCAGTAATCCTACTATCCGATTATGAGTAATGTGCTAGGACAAGAGGTTGCTCAGGTTTCCCAAAGAAGGTGGAATGTAGCAACTAAGGTTGTTGTCTGTGAGGTCCATGTGCGTGACGGAGCTTTTTTGGAAAAGTGAAGACGGGATATTCCCGGTGAGGGTGTTATCTCCAACCTTAAGATATTGGAGGCTGGGAAGGGCAAACAGAGTGGTACTAGAGTTGAGAGTGCCTTGGAGATAACTGCATGTGAGGTCGAGTTGAATCACATTACCTGTTGTATTGCCACATGTAATCCCATCCCAAGTGCAGCAATCCGTACCTTCCATCCATGAAGTGGTCGTCGGATGAGAAGTGAGATTCATGTAATTCTCACTGCAATAATAGACAGTCTGGATCTTAAGGTTGATTGTGAACGAAGCTCGGAACTGAAATAAAGCATTACATTCATTGGCACGAACCAAGTTTGTGGATGTTGGAGACAAAGGTGACGTAATGGGAGCATATATTGCAACTGAATGAGAAAAAGGAAGAAGTGGCAGACCGAACTTGACCTCATCTCTTAAGTTTAGGGAACAAGAAACAAGCAAGACTAAAATTGTGTGTTTATTCGAGGATGGAGGCTTGATAGAAAAATCAAACACAACACGGTCCTTGACTAGTGAAAATGTCCTTTTGGAGTAGGAAGACCGGAGTTTCCTGACGATGCTGATAGAGTTAGGCATGTGTGTGATTCAACAATTCGTTGGGTTGAGAAAGGCCAAGCTAATACACTGTACAAGTCTCGTATTTCAGGTTTCTACCTCATAAGTATAGATGAAAATTTCTCCAAGTTAAACTCTTCCTAACAAAGGAGTTGTTTCTGGCATAGTCCTCCACCGGAAATTAGTGAATTTTGTATTATTCACAAGCTTTTCTTTATTTTCCTATTCGTCATATTCCCTTTTAGAACGTGGGCACTTCCCTGGAGGAATATGATCAGTTACCCCAGATGCATCGGTATGATACCGTGTTTTCGCCACACAAATCATTCTTAATTTGTCGTGCAAAGGACGGCCTTGTTGTTGAACTCAACCACAGTTTCTTTGATGTGATTAGTCGTGGGACTGTAGCTGTAGGCGATTAGACCGTACCTTATAAAGGCTTTTTGTTTTAGTCTTTTGTTCCAACTTTAGATGTGGGCTCATGTGATTCGCTACCATTTGACAAGCTATGGAGAAATTTTCTTTTATGGTAGTAGATACCTGCTTTTGGATATTTTTAATATTCTTATAATCGACACTTCTCAACACCAAAAGAAAAAAAAAAAGTAAAAATTTTATATATTTGTAATTTTTATAAGTGAATTCTACATATTTTAAAGTGGTAAATTAAATTTTATATGTTACATACCATTATAAACATTAGTTTATTCTATTAGCTGTTGTTGAATTTAAAGCTAACTTGACAGTTATTCCATCAGTTTAATTTGATGTATCAAATTTTATCGCTGACATGTACATATTTTATCTCTCATGTACTTCTATTATTTTTTTATTTATAAGTAGATGAAATCACTGTTTTACCCCTCACAATTCATGAAATTCACAAATCGTGCCATTTAATTGACAGGGAGCTGCTCGACACATTGGGAGCGCTTCGATCCCAGAATTTTACTTTTCGGTTTGGATTGGGATGCATTTGGTGTGAATGGTAAACGATATAATTTGAAAATTGATAAATAGTAAGAGATAAAGAGTAATTTTATCCATATATATAGAAATAAAAAAATAACATTAAATACACGTAGGATTAAAAAAATACATAATAGTGTTAAAAATCAACACATTAGATTAAACTAGAGGAATTAATGTCACGTCCGCTTTAATTAATGGCAAGCAATGAGATGGACAAACGTGTACATTAGTAGGTAATATGTTAGACTTAATTTATTACTTTAAAACATGTACGATTCACTTATAAGAAGCTGAAAATATAGTTACATGAGGCATGTTAATATCTACAGTTAAATTCAGTATCGTGTTTTCATCACACAAATCGCTCTAATTTATCGTGCAATAGAGGGCATTGGTGTTGAATTCAACCACGTGCCTTGAGGCTTTGACTTTTCTTTAGTGTGATTAGTCGCGGGGTTGTTAGAAATAGACCCTAGCATAGATTGCTTTTTCACAGCCTTTTGATCCAACTTTTACGCTTGGCCCTTATATGATTCAAACTTCATTTGACTATGGAGAAAATCTTCTCAATTTAAAGTTGGTTTTGGAAGTTTATCTTTTGGATTTTTTGAATATTCTTACGATGGACTTCTAGTAACCGAAAAGACAAGAAGTTTACAATTGAAAGACTTAAGAGTAAGGGGAGACTATTTGAGAAAACGAAGACCGCCAATAATGTACACCGGTGCGTCTATTAAAATTGCTTATGTGCAGTCAGTTGTAAATTACATTAACAACACTAACAATTGTAGATTATAATAACTAACCCTGACCGATTTGTTTTAACCAGCTCTATCCATTACTGCCAGCAAGTGAAATGGGAAAGAGCAGAGTCCGGACATTGAGTTTGGAGCGAATAATGGAGAAGCAGAGTGGAAAGGCCATTGTGAGAACATCATCAAGTTCAGAAATTGTACATATAAATTGAATATCAAGATACTTATGATTGACGCATTCATTACCAAAATGATAGTCAATATCGATTTGTTTCATGCCATCAACAAAAAAAAAAATATTCGTAGTCAGGTAAATAGCTAAAAGGTTATCGATAGCAAAGGTGGATGATTTAAAGGGTAAAATCTACATTCACAATCTTTTTTTATCTTATGATTTTCATTTTAAACCTTTTTTTAAACAGATTTGGTCCTCAACCATTTAACAAAACGACACTTTTAATTTTTTACATTATTTAAAATTAAAATATTGATTAAATGATAAAAATAATAATAAAATAATTATTTATTTAAAAGAGGAGAGCAAATGGATGAAGAGATTCGCTGGCAGTCACCATTTCCATCTGGGATTGCCATTCACCACTTAAATGAAAAAAAAAAAATCAATCCTAGAAATTTAAAAATTAGAGGGCATTTCAAGACCTACAAAAATGAATCTTAGAGATTCAGGTCTCAATTTGTAAAACACAGCAGGGCTTTGGACTAACCGAATAATGCAGAAATAAAGCGAATTTTGGGAATGCCCCTTTCTCCCTTTTTTTCTTTTTTATTTGCCAACATTAAGTTATTTTATTATTATTCATACCATTTAATCAATTTTAATATTAAAATAATGCAAGAAAATGAAAGTGTTCTTATATGAAAAGATTGAGGACCAAATTTGTCAAAAAAAGATTTAGGATGAAAATGATAAAGGAAAAAAATGTCAAGGACTAAGTACTTTTTCCTAATGTAAATGAATAAGTGATTGAATTCATATCATCTGAGTTATTATAACTTTTGCCAAGCTCTTATATTCAACTTTTGTGCTAGAACTTGTCATCGTAAGTTTTTTTTTGGAATGGTGGTGCAATTTCATTAAACAGTAATCAACTTTTGTACAATGGTAGTCCTAAAGGACAAAAAACTATCTTATGTACCACATAGACCTAACAAAGATGCTACCCTAGAGTTACGGAGCCTTTGTTCCAGTCGAGGAAGAGTAGAGGTCTTCAACTTCATTGCGTCAATGATGAAGTTTGATATTTCTCCTTCACCTCGAGCCTTACGATCGAAGATTCGCTTGTTCCGTTCGATCCAAATTGCATATATATATTGGGTCCATAGAAGGCGGTAAGCCACAGAGTCAATCGACTTGCCCCACTATTGGAGTAGCCATATGAGTCTCAGATTCCCAATCGACTTGGCCATGATGGGTACCTAATTTGGCGAGGGATGTTTGCCATATTCGCCTGGTAGAGGTGCAGGAGAAGAACAAATGGTCCCGAGTCTTGAACTCAATACTGCAAAATTCACACAACTCTGACATTAGTTGGACGCCCCACTTCTTCAAACACTCTTTACTGGCGAGCCTATCTAGCCATGCTAGCCAGCTGATTACCGATGCCTTGGGGATATTTCCGGGAAACCAGATGCTCTTTGTCCATGGTAATTTCTCAGCAAGTCCTCGAAGGGACTCCAATGCACTTGTGGCAGTGAACTTTCCGGAGTCGAGAGTCCATGTGCGCTCGTCTCTATCAGCAATAGATAAGGAGGAGGCCATTTGGATTATCACAGCAGCCTGGGGGTCGGCGCTTCGAGGCCAGTGCCATCGGCCTTATCGGAGAACATCTCCAACTGTGGCCTCAATAGAAATGGTGGGGAAGCAGCTTAACCCTCGAGAGCAGAAGTAGATCAAAGGGCCAGTAGGTAACCAATTGTCATGCCAAAATGACACTCTGGATTCGTGTCCAATTCTGTACCTAATATGTGGTCGAAGAAGGTCCCTTTGTTGTAAAAGTTTCCACCAGCACCAAGAACAATTCCCCGGAACCTTTATTCTCCATAGGTTCCTTCATCGTAAGTTATTTCTTGGAGGAAAAATAGACAAGCTGCTATTAGGACGTCAATCATTTAGATTGTGTAGCAAACTCGCGAAGATATAATTGACAATAGACTAATGAGCTATTGACGATTGATGCATGAACTAGTAAACATGTTATACTACATAAGTGATATCTTGTCATGTCAAGGTTAAGTGCTGAAGAGAACCAATCACCTGTCAATTGATAGAAGGGTCATCTAATGGACATCCATCAGTAAGTGAAAATCGAGCAATTAGTTGTCACCAGAGAATGAGAGGGTTTACATGCCAGCATGGACTCCAATCAATAATATCATCTACTTGGTCTGACTAAGAAGTAGACCATTGAAGAAAGACTAAATTTCATTGCCAAGAAAATAGTGGGTCGGACCAAGATCCTTCATTGCAAATTCTAATTGAGAAGTAGTCAAAAGAGATGAGAATAGTGCATATGGAGATCATGTGATGAGAATAACATTGTCCACATATATAAAAACTAATTGACATATTTTGAAGTGCATGAAATGAATAGTTAGGTAGTAATCCTTGAAAACCAAGCGTATGAAGGAAGGAACTAAGTTGGAGAAATCATGTTCGAGGAGTTTGTTTAGGACCATAGGGATCTGCATAGCTGGCAAACATAATATGAGACATTAATCAATTAAACTAGATGACTAGTGCATATACATATCCTCAAAAAAGGCAATGAGAGAAGGCATTATTAATATCTAACTTTTGAATTGGCTACTAAAATGAAACAATAATGAATAGTCAGGTGGTAATCCTTGAAAACCAAGCATATGAAGGAAGAACTCAATTGGAGAAATCATGTCAGAGGAGTTTGTTTAGGACCATAGAGATCTGCATAGCTAGCAAACATAATCTAAGCGACATTAATCAATTAAACTAGACAACTATTACATACACATATCCTCAAAGAAGGCCATGAGAGAAGGCATTATTAATATCTAGCTTTCAAATTGGCTCCTAAAAAGAAACCATAATGAATAGTCAGGTAGTAATACTTGAAAACCAGGCATATGAAGGAAGGAACTCAATTGGAGAAATCATGTCCAAGGAGTCTGTTCAGGACCATAGAGACCTGCATAGCTAGCAAACATAATCTGGGTGAAATTAATCAATTAAACTAGACGACTAGTACATATACATGTCCTCAAAGAAGGCCATCAGAGAAGCCATTATTAATGTCTAACTTTTGAATTGGCTACTAAAAAGAAACAATAATAGAAAAAATAGCACGGTAGGACTGAAAGACTCATTATGGTCACCCTTGTGCTTGTTGGAACCACTTGCCACTAGGTAAGCTTTAAAATGATCATTTGCAACAATTATAAAATAAAAAAGGCAATAAAAGGATAGAAATTTTTACGCATATATTCTCTGTTTGAAGCCAATGGGTGCTTTGTTACCAATCACTAGTTGGTTCACTAAAAATATCGTTCACAAACCTCCCACCGTTGATTTAGTATCCTTTGATGCTGACACCATTTAGAAGTATCAATTACAAAAATCATATGGTTGCTTTCCTAATTACGCACACATGCACCTCTTTCACAGTTTACATACTGAGATTGCTCATAGTGATTGAGATAACAATTTTCTCGAATTCATATGTGACTAAAGTGTGATAGCCACTATTAATATGCCCAGGTTGGATTTAAAAGACTACATTGCTCATCTTATAATCTAAATTGGATATAAACAATTTTTTTTGCATATTCATTGCTTAGATTGATCTAAGATACATCTAAATATGGCAACATGTTTTTTTAGCTAAACCATAACCTCAAATCAAATGTAATTATATTGTTGAACTAGGCTAAGAATTTAGCCAAGATTATATAAAATACCTAAAGGTCTTTGATCTATTTGGGCCGGGTCATGAAATTTGATATAATAACTTAGATTTAAGCTCAAAATGAGGCCCATTTCTAGCCTAGCTCTACCACGGAAGAATTTTAAAATTGGATAGGAATGAGTTTTAAGAAATATCAGAAAGTATTATGGGGGAAAGTATTAGCTAATCAAACAAAAGTTAGAATGAATGTGTAGCGATACTTGTCCAACAACCCAGCCAAGCATACCTCCTTCAAAGACAAATATAACTCCTTTAAATTACCATTTTAGCCATGGATGCAAGAACAATATATATAGAGAGAGGTTGTAGATTAAAGGAGAGAAAGACTCTGAAAACTTTACATAGGTAAGTTGGTTTTCCATGATTTAGAAATCAATATTCATTAGGTTTGATGTTGGCTAAGCCTATTCTTAGGTTAATTAGGTTAGAATTAGTGTATATAAGTTAGTTGGGAAGTTTAGTTCCTAAATGATATTGAAATTATGCTCTTAGTTTAAGGATTAGTGGCTGTCATGGAGATGCGTTTGAGCATGTTTTCAACATAATTAACTTGGTGTGATTGATATTTTGATGTGTGTAATTGAATTAACGGATTAATGATGTTTCTTAATCTGCCATATTTAAGTTACTGTGATTAGAGTTTAATAAGTATAATTAAGTTCAGTTAAGAATAATTAGCATGGTATTACATGTTTTATTGTTATATTAAGGTTAACCAATGTAATTAGATAGTACCAAGCTTGATTAGTAATCCTGGATTAGTATATTGAATGGTTGTATGAGATTACTTAGGTGGTCCTAAGCTGGATTAGTATGATAAAACAAGTTTAATTATTCTTAAGTGTAATTAAGCTCTATTAGGCTTGCTTAAGATGACGATCCATCTTGAATGACTTGTGAATAAGGCATGTTGCTTACATTTGTATGATTCCCATAAGAGTGAGATATGTTAAAGTGACATGAATATGCCGTATGATATGCAACAGAAGTGTCTAAGTGATTGAAGCATGCATAGCACGCATGCGTATGCATATCCCGCAAGTGATAAATGATGATACGATGTCTCAGAAGGGGAATGAATGACCACTGATTAGTTGGTAATGTTATATAAATGATGATACAAAATATTCCTGTAAGGGACATCATAATACAACATGTTTCCTAGATGAAATAAATGAACCACTAAATAGCTAGTAATGTTTACGATTACCTGGAAAAGTCCACCGGCCAGTTGCTCATGTGTATGCATTCATGAGGCCATTAGGTCTCTGTCATAGAGTACTGCACTCACTCATGATTTCCTTGAATTATTTGATATTACTCAATGAAGTGGTAATGATATTTGTAAAATTTATACGATACTTGCAAGCACTTTGGAATATATTGATCATTGGTACTACTTCTGCTATGAGTGAAAGGATAAGCTAATTTGCCTTCATTTTAGTTAATATTTGAACTATTGATTGTCAACTTATTGAGCGATTATACTCACCCTTTTATTTTAATAGCTAAGATCATTGGGGTTGGAGTTTGGGGTTAAGAGCCGTGGATTACCTTATAAGTATTTTTGAAGTGGTTTTTCTAGATAGAAGGTACATAGTGGTTAGCCTCTCTTGTGATTTTTCGAAAGAGTTGCTTCAAGGGTCTCACCATGTAGATAAAGACATAAGTATAGACTCAATTTTAAGTCTTATACATGTGTAAGTGCAAACAAAAGCGTTGTAATGGTAATTAAATTTTTTTATAATATAGTTTGCTTTGAATGATCAAATGTAAGTTATCTTAATCTTGTCTTAGTGAATTAGAAATGATTGATACCCTATGGCATTTTAAACGAGATAGAAGCTTCTGCAATTTTATTTGATCGACCATAATTAGTTCGTGGCCATGAATTAAGCCAAGGCTTGATTCGGGACGTGACATAAAGAATCCTTAACTATTATTAAATAAAAATTAGATCAGAAAATGAAAGATTGACAATTAAAATCAATAGAAAATATTTCGTGACAAATATTAATCAAAGATTGAAACTTGAATATAAATTTTAACTTAATAATTCCTCTGCCATTGATTATGTCATTGATAATTCTGCGTTGAATATAACTTAGCGGAGTATTGATGTCGTCGCAATCTTGTTGCAGGAAAAAGTGACACATGGCTTTATGAATTATTTATCAAGTCTGTTGTATCGACTTGTTTTTATTCTTTAATATAGAATTTCCTTTGTTGTGAATACATGTTATATGTATCTATGTGATTAAAAGTAGCTTGTTTGAGTTCTTATACATGGAATTGCATTTACTATGAATGGTGTTGTCTTTGTTTATGTGTCTATGTGTTATATGTGTTTAATTCCTATGAATTGAATTGATTGATATTTATATGTGGGTGTGATATGTGTTACATGTATTAGTTGCTTGAATTGATGTAATCTGTATGTAACTAAGATCTAAATATGGCAGTCTTGGTCATGAGACGATTCCAAACCAGGCTTGGTCAAAGCCGGCCAAGAATTGGTCCAATTCGGAGCTAGGCACAATTTGGCCCAAAACTACCAAGAGGGCGGTTTAGGGCTAGTTTGTCCTTGTCAAAAAACTAGAACTTGAACTACCCCTGGAACCTGAACCACCCTAAAATACGGGTTTCAAACTGGAACAAAAAGGTAAAAGGAGTTTTGGAAAAATGATCAACTAATTTATGTATAATTATATAGTTTTTAAAAATACAACACAATCAATTTAATGTTAAATTGAATTTCATTATATTTTGAAGATTTTTCTAAAATCATATAACAAGTTTACATTATTTTGATTTGGAATATCCAACTTTTAGTAGAAATTTTATTGAATTCTCAAGCTGTAAAATTTACGTGGCATAAATGGAAAGATACGCTTTATAATTACATCAATTGAAACTTCATTTAGTCGTGAAATATCTCAGATCTTGAGAAAGTTGGCAATATGATATGGGGGCCCTCATTTTGTGTGTTCCCAAATATGTAGAAGTTTGGAACATTTGAATGATAGCCGGATTGATCTTGAAATTACTTGCTAGAATAGGTGGCTTAACTATGTGATATCTGTCACCTGTAATTAAGCATAATTGCGTAAAGTTCGAGATTTTCTCTGATCAACCCTGACCAGATGTTTTTCTAGTGCTTGCCAAGCCACCATGTCTCCCTATTTAGTGGAGGTATAGATAGTTAGGACGGGTGATGTTTTAGTGTAAACTAGAGGAAAGTCGCACTATACCGCAGAATGTGAAGAACAGAAAAATCTTATTGAAGAATATCAACTACATAAACAGAGCAAATGATTAATGCACTTTGCAGTGTTGTCTATGTAAAATTTATTCCTACAAGGAATTAGATGGATCATGTCACCATATTCCGCCATTTGTACTCTTTTATCTCAAATTATACTGTCCTCAATCATCAACTCTTCCATGCCTTAAGTAAAAAATAATCAATAAGTAATGTGACAAATCAGAGAGAAAATAAAAGAGGATGATATTGCCTCCCCCAATAAACATGTGCTACTGCTTTCCTTCATAGCAAAATTCCTTATCATTTCCCATGTAGAACCACAAGAGGAGGAAGAACATGCGATCAAAAAAAAAAAAAAAAAAGAGAGAGAAAGCACAACAATTACGGTCCGTCAAACATAGATTTAACCAGGGTATGAAGGCACGTGATTCCATTTTGCGCCTCTGCTTCAATAAAAAAAAAAAAAGCTAATTTAAGCTCAATGCCATCAAATGATCTCCTCGCAACATAAAATGAAGCTGAAAATTCCCAGATACCCCTGCAATATTTAGTCCGTAAGTACATAAACAATGATGGACCTAGACATAGCAAGTCAAATGCATTGCAAAAGCCACATTTGCTTGAACTGCTTTAATGCAATGGTAGGAACTTGAATTGAGTTCAAATTCTTCCCAAATTTAAGACAGACATGCAGCATTCATATGGAATTTGTTAACTTTGAAATGTAGGAAAAGACCCTCAGTAAAAGCCAAAATTCAATCAGACCACCCGAAGCATATCTAATTGATTCGTTTAGTTCAATCTATTTGAAGAACCGACCTGCGTTCAAGGGCATCCGAAAATTGGCATATATTGAGCCTATATTGGTTCTCAGAAACGGCCAAGAAGCTAGCTTTTCCCCTCTAATGATGGCATGATAATCCAGAGCCTCGAAACTATATTCTCTTTCACAATTTAAGATCTAACTCAAATGCCAAATTAAAGCTTGAGAATTACCAGAAAGATGGCCATCTTCACTGGTCGATTGCAATGGGCTCTGCTCTTCCAATTGTGGCATCAGCTTCAGTGATAAAGACCGACCAGTATCTTCATAACTTTCGAAAGGGGAGATGGAGGCTAATCAGCAAAGTTTAATTGAACTAAAATTCACGAGGTCGCATACTACCACCACTTTACAGTATCAAAACAAATTATACTCATTTACGGTACAAGATATAAATATTAAATAAGGGCCAAGCATCGATTTCACCACTGGTAGAGGAATAGCTACTGCCTCACCCACAACCAACATTTCCACTTGAGAAAGCTTCTCATTCTCATGAGGTAATATGTATTGCACAGAAAGATAATGAGCTGGACCGTCCCAAATTACTAAGTCTGCATACAGATATTTCTTTAGATGCTTCTAACCAAAGACAATCCTTGAAGGTTGTAATGTTAACTTTTTTCTTGGTTTTAAGTTCGGTTTATACCTGTCACTGACTTGGGTAGTTTTCTCTATCAAAGCCATCATTTTGTGATTTGCATGCATAAAAGAGAAACCAACACTAATTAATAGAAAGTTCGACTCCTCAAATGTGAAAATTCAGCCACGACCATCATGATATCAATCCTCACGATTCATTTATACGTGCCTCCTCAACGCACTTCCAGAGGTATAGGACTAACTCCGAAAAATGATCACTTACCCAAACATGTAAAGGAGCAAAGGAACTTCTTCCTCATTTATGGCTTGAAGAATCTGAAATACACCCAAAGCCACACCATTCAACTTGAGTACCACAAGTAAAAAATGATTGTCCACCATGAATGCTAGATTAACCAATGAAATTTTAACAATTAAAATCGGCTAGAAGTTCTTGAAGACAGTAGACACTGAACTTGCAACTTTTTCTATCAACATGCAAATAACATTTACTCCATGTGCCAACTAAAAGAAGACTGCTAATTGATGCAAATAAATTAACCCAAAAAACCATTTTGACATAAACATACCATAGATAATACAATGACATCCAAAGCCTGATTTCAAAGAAATGCGTTTAAAAATTCATGGGTTCACTTCACCCCAAACATTGACATGACAAGGCAGGACCTACACATATAAAGCAGCCATCAGTTTAAAAAACAAAAAAAAAAAATTGACAAGAGAGATGCGAAACGTGCAACCACTTCATCACGTTTGACAAAACTGTCGATAGAATAAAATTCATAGCTTTGAATGATCTAATGATCTAAGCGACAGAATGAAAGCATAAATTGACCACAACAGCTAAATCTGGGGAAACTATGTAAAGGAAAACAGTAGGAACAGAGCCTGAGGTATTGTTCTTTGCTGTGGCTTGCATGGCTGATCTGTCCTACCTTTCTGAATGGAGTCTCCCTATTCGGTTTGAGGGAGGAAGAAGATTGAAGAAAAAAAGAGAAGAGGAAGGAGAAGCGAGATCGAAGTAAGATTTAAAGAGAAGACAATCTCACAGTCACCTGATTTGTTAGGGGTGGTGCCGTGGTGGCTAAAACCTTGGTGTAGATCTTGAGAGCATCTGTCATTGGCAATGCCATCGCAACAGTGGCCATCCCTCCATCAGGGTTGAGCTCCATTTTGCGATCAGTTGGAAGGAATGGGAGGAGACAATGGCCAAAAATGAAAGATGTCTCGCGAGATCTGACTTCTCATCCCCATTTCAAGAGCAATTAGAGCCGTGTATGGGAGCACGTGGAGAGAAGAATCAAGTTGCTGTTTAATGGAGGTTTAGGGCTGTGCATGGGGAGCATGTGGAGGGAGGAGGCGTCGTTTATGTTGGCTCTAGCGCACCGCGTGGAGGGATGGAGTGAGTTGAGTAGATGCGAGTACAATAAAATGCAAACTTATTAGCTCAAGCATGGGTCGGACAAAAGAAATTGGCCATTCAGCCCACGGGTCGTCTGCTCAAGCCCAAAGCATTGAGTACTGAAAAAAAATGGTGCGAGCAGGTGAATAAGCTATACCCGCCCCACAAATTCATGCAGGGAAAAGGAAGAAGATTAGAGGGAGCCAAGATCGAAGCCTGGTCTGGCATGTGAAGTGCTAGTGGAAGACCACTAAGCAAAAAGGCCTGTCCGAAGTTCAACTTCTTGTAAAATAGTATATGCATAAAAAGAATAGGTGAACATGCGTCAAGACAGGAGCAAAACGCACCAGATTTCATATATAGTATAGATAGATTGTCGAATTAGCTTTTCAAGCATAAAAATAGTCATACCAAGGACCGTTTCAGGATCATGAAAACCAACCACTTCAGGTGTGGTTATTTAGCTTTTTTTTTTTGTCATATTTTTCAACACAATAATAAGATTGAACAATAACATTAATTTAAAAAGTACGTAAAATTAATGAGAAGTATATCCCAATAAGGATGATGTTAAAACTAATTGATCGATTTTAATGGTTTAAGTTTAAATTGAATCTAAACTCTCTCGAAGGACAATAAGTATTAAACAATACTATTTACTATAGGCATAGAACTTGAATATAATTTTTATGTTAGGAATTCAGGTGGGTTACGTGCCCAACCAATTTTTTGGGTAGGGCCCAACTTTCCTTGACCTTAAAACCAAGATACCTTCATATAGGACTCCAAAATTTGATTTATTCTGTCTAGGAAAGGTAGTTTCTTTTCAATTTTTTGATTTTTTGATTTTAGGTTACACTCCAACTATTCAAGAAGAAGCTCTAAGCCTCTGCCACCATCCATTGATAAGGTATTTGCATGGTCGTGACATTGCTCCCTTAGACATCAATGGAAAGTCCTCTCAATATCAATTGAAACTCTGAAATTAAATCCCCAACAATGGTGCCAAAAAACTTGCTTTTGATATTATATAATCCTAATGCTAGTATATATGTTTCATATATAATATGGAAGCAAGAACGAGTGTTATTCTAAAAAGACTATTTAGAATTCTGTCAAGTACTAAAATTGACATAGTCACTCCTTATTCAGGAATCAAAATCAATTAAGTGAAGTTTAAATAAGAAAGCAAGCAATAAACCATAGAAATTAGCGACTAATCAGATTTACTATCCTAAAGATCCCAACTTTCTCTAGTTGCTATTCCAATCCTGATCTATCTCTATTTATGTTGTTAATTACTTCTCATTATTAACCTAGGGTATGAGTCTCGCCTTACGCAGCTCTCATTTTAGTAAGATCGTACTCTCAATATTGAGTTAGCATAATCTATCTTATGCGATTACAAGTGAGAGTTTTTTTATGCGTCAACCACAATTAGACACCTATGGTGATCTAGTATTTCCCTATCAGTCTCAAAAATAAACAGATCTCATTGCGAATTTTTCAGCTTATGTTATGGTTAATCAAATTGAATTAAGATTAATAATAGCATAAATAACTCAATCAATAGATAAGCATATAAAAGACAAACATGACATAAGAATCAACGACAAGACTCCATTGATCACCTAAAGATATAAAATAATTCATAATATAAATGGAGTCAACCATCATTTAAGAAAGAATATAGAGTGATTAAGAAAAATAGGAAAAAAAAAAGCTTGATTTTGGAAGTGTAGCCATTGTTTCTCGAGTTAGACCACCATATTTAGCCTTAAAGTCTCCTCCTTTTCTCTGTTGCCATTCTCTTCAGCCTTCACCCTGATGTGTCTCTCTAGTGAACGTATACATTGAGATAATCATTACTTAAAGTATCTCCTCCCATAATTCTCTCACCTTGTTGAATTGTAATGTGTCGGTGTACGTGTGTGACACAATGTAACTTAGGGAAATCTTGTAGAGTTGTATTGCAACTTGTGTCACAATACAAGGTAAATGAGAGGACATCTGTAAGGCAGTGCTGCAACATGTGCCGTGACACACATCACCTGAAAGTCAATTGCCTTGTCATTCATCCTTTCTATCCCCTTGTGCTTCACTTGTAGTAAAGACCACCCAAATTTAGTACCATATAGTAGAAACCTAGAGAAATGCATTTAAGTACTGAAATGAATCTCAACAGGACATTGTCATGCACACGAGGTGCTACTTTATCTTTAACTCATTAATTAACAATAATTTATGGTTTAGATCCGGTGTCTACTATCATAAATTTCATAAAATTATCATACGTCAAACCTAAATTTTTGCTAGCACTTGAGCAACGTCTAAACAAAAAGAAAATGATCAACAAGAAAAGAACGCAAAAGATAAAACATTACCTCACTCTAATCGATCAAGTCAAATCTCAACACCCTCTGATTATGTTCTCAGGTGTGGCTCTTGAACATATTCTCGATTCTCAATTTCACTCCTGCCTTTCTCAAGTTTCTAGCATAGAATGATACATATCATCAATCCAACCTCTATCATGTGTATGACCACCTTTACTCAGACCAAATCACATACACCAAATAATTGTATTAACGCGAATAAGACAAGGACATAATCTCTAGTATTTGCATCATACCCCTTTCTTATTTAGGCTTATATTTAACTAGTGTATTACTCTCGATGTCACGCTTCTAAACCAGCTCATTTAATAAAAAATTGACCAATGACTCTCAATCTGGTTGGTTTAGAATATTGAGCAATAAAACACCCCTCGGCTTCAGCAAACTTGGAATACGTGTGATAAAAATATCTGCATGTGCGAAAAATATTTATCCTTTTATTTGAATTTTATTTTATAATTTGTTGCTCTATTATGGAAAAATATCGTTGCTTTATTGGAGTCTTCTTTTTGTGAATTTGTAAGCGCCAGCGACAGCCTCACTGATCATCTATAGTACGATTCATTGTTCTTTATATTAAAACTTGGTAAGAAAACTTTCTAAAAAGCACAATAATTACATCAAGAAACGGACAACACTTGTGTATGCAAACGTTCAACACAATAAAAGGCACGCTCGTGATTGTATATCAAATAGAAATTAAATCACCTCATATTTAGAAATACATTTATCATATGTCTCCTGTATATTCGAGTACTTTCCGTGACAACACGCAGCAACCACGATAATTCCACTACTGTATCTCCACCATCGTAGGTGAGATCTCCAACGCATGACATCACGGCAGTCAACCCAAACAATGTAGGTATCGATGACTAGTTGGTGGTTCACCCCATTGGTTGAGCTCGGATCCTGGTAGAAGCATTTTTACGAGATTGAAAGAAAACGAGAGTCAATAATTTTGTTGCTACAAGACGTAATTAATAAAATATGAGAGCAACAAGAATTTTATGGAAGAAATCATATGATCTACCAATCGACGGGGCCAACCAAACATAGCCATGTAAAGAGCAAAATAGGAAGCATAGCAAGAGAATGATCAATACTCGTTTCTTCGTCAAAACCATTCTAATATGAATATAAATAGAAAAGGCATAATATCTCTAGAAAATATCATGAAAGAAGCAAAGATCAAGAGTTTGACAAGGTACTCACCTTCCATGACTTCTTCGAGCTCTGTTCTTCAGCCTGTACGTCATCCTCTCCATAATTTTCATGAGCCATAAAGGCTTCCCAATAGGTAGGATGATCTGCCCGACACTAATCCCCACTACGGTTCCACATCCATAACCCATCATCGCTGCTTGCCTGTCAATCCAACTCCCATGCTGCCTATCTTCTTCTACTTCATGAGAAGCAGATGATGGTGACTTATTTGCATCTTCCCCACAAACTGTTGCTAATGGCATTCCGCATAATCCAATATTTCCATCAAATGAGTTGGCCGTGAATGTTTCAAATTGCTTGCCACGTGGAATAGGTCCTTCGAGCTGGTTGTTCGAGAGGTTTAATAGTGATAGGAACGCCAAATTTGCTAACGCTCCCGGAATCTCTCCAATGAGGCTATTTGCAGATAAGTCTAGCCATTCGAGATTAGTCAAATTGCCTAGAGAAGATGGGATAATACTGCTAAGCTTGTTATGAGAAAAGTTGAGCCCTATAAGTGATCTCAGATTCCCAAGAACTTCTGGGAGCTCCCCTTGAAACTGGTTACGTGACAAGTCAATGGCCACAAATGATTTTTGAACTCTTATCATATCCATATATGCTCCCTTGCCCACAATACTTGCAGAATCTGCCGTCACCACCTTTCCTGAACTGTAGTTGAAAAACCCATGTCCTCTGTCTCCACTCATCATGTCTTTGAAGTTGGCCATGTATTGGGTTGGGAGAGTTCCTCGCAGATCATTGTTGGAGACATCAAGAATGTGCAGCTTGGGAAAGGGATTAATCGATGCAGGAGAACTTATTAGACCATGAAGCTTATTGGACCTTAATACAAGAACACGCAGATTAGGGAGGCTTTCAAGCCAATTAGGGAATGAGTCTTCTATTTGATTGCCACCAAGATCTAAAACTTCCAAGTTCTTGCAATTTGCTAATGACCGTGGTAATTTACCCCCAAGTTGGTTGTCAGTCAAGGCAATGGCCTTCAGGCTAATGTTTGGAGCTGATATTTCGGATATCAGACCCTGAAAGCTATTCATTCGTAGGTTTAACTCCACGAGTTGGGGATTTGTATTTATAAGACATCGGGGTATGTTGCCAGTCAAGGCATTGGATGACAAGCCAATGATGTTAAGGTTAGTACTGTTACACATGAAAGGAGGGATCTTTCCTGTAAAATTATTATTTGAGATGTGAAAGAAATAAGTGGTAGCTGCTGGGATTGGCATTTCACCGTCAAACTGGTTATAAGACATGTCGATGATATTCAGGCTTGAATTGAGAAAATATGTCGGCGGTAGTTGTCCTAGAAGATTGTTATAATCTATAATGAAGTCCTCAAGATGAGGGAAGGGGAATGCTTGGGGATCGGGATCAATAAGGCCATGGAAGTAGTTATTACTAATTAAAAGGCTACGTAGGGGGAGTGTTTTTAGCCAGTACGGGAATGTATCATTTATTTCATTGGCGTTGATATATAAAGAACACAACCTCGTACAATTTGCTAAGGATCTTGGTAGCAATCCTCCTATGCGATTATGGCGAATGTGCAAGGACAAGAGGTTGCTCAAGTTTCCAAAACAAGGTGGAATGTTGCCACTGAGGTCGTTGTCTGAGAGGGCCAAGTGTGTGAGGGAGCTTTTCTGGCAAAGTGAAGATGGGATTTCCCGGGTGAGATTGTTACCTCCAATGTTGAGATATTGGAGGCTGGGAAGTGCAAGGAGAGTACTAATAGAGAGGAGAGTGCCTTGGAGATAACTACACGTGAGGTCGAGCTTAATCACATTACCTGTTGTATTATCACATGTAATTCCATCCCATGTACAACAATCTACGCCTTCCATCCATGAAGCAGTCGTCGGGTGAGAAGTGAGGTTCATGTAATTTTCTCTACAATAATAGACAGTCTGGATCTTAGGATTGATTGTGAAGGAACCTTGGAATTGGAGTAAAGCATTACATTCTTTGGCATGAACCAAGTTTGTGGATGGTGGAGACCAAGGTGAGGTAGTAAGGGCATGTTGTAGTTGAATGATAAAAAAGAAGAGGTGGCAGACCGAGCTTGATCTCATCTCTTTAAGTTTAGGGGAAAACAAAACAAGCAACACTGGAAATTTTTTGTTCACTCGAGGATGGAGGACAGATGCTTTATAGAAAAATAAAAAAAAACAGAGTCCTTGACTGATGAAAATGTCCCTTTGGCGTAGGAAGACCGCAATTTCGTAATGATGCTGATAGAGGTAGGCATGTGTGGTTCAACAATTCGTTGGGCTCAGAAAGGCCATGCTAATACACAGTACGCGTCTCGTATTTCTGATTTCTACCTCACAAGTATAGATGAAAATTTCTACAGGTTTAAACTCTTCCTGGCAAAGGAGTTGCTTCCAACGGGAAAATTAGTGAATTTTATTACAATTAACGAGCTTACTATGTCCCTCTATTTTCATATCTCTTGTTCCCTCTGATACCATGGGCACTTTCCTGGATGAAAATGATTCATTCATTACTTCAGATGCATTAACATGATACCGAGTTTGCATCACACGAATCATTCTTAATTTGTCGTGTAAAGGACGGTGTTGTTGCTGAACTCAGCCAGAGTTTCTTTGATGTGATTAGTCGTGGGATTTTAGCCGTCGCAGATTATGACCGTAACATATAATGGCTTCGTTTTAGTCTTTTGTTCTAACTTTATACGTGGGCTCATCATCATCGCCCATGTGATTCGCAACTTCATTTGACAAGCCATGGACAAATTTTCTTCAATCCCAAGAAAAAGAGAGCAGAAATTCTATAAATTTATCATTTTTTAGAAGAGTATCAACCTACAATTAAAGTGGTGGATTAGGTCCTATTTTTTGCTCACCATTATGATATCCAATCCTCTCCTCTCCATAACCTACAATTACTTTTATGCTGATGTCGACAAAACGTCGTGTAATCTGAAGTATCATTTTGAAATAATGATGTAGACAATTTTAATCTGATGTGGATAAAAATTTGGAAATATTATTTTGTATCTATTTGAAAAAGGGGAGAACATGTAGGACTAAAATTTCTTGGTCAGCAATTTAAAAATGACACATTAGATAAAATCAATATCGTTATATCCATGTCAGTAGAAAAATAACAGTTGGTGACAGGAGGGCCAGATGTTTTAAGGCGGTCAACAAATAGTATTTGATATTTTATTTTGAAATATATATGATTGACTTGTAAAAAATAATAAAGAGATAAGTCATTTTCTCCTTATCTTAAAGCGGATAATAGAAGTTGCCTGCTTTTGGTTATTTTTAATATTCTTATGATGGACTTTTCTCAATACCATGAGACCAAAAAAGTTATAATATTTTATTTTTCTCAAATCCTTTTTTTTGATAAATAAAAAAATTTCCTCAAATCATAAACGTTTACAATAGTAACCGAGTATCTTCCCACTAGAAAAAAAACCATATTTGTTAAATCACATTCAACATTAGTAAGCAATTGGGCTTGAAATTTGGTCAAGAGGCAAGAAGTTGGAACTAATAAAAGGAAAATAAACGAGCAAGGATAGAATTGTCTTTATAGCATATTAAATAATATTTATAATCCATCATGGGACTCTTGACAACTGATTGAAAGTTAATCTTTGTGCTTACCACTATAGTTTCTAAAATTTGATCGGATTAGAAACAGTCCAAAATATAGATTACTAGATTTGTGGGTTCAACTGAGGGTTTTATTGGTTGAACCGAATTTTTTTAAAATAATAATAATAGTATAAAATTGTAGATAGTAAAATAAAATTCTGACACATTAACAATTTACATACAATCACAACTTCAAGATATTAGTTCAACATAAGCAAATAAACTTAAAATCTAAAAACAGGCCCATTGGCCTTACCTACCAAAACTATCCCCACAACTGCAAGACCCTGGCTGCTCCCCTGCCGCCAACTCAAAGGCAGAGATGATGGTGTGGCAGAAATTGTCAAACTTGGGCAAACTCAAAGTTTGAAAAGTGGATAAGGCGTTTGCAGGAAATTTTCTTGAGAAATAAATATTTTCCTGTCAAAATTACAGTGTGGCTTCCGTAGAAATACTTTACCCTAGAATACAATGTCCGCAAGGAGAAAACACACTGCAATGTGTGACACTCTTTCACTGGAATCCAAACCATGAAAGGAAGGAAATCATGAACATAGTAGGTGGGAGACAACTTAGAATGACAGTAGATATTTTCTACAACCCAATTGCAAAGTTTTATGTGCTTTTATATTGGCGCATCTCATTTAAGGTAATTTAATTTATTAATGTTATTATTTACTTTCCTATGATGGGCAATATTTTAATTACACTCGCTAATGGATGAGCAGTAATCGCTCATATCCATATTACCATTTATATACATTTAAATTGAATATATAACGATCATAATTCTGACCATTATCACTTACTCAATTTAAATCACTGATATTATAATTTCATTCAATTATTAGATAATTATTTATTATTAATAAATATATATTATACAACCATCCCCTATTTATTTATTATTAATAAAATAAATGTATAAAATGCAGAAAATAAAATATTCGATTATTGCATAGTGCATAGTCAGACGGTAGCCCAAGGCTTGAACTATAGATTTAGAACATCAATACAAGAGTTTACATTCACACTATACATGGATTCCATTTCATTATAGGCTACGTTAATTAAATACGGCCTTGCGCTACCGTAGTTTAGCAAGTATTCTAGGAATTTACCAGGAATTCATAGAAGGTGGCCATTCACCTTCATACTTATGTAGACAGTCTTATCAGGAGCATCCACAACCGCTTTATCACCCCACCGTCAAGGGCTATGAGAATTGTTAATAACAAATATCCATTCTATCCTATTGTGGAAATACAGTGCATTAATCTGAGTATATGACTTTGATATACCCCCACCATTTTTCACATATTAAAATGTATCGAAAATGTAAACACTTATTAGGTTTTCATATAATCCATAGAGAAGAGCCCTTGAAGTAATTGATTTCCCATTTCAGAAATAAATTCTTTTGTAGCATCAAAATAAAGAGAGTAGGTTCCACTTAGATTATTTGTATTTAATCTATAGTGGCCTCACACTTCCCATGGTTTTAATTATTTTTCACCAGATAATCGTTTAGTGAGAGGATCAACAAGCCTTTGATTTGTAGGAAGATACTCTAACATTATTTTTCTTTTTTAAGCATATTTCTTATATGATTATATCTCATTATAGTATACGTGCTATTACTCGCTATCCTTTTATTGATAGTACTATGAATGACACTTTATTGTCACAATATAAAGTAATCGGTCCTTTAAACCCATCAACAAAAGGAATATGTTTTAAAAATTTTCTTATCCACAAGATATCTTTACTAGCAAGAGACATGGTAATAAACTCAGATTCTATAGAAGATAATGCAACACATTATTGTTTTTTAGATAACAAAGCAACAATAACATTACCTAAAATAAAAAATGTCCTCTCTCTCTAAAAGAGTAATTCTCTCCCCTCTCTCTAAAAATCTAGTCTCCCTTAGTGGAGGTGTCAGTGCCCCTTCAATGGGCGGACCAATATCCTAGAGTTTTTTTCTAGATCCTATCCAATCAATTAATGGTAAACACCCAGTAAAGAGGTTTCGTATCTAGGAAGTTTCTCCATCCCAGTCCTTTCCCTTTCCCCTTTTCTCTAAGAAGACGAACAGAGGCCATACTCCCAGCCCTCCTCTTCGCTCTGCACAGTATTGCTCCCTCTCGGCCTTCTGCTTACTAATGGAGCCAAATCCTCAAGACCCCCCTATTCTGGAAACCCTTGTCCTGCAGTCGACTATGATGGAGGAAGTTGAGGTTGTAGATCTTCCTTGTGAAGATGAAGATTCCATGCAAGCCTTGAAGAATGCCCTAATCTTCAAGACCCACAGATGTTGAAACCCTACCCATAAGACAATCATCTTCCACCTCAGCAAGATCTGGATCACAAAGAGCACCTTCACTATTTGGCCCTCAGGTCAGATCAAAGATACCTTCATCTGCTTGTTCTCTGATGTCTCCGATCTGGAAAGAGTGCTTGGCAGGGGGGCGGGTTGCGTGGTCAGTCCGGGGGTACCACCTCCTTTTCGAAAAATGGTCTCTAGGTAAAACTCTGGAGAGTCTTGCTTTTAACACAGTACTTTTCTGGGTTCGAATCTGTGGACTCCTTCCTAAAACACAAACCGTAAATGCATATAGATAGTTGCATCAAAAGTAGTGGAGGTTCTACTTTGAATCCCGGACTAATATGCTCCCTACAGTCTTCCAGACCTCAAGAGTGCTAGTCCGTGTCCAAGCTGATAAACCACTATACCCAAGCTTTATATCCTTCCCCAAAAAAAGTAACATTCATAGCTGGATTTACTTCAGATATGAAAAGTAGGCTATTTTCTGTTGTAAATGTGGAAGGATTGGGCATGAAGCCAAAACTTGTCAGTACACTGAGTTTGAATCTCCTCTGAAGCCGGGTCCTTGGATGAGATTTGAATCCAATAGCGAGGTTCCTCTCCCTTTTATTACTCCTCTAAGAACCCAAGTTGTACCTCTCCAAATCGTCTCTCAGCCTGTGACCAATGATTCTTTAGATTCCTCTACTAGGAAAAAGGAATCTCTAAAAGAAGGACAATTAGGAAAACATAAAACATGGGCCGATATCACGACTCCCCAGTGAAAAATTTATCCTTCATCTTTCAAGCTCAGAAGGAGCCCCAGACTGTGGTGTCAGGCTTGAAAGTGGACTCTCCTTTCATGCCAAGGATCTTTGAATCCCCTAGCACTGATCCCCTCCCTTTAAATCGCAATAAATTATTCACAAGGAAAACTTTTAACTGTCTTGCCACCTGATACCTCGGAATCGTCCAGTGAGATTTCAAACATTCCAGACTGCTTTTTCTTGCATAAGAAAAGAAAGCTTGAAAACTCCATGAGTACTACCTACTATGCTATTTTAGGGAAGCTTGCCTTAGAAATTGGGAGAATGGTTAAAGATGATCTCAAAAGCGACCTGCTCTAGCATATGATTTCACTTCCTGACTCCTCTATCTCCCAATCTGACACTCCTCAACTATCAACTCCAACCTCCTCTAGCTTGCTAAGTGTTATAGATATATCACTTGAGCAAAACTCGTCTGAAGCTCCTGAAAACATGACGGTCGGGGTGGCGGGCCTAATCGTGCCCCCCCCAGTCGCCATGAGTATCCTCTCTTGGAACTGTAGGGGCATAGGAGGAGACCCTACAGTTCGAACCTTAAAGCAGCTCCTCCAAATACACAAACCGTATCTGGTATTTTTGTCAGAAACAAAGACAAACTCCTAGAAATGTGAAAGGGTAGCAAAGAAATGTGGATTCTCCAAGATGCATGTGGTGGATGCAGTGGGCAGAGCACGAGGCTTATTTCTGCTCTAGCACGACTCAATTGAGGTAAATATTCTCGCTTCCAATAAATATTACATACATCTATCCATACATCATGTCATGCTACCCTATGATTGGATCTTAACTTGTGCATATCGACCTCCTTATGAGACTGATAAGCCTGCATTCTGGTCTGACCTCAAAAACACAATGAACAACATTGATATGCCTTGGTTAATGATAGGGGATTTAAATGAAATACTGAACTTAGATGAGAAATTTGGAGGTAGAAACATAGGTGCCAGTAGTCGAAACTATCTCGAAAACTTGTAAATGACACAGGCACGATAGATCTAGGATTTAGCGGAAATAAGTTCACCTGGAGAAATAAAAGATAGGGATTAAGTCACGTAAAACAACGTTTAGATAGGGCAATTGCAAATGAACCTTGGAGATTAATATTCCCTAATGCAAGAGTTCTCCATCTCACAGTTTCTTGCTCAGATCACAATCCTATCCTCCTCAAACTAAATTTAGATAATGTCAAAAAACCATGCCCCTTCCGATTTCTACAAGCCCGGACAAGAGACCCAACCTGTAAGATATCATCAAGGAAGCGTGGAACAAACAAAGTTTAGGCTCAAGAGCTTACAGATTCACGACGAAATTAAAATTTGCTAAATTAGCTCTAAAAGACTGGAATATAAATCATTTCAAAAATTGTGACGAACAAATAAAGAAGACACTATTGAAAATTGAATCCATCTAATGTAGTGAACCATCTGAAAACAACTTAAAGGAAGAAAGACTCCTACAGACCCAATTGCAAGAATACTTAAAAAGAAAAGATTTGATTTGGCAATAAAAGTCTCAGGAATTGTGGCTCAAAGAGGGAGATGCAAACTCAAAATTCTTTCATCCCTCAAAATCATAAAAAAGGAAGCAAAACTCAATTGCAGCAATAAAAAACAATAGAGACCAATGGCTCTTTAATCATGATGAAATCAGTAACTATTTTACCCAAAACTTCAGAGGTCTATTCACCACTACTAATCCCCAATTCCCTGAGGATCTAGAACAACTAGTACATCCTATTATAACAGAAGACGAAAATAAGCTTTTAAAGGAAATCCCCTTAGCAAATGAAATAGAATCGATAATAAGAACAATGAATCCACTAAAAGCTCCAAGTCCAGATGGAATGTCAGCTCTATTTTATAAGGAGAACTGGCCTACTATACAGAATGATCTCATACGAGCGGTGCAAAGTTTCTTTATAAATGGATTCCTCCTAAAAGAATGGAATGCTACTTTCATCACACTGATCCCAAAGAAACTAGATGCTAATAAATTTGCTGATTAAAGGCCAATTAGTCTAACCAACACTTGTTATAAAACAATTTCTAAAATATTAGCTAATAGATTAAAATTAGTCTTATACAAAATAATATCTCCAAACCAAACAGCTTTCATTGAAGGGAGATGGATAAATGAAAATAGTATCTTAGCTCAACAAATATTACACACAATGAACATTTCTAAATCCAAGAAAGGATGGGCATGTCTAAAAATTGACTTTTCCAAGGCTTTTGATCGTGTCGAGTGGTCCTTCATTAAGAGTATCTTAACTAATCTTGGTTTCAATGATATTTTCATCAACTGTATCTTGCAATGTATGACAGCTCCCTCCTACTCTGTTCTAGTCAATGGTAGTCCATCCAATTTTTTTACAGCCTCTAGAGGACTTAGACAAGGGGACCCATTATCACCTTACCTCTTTATTCTAGCAATGGAAATATTAAGAAGAATGTTTAATGTAGGTCAACAGTATAATTTTATAAGAGGAATTAAGATTTCACGAAATAATACTCCTATCAGCCATCTAATGTTTGCAGATGACCTAATGATCTTCATTAGAGCAAACAAGTCTGAAGCCAGAAAACTGCAAAATTATCCTCGATCTATTTAACTCATGGAGTGGACTTGAAATTAATGCCCAAAAGTCAGGAATACTCTTTTCAAAATTTGTTCGAGGAAGTGCTAAAAGTGACATTAAACATACTTTAAATCTTAAGAAACTAAGGAAACCAAATATCTAGGAAACCCTCTTTTCATTAAAAGAAAAAAGGCAGACTACTTTCAATTCTTAGTTCATAAAATACAAAACAAATTAACTGCATGGAGGGCAAAAAATCTCTCATGCGCTGGTAGAACAACACTAATGCAATCTGTTCTGTCCTCACTATCAACTTATCATATGGCAACTTTTAGAGTTCCTTTAAAGATTTGTAAAGAAATGAATAGGAAAACAAGAGACTTATGGTGGAACAAACAAGGAAGGAACGGAAGATATTACACAACAGTCAGCTGGAATAAAATCTGTCAGCCAAAGAAATATGGGGGTCTAGGTTTCAGAATGTTTTCTAACTTTAATAAAGTTATGTTATCAAAAACTTCCTGGTTCCTATCAACAAACAAACAAAGTTTAGCTGCCACAACCTTCACATAGAAATATGGTACTCCTTTAAATCATAATTCTAGACTTAAAACTCGTCCTTCCAATGTTTGGAAAGATCTCCAAAGCTGCAACCAAACACTGCATAAACATTCCTGCATTCAAATTGGCAACGGCACCTCCACTAGGGTCTGCTTAGAACCATGGATCCCCTTAAATTCAGATTTTATGGCTGTTCCCAAATCCTCTTTTGTGCTCATCGATCCCTCTTTAAAGGTAAAAGATTTAATCTGCTCAAATACAAAAACCAGGAAATTGGACAAATTAAACTCCTTGTCTAGTGCTGAAACAATTCAAAATATATCTAGAATATATATCCCTCTACACAATAAGGAGGATGAATACATCTGGATCCCTGATGAAAAAGGAACTCACTTAATTAAATCATTCTACCTAAAAGACCAAGAGTACCGATTTAGTAAAGGAATGGAATCATTCTGGAAGCCTAAAATTCATAACAGATTAAAACTCTATCTCTGGAGAATAGCAAAGAGATGCCTCCCTTGAGCAAACATGGAGGACGAGTCATGTCCTCTTTGTCAAGCCACCTCTGTTTTTGCAACTCACCTTTTCACGAATTGTTTATTCCTCAGGATCCCTTGGATGGAATCTCAATGGAAAGTCTATAATATTCCAGCATCAGATATGATAGAATTGATCAATTTTGTTATAGATCCAAGAGATTTCCCACTGGATAGTTGCGAAAAGCTGCAATTTACTCTATTCAGCACCATCTTGCTATATGAGCTTTGGAATCTCAATAACAAAGTATTTCCTCTGATGAATTGCCTGACCTGGGTAAATTCTTGCTTTTGGTAAATGACAAATTCATAGAACATGCTAAGATGATTAATTATAGTGTTGATGCTAGAGTATCTCCCATCTCAAATCTAACTTCTGGTGTTTCAAAATTAGTTCCACTGCTATCACCTAGGTACAATCAATATCCAACCTTTCAAACCAATATGAGGATAACTATCTTTGTGGATGCTACTTGGTCCTTGGACAAAACTTGTGTTGCAGGGGTAGCTTTTGGGAATGGAAAGAAGATGGCTTATTGAACTCAAAGGTGGATGCTATCTCTCCTAATCAAGCTGAAGCACTTGTTGTTCTAATTGCCACAGGAGTAGTGGAGCATCACAAGTGGAGAAATATTTCAATTTTTTCCGATGCTCAACAGATTGTGCTCACAGCAAGAGAGAAGCATAAATCGAATTGGGAACCTGCAATATTCTTCTTGATATTTCTTCTTGTAAACCCTCTTTTGATACTTGGGAAATTTTTTGGATTTCTAGGGCAAACAATTCGCTAGCGCATGATCTGCGTAGGAGTGGTGTCTATTGTCCCTCTTATCAGCTACAATACTCAGAAGTATGTGTTTCGTAAACTGCTATGTATACAAATCCACTTTGATGACCAAAAAACAATAGCATTACCTAAAGTAAATAACCATCCACCAGTGGATTTAGAATTAATTTATTGGAAGCCCAATTAGCATCATTATAACATTCTCGAACAATGTTTGAACACTTATAATGTAATCCATAGTGCATACTATATTTCAAATATTGCATTAGTTTAGTAAGTTCTTTATAGTGTTCCTTACCAGGATTACTAATAAATCTACTTAATATGCCAATTCATAAGGCAATATCCGATCTTGTATAATTCATTCCATACATTAAATTGCCAATTATTTTAGTATAATCTTCTTTATTAACAGATTAACCTTTATTAGGAACAAGAGATATATGAGGAGTTATGGGTGATTGAATAGGTTTACCATCAAGGAAACTAAATTTCCTTGATATCTTTTCAATATAATGAGATTGTCATAGAAAAAATTCACTCTCTCTTTTGATAACTTTTACTCCTAAAATATATTCTACTAGACCCAAATCTTTAATATTAAACGTTTGAGATAAAAATTCTTTTGTATCACTTATACATTATATATTTGAATAAAAAACAAGTATATCATCAACGTAAAGTGTAAGTATAACTTCAGGGTTATAACTACATTTATAAAATACACAACTTTCCATTTTATTTTCCTTAAATTGAAAATTTTTAATTTCCTTTTTAAATTTTTCATTTCATTGTCCAGATGCTTTTTAAGACCTTATAAATAATTTTTTTAATTTATACACTTTACCTTCTTGTCCTTTTGTTATATAACGTTTTGGTTCATTAAAATAAATTTCCTCTTCCAACTCACCTTTTAAAAATGCCATTTTTACATCCATGTGATGGACATCTAATTTATAAAATGATGCTATAGCAAATATAATTCTAATTGAAGTAAACTTAGTAACAAGAGAAAATGTTTCAAAGAAATCAATACCTTCCTTTTGACTGTAAACCGTGGCCACTAATCTTGCTTTATTTCATTGCTTCTGTCAGCGTTATACTTCTTCTTGAGAATCAACTTGCAACCAATTGGTTTGGTATTTGGTAGAAGCTCCATTAGTGACCATTGGTTTTTTTTTCTTTTATTGGTTTTATTTCATCACTCATGGCCTTTTTCCATAATTTAAATAAGATAAAGACATAGCTTCTTCATATGATTTAGGATCCTCATCCATCATGTATGTATCATGTCAGGTCTAAAATCTTTTTCTACTCTACATCTTTTGTTTCTTCTTAATCCACCTTTAATAGATTCATAACCCATTCTTTCATTATTAAGACAATCTTCATGCAAAGATTGAGAACTACTAGATACAATATGTGTTTCAGACAATTCATTTGATAAATTTCTTTCCATTTCTAATTCTTCTACACTTTTAACATTTAAATGCTCATAAAACATAGCATGTGCCGATTATTGTACACTATTGGTACATAAATTAAGAAATCTACATGATTTACTATGCATAGAATAGACCAAGAAAATAGATTTTGTAGCTTTACTATGAAGTTTAGGCCTTTTTACTGTTGTATCTAAAACAGATGCAACATGCCAATGGGGCAGCAACCCCACTGATGGGGAACTGGGGAGTTCACCTAGAGCTTCGAGGCTCAAGCCCCAAGGGGCGCTTCCCTATTAGCGGGGGCTTTTAGTCCTCTTGAGTTCGTCAAATTCACCTGAATTACCTGGCACACGTGGCTTGCGGACTATTGCATGTGCTCCGAGGAAGAGTTGTCGCAACCACCGCTAGTCAGGCCTAGAACGCGCTCAAATACCTTGGTTATCAAAAAAATAAAACATATGCAACACAAGCCCAAGGTCTTCTATTATTTAAAAATTCATATGGAGTTTTATCATGATTTTTATGTAAAATTCTATTTGAAATATAACATGTTGTAAATAATACTTCACCCCAATAACTTAATGATAATTTCAAATGCAAAAGCATAGCACTTACCATATCTAGTAAAACTTATATTTTTTTTCTCAGCAACACCATTTTGAGGTGGAGAATTTGGAGCCGAAAACTCTTTAATAATGCCATGCTTTTCAAAAAATATAACAAACTTATTGGATTGATATTCTCCAACTCTATTAGTTCTGAGCTGTTTAATCTTTTTACCGGTTTTATTTTCGATCTCTTGCTTTGAAAATTTTGAATGTTTCAAGAGCTTCATCTTCGACTTTAACAAGTAAACATATCTATATTTAGAAAAATCAACCATGAAAGTTATAAAATATTGTTTTCCTCTAGTGAAATTATCTTTATTAGCACACAAATCACTATGAATAAGTCTTGGAAACACTTTAAAATGGTAATTTATTGGATTGATATTCTCCAAACCTATTAGTTTTGAACTGTTTAATCTTTTTACCGGTTTTATTTTCGATCTCTTACTTTGAAAATTTTGAATGTTTCAAGAGCTTCATCTTGGACTTTAACAAGTAAACATATGTATATTTAGAAAAATCAGCCATGAAAGTTATAAAATATTGTTTTCCTCTAGTGAAATTATCTTTATTATCACACAAATTACTGTGAATAAGTTCTGGAAATACTTTTAAATGGTAATTTAGTAATCTTTTCTTGTGCACAACATTCACAATTTTGAGTCATAAAAATATTGCTTGATTTAGAAATTAAATAATTTGAAATCATACGATGTACACTACATCCTATTTGACCGAATTTATAATGCCAAAAATGATCCATATCATCAACAATATAAGAAGAAATAGGTGCATCTTGATTCGTACTGAGACATATTGTCCTTAGCATAACCCTTCCCAACAAATAACCCTTTTAATAATAACATTTTGGGACTCAAATATAACCTTAAACCCATTATCATCAAGTCTTTTAATAGAAATAAGACTCTTTCGCACAATAGGAATAAGATGAACACTTTTCAAAGTAAGAACTTTTCGGAAAATCAAGAGATTTTGGCAGTACAAATGCCCATCACTGCACTTTGTCGAGGAGCTACCCATGAAGATGGATTTCTCACCATTGATTGCTTCGTAAGTCTTGAATACTGACCTACATGGAGTGACATGGCAAGTTGCCCCAAGTCAATCAGCTATCCATCATCATCATTAATCATGAGAACTTCAGTGATCACGGCCACTAGGTCATTCTCTTCAATGACATTTGCCTCCATTTTCTTTTGTCCCTTCCAAAAATGGCACTCTCAAGTCAAATGGTTCATTTTTCCACACACAAACCATGGACCTTTCTGCCGCTTTTTGTTCTCACTGTTCGGGTCTCACGCTTGCATTTTTTGTCAAAAGAGCATTTCTTTCCATTAGAAAATTTAACTTTGGTTTTATTTTTAAAATTGGCTTTTTTCTTAACATTGTGCACCTTTTCTTCCTTCACTTGATTTAAAAGCAAATCACAATTTCTAGCTTCATTTTCAATTTGAACTTGTTGAACAACTTGATCCAAATTCAAAGATTTTCTTTTTGTGTTTTATAATTTTTTGGTGATCCTTCCACGAAGGTGGAAGTTTCCCAATAATTGTGGAAACTTTAAAAGTTTCTAAAATAAGTTCTCCTGCATCCTCAACTAAGTAGAAATATCAATTAGCTCATTAACTCGATCAATAATGGGTTTTTAATAAACCATCTTAAAATCAATGTACTCTGTGATTAAGAACGACTTGTTTCTGGCATCCTCATTCACGTACCTCTTCTGAATAGCAGTCCAAATGGCATAAGCCATTTGATGCGTATGAAACACATTTAAGAGAGAGTTGTTGATGGCATTAAGGATCTGAACTAACAGATGTAGTCGTCCTCTATCCACTTCTTTTGGGTGTCAGACATTTCTCCATTTGAAGATTTTGTGGATGGATATGGTGTTGATGGCAAGTACATGACCTTGGCAATCAGCAATTGGAAACAAAATTTTCATGCTCCAGCACTTGTAGTTCAGTCCATTGAATTTTTTGAGCCTCTCCATGTCTTGAAGTTGCGCCTTCACAATTGTAGGATCCATGGGAGAAGATTTTTTTCCTCAACTTGTTGCATAAATTGTCAAGACTTGGAGAAACTTAAAGTTTGGAAAGTGGATAAGGTGTTTTCAGGAAACTTTTTTAAGGAAAAATATTTTCATTCAAAACTGTAGCGCAGCTTCAACATAAATACTTTCCTCTGGGATACAATGCCCATGAGGAGAAAACACGACTGCAATAGGTGACACTCCACTAGAATTTGAACCGTGAAAGGAAGGAAATCACAAACGTAGTAGGTGGGAGGCAATTTAAAATGAAGGTAGATATTTTCTACAACCCAATTTTAAAGTTTTATGTGGTTTATATAGGCACATTTCATTTATATTAATTTTATTTATTAATACTTTTATTTTCTTTCCTGTAATGGGCAATATTTATGAGCAATAATAGCTCATATTCATATATGTAATCTACTGCCAATTACCATTTATAACATTTAAATTGAATACATAACAGCCATAATTTTGTTCGTTATCACTTACTCAATTTAAATAACTGATATTATAATTTCATTCAATTATTAAATAATTATTTATTATTAATAAATATATATTATTTATCTATACTATTATATGCAAAAGTTTTGTCTGTTTCGATGTCTTTTTTTTATTTTTCATATTTGACCATTGCCTAATTTACATATTAAAATTTATGACATACATTTTTTTTTATAAAATTCTTTATATTAAAGGTAAAACAGTAATTTCTATCGTTTTATCTTCTCACTCCAGTTCTATGATCTAGATAGCAAAAATCTTTCATTAATAGTTTAGATTATCCTCCTCCATAATTGCATAACAAAAAAATATTCTATTTGCTTTTAATTGAAATTTAAATTATTTACCATTAATTTTAAATGAATTTTTTGAAAATGTAAATAAAATTATAAAATATACCGTTGACAACTTAGAATGTTTTGTTTGTTACTATAAATCAACGTAAATTTATTTCAAATAAATTAAATTATAATAAGTTATAACTAAATAATTTAATAATGTAAACTCATTGCAAATAAATTAAATTGTAATATGTTGTAACTAAACTATTTAATTATATGGATTCATAATAATATTCACTTTTATTTATTTTTATTTTTTTCATGCAGAGCACAGATCGGTCTCTAGTACAACGGACGAATGCCATCGTCCCAAACAGAAAAAACGCCAGCACCGTGATTTGTTCCACTGCTTCTCTTTCTCATTTTCTTACTGTTGGTCCGACCACCACTTTGCTATCGCCCGTATAGGCGAGGATGTGGAGGCCGATGGCATAGCTAATATGAGAAACTAGTGGTCGAGATTGGCATCAGGCAAGTTGCGGAGGTTCGAATCCAGCCCCGGCCCCAACGTTAATTTTTTCTCATTTAAATTCGGTATAGTTGCAAATACTCGTTGCTCACAGCAAGTAAGGAGACATCGAACTGCCCCACGCCTCGACAGCCCCAACGAACGGCCTCAGCAGCCCACTGTGGCATGAGAAGAAAAAGATGGATAAGTTCGGCCATTACCGTTTGAGTTGGGAAGATAATGCAGGAAAGAACTATCAATGTATGTAAAGAAAAGGGTAATTTTATGAACTTGTGGGTTTAATCAAGACCGACTAGTTCAACCAAGTCAGAGCCCAGTGAGTAACCAGACCGATCCGGTTGTTGGTTCTAGGTTCAACCAATTCAACTGACTAGTGCGGTCCGATTTTCAAAACTATACTTACAACTGTAAGCATCTGGCACACTTATAAATAACTCAGGTAGCCATAAGCTAATCATATCTCAAAACTTCTCTCCCTACGTTTAATACTTTCTCAATCGTCTTTTGCATATATACTAGTTGATGTAAGCAATGAAGTGACAATGGGATCGTCACCTCGTCTCGGCTTCTTTTCTTGGTTTAGGTAACTTGGCTCTTAACCAATACATGGACCTGGAGGTGTCTTGCCATTCCATAGGCGTCATCTTTGGCTTATGCTCTTAACATTTGGTATAAACAGGCGAAACTAGAGCGGCTGGTGGAATTCTATGTCTTTTCAACCTCTCAGTTTATACTAGTATCATTCCATGTGATCCATTTCTTCATTTAACAAAGGAAATTAAGAAACCGATCCTTTAGAAGATTTAGGATTTTACTACATAAACACACTTAACTATGATGACTAATAACTAATACGGTGATAGGCAATATGTGTTTATATATATATATATCATAGAGTAATGTTATAAGTGTTAGAGATATCTGGCTATTTAGGAAAAATAATATTTGACAATAAGATCATTTCAATCAATTAGGTTAGTCGTTATCTATATAGGATTTTATGATATACAACATTAGATATTAGTTCAATATTATAGAATTATATATTTTTAGTTTGTTTAATTTTCTAAACTTATAAATAGACTGATTAGCTCATATAATTATTGAATCAATCATTTGAATAAAATTGCATTTTCGTGGCATTAGCCTATGGCCTACCATGCTTATCTTTGTGTATATCTTTACATTTGTCCTTCCATCATTCTATTTTAATTTTCTACCTAGTATTAGAGTTAGATGTGTGAACTCACATCTTGCTAGGTCAATAAAAAGCTTGAGACTTGAAAGGAAAAATGAATGGCTCCTTATCAGTTGTTCACCTATTGGAGTATGGAAGAAAAATACTAGGTCAGCTGTTAAGGACAAATGTTTAAGGACATGTGTTAAGTGTGAACATGTTACTATGTAAGAGTAGGATTAATCCCATATTCTAGAGTTGATAAGAGGAATCCTGGCTTACAAAATAAATTGGGCATTGCCATCATTAGTTTAGACTTTTTGGTTGAAACGAGTTCAATTACTTATAGGCTTGTATGACAATTTTACATGGTATAAAAGTTAGGTGTTCAAGAGTCCCCTAAAAAAAATCATTCTTTGCCAGCACGGTCGGCCTTTACTGGGCGCAATCATCTATTCAGCCTTCTCAATTCTCTTTCCACATATCATATTGTCATCTGTGACATAAGTATTTCCTAATGAGATACTCTCAACGACTCTCAATGGTGATAGAAATCCCCTGTTCCCCTCTTAGTGAGACGTCTCTTTACAAATGCCCTGAGTGACCCTTTGCGGTGACAGGAAGTTCCTTTAGCCTTCTAAGGTGCAGGGATGTCTCTTTTTGGATACCCTCAGGTAGCCTTGGCCACAGGCCAGTTTGGGCTCGGAATCGGTCCGATCAAGACCAGACCAAAACCAATCAAAATCAGAGGAAAATCGATCAAAACTGGAACCAGCCCAGAACCGTCTTTGAGCTATAAGGTTTAAGGTTCAAGGCTGTCACTAGTCCCAAAAACCAGAACTATTAGTTCTAGTTCCGAACCAGACCCGCTAGGAAAATTAAAAAAAAAAAAATTATGAATCCCAATGGCCCCCCATCACTACTGTGATAGGCCCCCTTATCACACTGCCCTCAAATGACAACCACCCTATCCCCCCAGGCCTACCCCCAACCCCACGCAGGCCTACCCCATCTTTTTTCGGATATTTATTGTGTGATGTAAAATATAAATAAGTTCGTTGTATAAATTACCATTCAAATCTTGACACGTATAGAATTAACTATCCATAATTGTAATGATTTTACACGTGTCAAAAATTTAACTGTGTTTTACACAATGAGCTCATTAAATAAATCAATTTTTATTTAATTTTAAGAGAAATCGAACCAATTGGTTCGGAACTGGATGGAACTGTGGTTCTGAACTACCCCTAAACCTTCGGTTCTGGTTCCGTGGCCACTTGGAACCGGCCTTGAACCTTCCTTAGCCGGTTCCAAGGGCCACGGAACTGGAACAGTCCGGTTTTGGAACCGTGGCCAGGACTACCCTCAGGGACTCTTTATGGTGAGAGGAAGCCTTTGACACCCTTAGAGGCAGAGGGATGTCTATCTTTAAACGTCTTCACAACCCTCTACAATAAATAGAAGTTCTTATAATCCTTTGAGGTGCAAGGAAGCCCCTACAGCACAAGGAAGCAGTTGACATATATCATCATCAAAGACACATCCTCATGGTCGTTTTCATAGTTTGATGGTGTCCACTGTACCCTCTTGAGTTTGAAAAGGGATATTAGTATGTTATTTCATTTCATGTCTAGGTTCATTAAGTATTATATTCACAATGTGTCTAATTTATTATCTCCATATTTTTTATATTAAGTAAAATTCAAACAATTGATAATTTAGAATAGGACGAATGACCATGTATTACACGAACTTTGCCTTTTTTTCAATTTTACCATGAAATTCACTTTTGATTAGAATAGTCATCAACTTACTTCTACCATATCGTCAATATTCCATTAATATTGTTGACAACAATTGCAAACAGCTATTAAAAGTGGCGAAATGAAAAATTTGACCCGCTTCAAACTATATATAAATGGCTATGTAATACATGAACTTGCCATGATTCCCTAATTCTACCACAAACTTTTGCTTTTTGATTACATTGGTTAGAAATTGACAAATTTGTCCCTCAATTTCAAATGATATTCCTTTATTCATTTTATAGTACATAAAATTCTAAGTGAAATCGGAATTTACAAAAAGATCATTGAAGACAAGTTTAAAGAGTTGCCTAAACGATTCATAGGAATGGGGAATTCTTGGTGACAACAATACAATTTTATGAATCAATTTGTTCTATGTATCATAATTTCAAAATTGGTGATTCAATTTCAAACTCTTTCTAATTTACAAATGAAAATCAAAGATTAAACAAAGGACCCAATTCGCTATGAAAAATCTAATTTTTGAGCCCTATATAATTTTGAGTGATTTTTAATGTGTTAAAAAATCTACATGAGAAACTTGGGCCCCGATTGAGAAAAATCCAATAGACCCAAGAACTGTCGAAATTACGTAAAATTAGATGGCGTATTATCAAAATCCAGTAATAAGATAAATAATTATATATAGTATCTTATTTTTTTAAAACAATTACGGTTGGTAATAGGCTCTACTTGGTTTTGCTGGGTCCACGCCCTAGTTTCTTGTTCATTTTTTTCAACACCCTGAAAATCACTCAAAATTTATATAGGCTTCAAAAGTTGGGTTCTCGAGTTAGGTTGGAATTGATTATTCAGGATTTCAATTTTCATTTACACCCCTAATTGTAGCAAGGTATGTTGGGGGAGTTTGAAATGGAAACATTAATTTAGAAATCATGATGTATAAATCAAATTGATCGCAACGTCGTGTTTGCCCTAACAACTACTGATGTTCCTTTGTCACATTGCATGTTCTTTTACTGGAAAAAAAATCTTAAAGGTACGTAAAAGATTTCACTTGAGCGTAATGAACAAATATAAGTTCACATGATGGGTAAATTTATAAATTCTTGACCATTCTAATCAAATGTAAAAGTTCATGGCAAAATTGGGAAATCATATAAAATTCATACATTAAATTGAGAAATCATGCAAAATTTATTTATTAAATGATCATATATCTTCAGTTTCGTAAGGAGTAAATTTGTTAATACAATGCTTTTAACGGCCATTTGCAACTTCCACCAACAATGTTAATGAAATTTTAACAATATGGTAGAAGTGGGGATGGATTGAAAGTTCCTAACTATTTTAATCAAAATTAAAAATTCGTGGTAAAATTGAAAATATAGGCAATGCTTATCTATGATCAGGTCATTTGCCCTTTAGAATAATCACCTTCAAACCTAACCTACACATTATCTTCATTGTATGAGTTAATGGAACAAAAGTACCGCCCTTATTGTCCCACTACTCACGGTTGAAGATGCTCATGACTCCGCTTCAAGTAATTTAGAAAAGACATATGTACCACCTAGATTTAGGTTATCTAGGAAATAAGTCAATTCTTGAGTTGTGTAACAACACCTATTGTCTAGGCCTATGGTTGTCCCATTTTCAAGACCAATCCTTCCTCCAATAGTTTGGAAAAGGATCGAATTCACTATTTGGGGTTCCTCACTCATCAATATTACAGTTCTTAGTGGCCTCTCTTATGGGTCAAATATAATCTGCTTCTTTGAAATCGATGCGATCTATGTAGGTTTTTTTAACTCCTCCAAACTCTTTACCATCATCCCGAGACACTCCTGTGTGAATGATAGTACCAAGTGTATCCATGTGTTTTATGTAATTAGTTATTTCACATATAACACTGTGAGCGAATTAATATAAAAATATTAATCAAGTTTATAGAAATTCTACGTGGTGAAAAAAATTAAAAGTTACATCTTCATTACGCACCCTTACAGTATATTCACCTTTCTAAAGATCAATTAGAGTGTTACTTGTGGCTTTAGTGGCGTGGCAAATATAATAGGGATATCATGATTCTCATCAAAATGAAGTTTCCCAAAATCAGCAAGAAAAATGAACTATCTAGTTTTAACGAAATGTCTTCAATTACATCTCTAGGATATGCAAAAGATTTATCAACAAATTACTATCAAATAGATGCAACTTTAACACCTCCAAACCTAGTCCTCTAAACATGGGTAATGGCTTTAGATTAATACTCGCACCCGAGTCACATGGAGTCCTACCTTTAGATAATGACTTGGAGGAGTAAGAGATAGTAAAATTGCCTAAGTTTTCTAATTTAGGATGTAATTTGTTTTGTAAAATAGTATTGCGCTCCTTAACTAAAGTATTAGTCTCATAATTGCATAGCTTACATATCTTTGATAGTGTATCCTTCATGAATTTTATGTAGCTGAGCATATGGTCTAATAATTATGCAAATGGATGTTAATATGTAATTTTCAAAAAATAAAGAAATGCATGGATTGATTTTCATCCCTAGATTTATGTGTTCCTATTGAAATTGAAAGGGAATAATATGTCTTCTTTTGGCCATATGTATCTCTCTAGTGTCCGCACCACTCAAGCTTCCTTCCTTGCATGTTCGAGCATCATCAGATGATTTGATGTTTAGGAGTTTACTTTAGTCATCCTGTGTCGCAACTTGTGTCACAACACAATTGCCTCTGATTCCATGTGTGGCTGCATTGGGACATGCTCTAATTTTGCACCTTGTTCAACTTTTTATGTCATAACTTAAAAATTTAGCAGAATTTTTCCTTATTTTTTATGATATTCCATGTCAAATATAAATCAGCCCTAATATCCATCAAAATGATCTCCATTCAACACCAATTCCACATACCACTTCATCCTTGCACACATCATAAACAATCTCAACCAAAAATTTAGATTGTAACGTTATATACAAATTTATATACTTATAACTTATGTTTCCTCAAGATCTGTCTATGAGAGGCTTCACGCCAATCCTCAAAAATGAAAATGGCACTTTCAAGTAGCTCGTCGATCTTCTACTTAGGTGAAAAGAAAAATTCACAAGAGGTGAATTGTGCACTCAATGTGTACAAATTTCAAATGTAAAACAATATTATAAATAAAATTCTTAGTGATTCATATATATATATATATTTTCACACCACCACAACAACATCAACCATTATACTCACCAATACCACATAATGCAATGCAGAGAATCAAACATAATAAATAATAATCATGGTCTTACACTCCTTCTATGACAGAGTTACGACAATGTCGATACTTGATCGCCTGACAATACCGTGACTCTGCAAAATAATCAATATCAATCTTCCTCACCAATCTCCCGTGCTCTTCATCTGCACACCACATACCCACCAGGCCATCCATTATCCTCCAGCAGTAAGGGTGATTTAAATTATCTTATTTTTATATTTCATAGAAAACTAATAGTAAATTTAATCTCTCTTTCCACTTTTGTTTATATTTCCTTTCCTTTTCTTTTTTTGGCCCATTCCTATTCCGGCAACTTAGTGATCGCTATAACTATTTACAATCATATCAATGATGTAAAAATGCAAAATCACACATAGTGATATGTAAATTAAACACAACAACATCATATATACTCATTCATATAATTTGTTATGTACATTGAAATAGAAAATATCACTTTATCATATTACTTTTACCATAAATGTTGCTAATCGATAATATACAATTTAGCAAGTATATATATTTGATAATATAATCACATATAATATATTATTCTATAGTGAAAATGAGTACTGACAATCCCCTTCAATTGGTCCTTCATTGAGCTGGTCTCCAAATTGTATATTTTCAGTCTCTTTAGTCTCTATTATATTATTCATTGTAAAAATTAACATATATCATATATTCACATATGTATTCAAATAAAAAGGACCCAAAAAATGATTATGAGACTTACTCTACCCCATCTGTATTAACCTTATAATCTTCACATATCATATTAACCATACTTCTCTAACTGAATCTTACTAATTATAATATAATATAATATTAAGTAATAGAATTTACTAGACTTAAAATGGATCTTATCTACCTCTTATTTTTTTCTTACTGTGCCTCCCTTGAATTCTCCATATATGTACTTCTTCTACTTCTTTTCTCTTTCTTCCATTGCTCTCTATGGTGTTTTGATGGAAGATGGCTGAATCTTTTCAAAAAAAAAAATGAAAAGGGGAATAGGTATATGTGTGGGGTTGTCGGGTAGTGCATGGACATTGATAAAATATCAATTGGGCTTAAAAAATTCTAGTGGGCTTGAATGGGCTGAGGGCCCCTATTACGAACATACTTTTTATTGATTTCATGCCCGCTTCCAAGCATTATGACCACCATGTGCTCTCCCCCTAAACCTTGAGGATTGATTTCAGTATCGCTTGGTAAGGCTCTTTGAGGACAATTATTTATGACTCGTGCTTATTGTCAACTTGTACTTCCACATTCTTGATCTACATCGATTGAGTCTACACTATCGGAGATGAATAAAGTAAGATTTAACAATGGTTCTTCCAAACTAGACATGTTATCATGAGAGGGATGAGAGTTGGATTTTTGCTAAGTCTAAAATCCGGTGGCAGATTTTGCTTGGAGTTGTCATATGATAAATTCAGATGATTGCAATGCTAGGATCATATCCGTTCGAGCAGGGTTTATTCATTGGATTTCCCTTGAATATTTGACCTCTAATAAGTGATCAATAAACTAATCTATTGAAGATCGTTCGTAAAATGCATGACTCTGTTGCTTTATTTATGCAACTTAGCAACACTGCCTCCTAAGTTAATGCTTATCTTGGTTGATGGAGCCACGCTCATGCCAACAAATGGACACAAGCTATTCTATGTTGCAAACCAATCATTCTTGATGGATATTAATAGTTTTTGTTGGCTACCTCTTCTAACGACTTGTAGATCTTGTCAAGAGACTTACCCATGAGATTCCCTCCTGCTATTGCATTAACAGTGGCTCGGAGTTAATCAATAATCTCACTATTCAAGATTTAGATGAGTAGTTAATTGGGGATCTCGTGGTGAGAGCATGCTTATAACTACTTCTTAAACTATTGCCATGCATCATAAAGAGATTTAATCACATCCTACCTGGAGGATGTGATGTCAATTTTGAATTTCATGGTTTTACTAGATAAAAAGCACTTAACTAGAAATTGCTATGCTACCACATCCCATGTTGTCAAAGAGTTTGCTATGAGAGTGTCATGAACCCTTCACTTTATTATTTTTAGCACAGTAATTTCTTTTATTTAGATCACAGCGTACATATTATAATAATAATAATAATAATAATAATAATAATAATAATAATAATAATAATAATAATAATAATAATAATAATAATAATAATAATAATAATAATAATAATAATAATAATAATAATAATGAGTATCTAGAATTATCAGGGCTATGAATGAATAAAAAAAAAGTGAATAAAAGGCCGTTGGGCTTAAGACCATTACAACCAATTAAACTGTTATACTTCTAATTCCAACTTTTCTACTACCTTAACAAGACATTTATCCATGCCCTGTTCTTTTTCTTATTTCTTCCACTATCTTACAACCCCATATATCTATCCATTCTTTCATTATATTCTTCCTTAAAAAATCTACTACTATCTACTCCTAAGGACACCGAGAGAGAGAGAGAGAGAGAGAGAGAGAGAGAGAGAGAGAGAGAGAGAGAGAGAGAGAGAGAGAGAGAGAGAGAGAGGAAATGGAAAAGAGTTCAAGGAACTGAAAAAGAGGATGTAAATAGGGAGACCGTGAAGCTCGGGTTTTAGGTTCTTTAGGTGAGTTCTTTTGATTTCCTATTTTTCCTATGGCATTTGGATGCTCTCTGTAAGCCTCCAACTCTGATTTTAGGGATGAATCTTATAGTTGAATGATCAATTAGCTTTGTTTATTTTTTTTCTTGCTCTGGTATTTAGGGAAAGAATGAGCTAAATTGATGCGAAATAAAGAGAAGTAAATGGCAATTTACTTAATTTTTGATTTTTTTGCTAGATAATTTATTTTTAATTGATAGATGATTATTATTTTAATTATAAAAATTGATGCCACAAAGTATATGTATTGGTTCCTCTTTCTACTGATTAGTGTGTTAAACTTGGTATTGATATCTTAAAGTTGTACACTTTTATTTGTTGTACCAACGGTGGGATAGGACCTGATTAATTTTATTGCAGTGATAAGTATGTGAATTCAACAATTTTGTTGGCTGCTTAGTTGTATGAGTAATTTTCTTGATGCTATTTATATCATTAAGAGTGACTTGATATTGAGAAGGTTAAGTAATTAAGACACTGCCTGAGGAAAATTACAGCTCAATCCTTCAGTAGAATTACATCTCCTTAATTTGTTTAAGTCTTTGATTCCATGAGTTATAGATAGAATGATTAGTATTGATTAGTGTGTATAGTGAGACGATTTGAAGTCTTCTTATGGTTATTAATTTTTAGGGGGCGATGATAGTATCCTTCCATCTAGGAGGGTTCAATTTGGGAACTATTTGTGAGTATTATTTTCTACTAAAAAATTAGATATAATATACGAATTATATATAAGAAAAGAGGTGTATGGTACGTGGTATGATAAATGGTTGGATATATGATTCATTGTCATTAGTTTGATATGTGTTGCCATTCAACCATGAATGAATAATTTATTCTATTCTAATTCGTGGACTCTACTTGATTTTGTCTTGATTATGGACATATGTATTGTTGTTCTGATTGAATTAAATTCATGTCTCTTATTGTAACATTGATTCTATTGTATTGAAGTGTATTAATTGATTGTAGCCATGGTGACCGCTAGAGAAGCGGAAAAAATGGGTCTAAAAGAAGAAAGAAGAGACAAATGAAAAATAAAAGAGATTTGGGTCTAACTCTTATCACCAAAGATTAATAGGTAGCCATTGTGGATATGTGGGGCATGGATTGAGTGCAACAAGAAGAAGATATAATATTTCTTAAGGCGGGGATCATAGTATCGTTAGAAAGTGGAATATCAATACATCATAACGTGTCACTTGGAAAATGCGACTCATGGCTATATTAGTTGTTTTTCAAGTCCAATGCATCGACATATTGATATTCTTTAATATGAGATTTCCTTTGTAATGAATGCATGTTATCTGTATTGATATGGTCTACATGTGGTTGATATAGGCTTGTTTGAGTTCTTTCATATGGAATTTGCACTTGTTAATGGTGCTTTCTGTATTTATGTGTTTATGTGTTGCATTGTTGTGAATTGATTTAGCTGAGATTAATATGTGAGTGTATGATATGCTATATGTGTTAGTCATTTGAGTTCATGTAATCTATATGTGACTAAATTCTGTATGTGGATGTGAGATATGTGTTGAGCTGTGTAAGGAATTTTCATGTTAACTATAGAAACAAGCTAAGGTACATATATGTATAATTACGATATGATATTTGAGTCAACGACAGAAGGATATAGATATTTAAGTTATTATATACAGTAATAAAATTAATAAGAGGAGTATGCTTGAAATGTGTAGATTAAGTAATTGTTCTATTACTTTATTAATTAATTAATTTAATTAATTATATATAATTTATTTCATTTAAGAATTGAATACTCACTGAGATATATGACTTATATCTTTTGCATATTATTTTTATAGATAAGTTTCAGGTCAACTTGTTCAACACAACAACTAAAGGCAGTTTTCTTTTTCCTCAAGGATCAACTAAAGAATCTATCAATTAGATTTGTAGTTTATGAGAATTAGCTTGAATCTTTATCCAGTTTTATGATATATGTTACAACCTGAAAATTTTTAAACTATATTATAATTATTTTTATTTTGAAGATTTTTTTGAAATCACATAACAATTTTGTTTTTTTTTTAATTTAGAATATCCAAATTTTAGAGAAAATTCTACCAAATTTTAGGGTTATGAAAGTTGCCAGGTGTAAATGGAAAAATCGTCATTCTAATTGCATCAGTTGAAACTCTATTTAATAGTAAAGTGTCTCAAATCTTCATAAAATTGGTAATATGATATGGGATCCTCATTTTATAATATCGAAATGACAACTAGCTTGATCTTGAAATTACTTGTTGAGATAGGCAACCTAACTATGTTAGATCGATTTGTCACCTGCAATTGAGAATAGTCATGCAAAGTTTGAGATTAACGTCTCTGATCAATCAAGATAGGATGGTTTTCTTCCTGCCTACCACGCCACCATATCTCCTTGTTCATTAGGGGTGTAAATGGTGGAGTCAGGTGGCCTTTTGGTATAAATTGTTGGGCCAATATTTTCAATCATAAAAAAAGTCATACCAATGATCGTTTTTGGATACTGACAACCGACCACTTCAGGACTTCAAGTGTGATTATTCAGCTTTTTTTTTTTACCCAATCTCCAATACAATAATAAGAGTAAACAATAACAATAATTTTAAAAGTATGTAAAGCTAACAAGAAGTATAACCCTATGAGGATGACGTCACCACTAATAGACCAATTTTAATAGATTAAGTTCAAATTGATCTTGAATTTTCTCAATGGACAAGAAGTATTGAACAGTACTATTTACCATAGAGTTGGGTGAGTTACGGGCCCCGCCAGATCTTTTGGGTGGGGCTTGACTTTTCTGGGCTGATTTTCCTAGACCTTAAAAACCTACCTATTTTCACATGGGCTTCAAAACTCTTTTTTTTTTGGGCTGGGAAAGGTCACTTTTTTAATTTGTAATTTTTCAATTTTTGCTTGTACCTCAACTATTCAGGGGGAAGTTTTAAGTGTTTGCTACCTTCCATTGATAAGTTTTTGCGTGGCCGTGATATTGCTCCCTTAAACACCAACAAAAAGTCATCTCAATATTAATTGAAACTCTAAAACTGAATCCTTGATGATGGTGCCAAAAACTTGTTCATGATTTTATATAATCCTAATGCAAGTTTACTTGTAGCATGTGTAGTATAAAAGTAAGGAAGAGTGTTGCTTCACAAATCATTTAAGTGAAGTTTAAATAAGAAAGCAAGCAAACCAGAAACACTAGTGACTAATCAGATTAACTATGCTAAAGATCACAACTTACTCTAATTGCTATTCTAATCCTGATCTATCTCTTTTTATATTGTTGATTAATTCTTTTGTTAATAAAAGGTATGAGTCTTAACTCCCGCTTATAGTAAGACTGTACTCTCAATAGTGAGCTAATATATTCTATCTCTAGGTGGTTAACCCATGAGAATGCCCTATGTATCAACGATGCAAATTATCCTAGCTTATGTTATGCTTAATTTAGTCTAATTTTCTCTCTACAGTTTAATGAGATTGCCATAAATTCGGACCCATCAAGAGGTGAGCTCATTTTGATCCAAAAGTCTAAATTATCAGATCATGGTACTAAATTCTTTTATAAACCTATTGTTATTCTCTTATATAACCGATATGTGATCTAAAAATGAGAGAATCAAGATCTTATAAGTTTCCTATCTAATTCATTTTTCCAAAATGACTTTTTCGGGAAGGGACACTAGATCACTGCAAATATAACCCACCACTCGACTTCTTTAAAGTTGAATAGTGGGAGACAACAATAACAAGTACACCTCCAATCTCCATCCTCCATCACTTACAACATTGCCCATAGTTGATTGTTCGATGGTAGGAGTGGGGGACAACATAGCTATCACTACAAACAAGCTATAAAAACAAGTAATATGATGTAATCCCTAGCGCCACAGGTACAATGGGAAAAGGAGAACAAATGACATGGACTAACATGTGGAGTTATCCAAACGTGGCTTCTATGTTAATCCACCTTGAATGACTGACTCTGAATGACTCCAAAGTCGGATCTCTTTTGACCTCCAACTTCCCAAGTCACTCTTAATGACCTAACAAGTTGGATAATACAACAACAACAAACTCCTGCCCATGCCTCTGGCATTTGAGAAGCATAATCATGTTAGCAGTATGTATAGTTAAGGTCTATAAATTGAGCTCAACTTTGAAAGTCCATTTAAGATAGTTTCACTCTTCTTTCGGTCTCTATAACATCTACCCTTATTCTTCTTTGTACCTCATGAAATAATATAGGAGAAGGAGGACAAAGATATCGAGAGAAGATAAACATGGTGGCTATAGGTCAAACAACAATATTTATTAGATTGAACAACTCATTGAATTATGTAAAGTACACGCCTATTCATAGATACAAGAGAATCAACTCATTATGGAAACATATAAACTAAAAATATCAAAATAATAATAATAAAAAACACACTCATAAATCCTAAAGATATAGACTATTGTATCCGACTAATACGACTTTATTTCTGAATATTTTATTTCCTATTAAACATAAAGATAAACAATATCTCTAATACTCTCCCTCAAGATGAACATGCCATGAAATATTCATCTTGCAATAACAAATTAAACTTCGTGATTTCTTTAGCATGATCTGTCAAGTCATTTTCCAAAATTAGGCTGCATGGCAACTAATCAGAAGGAGTTTTTAGTACTCCCAAAAGCTCTTCAGTTTCTTTTCTCTTCCACCGAGGCATAACATGTGAACTATGCACGTTATTTGAAAATAATGACTTCAGTTGATGGTTGCTGCAGACTTGTCCCAATCAATCTACTTTGATACCATATTAAATTTTATATAATTCATTAAAGAGGAGAAGAACCGAGTATTGATAGAGATAAATGTAATGATTGATCATAATCCAAAACCATGCGAATCCAATTTATTAGAATGATTAACTGACCTAAGAATTAAATGCAATGACTCGTCTATGTATAGGCTCAAAAAATTAAATAAGCTAGGAAACAAGTGATTCGGAATATCATAACGATATCAAGACTGATATCATAAAATCATATAGATACTAATTAACCTAATTATTGATAGATCTTATTATCAACTTGAGCTTTTAGGATGAACATCTTAAATTTCTACCTGGGCCTACAAGAAATCTTGAGCCCGTTTCTACCTAAAAGTCTAAGCTTAGGTGGTGGTACATACCTAATTATCTAATAAATTCAAGTTTCTTTTTTTAACCGAGTCAATGTGGGATATAACTATCAACATCCACTCTTACGTGGCAATATGTTCACACTTGACACATGTCCCTAAACACCTGCCACATACAACTAATCTCAAGCCAGACATTTCTCTTTTGGTCTAAGGTAAGGGCGGTCACGAACCAGTGCTGGGGTCGAACTGGTTCGGAACCGAATCGAACCACAACAACTAGTTCGATTCGGTTCGATATAACAAGTCCGAACTATAACTGTTTTGTATCCAAAAAATTGGATTGGTTTAAGATGTTCAGTTAATTGGTTCGAACTGAACCGGTTTCAAAAAGGTCCGGTTCGGTTCGGTTCAAAATCAATTCGAACCCAACCGAACTTGTTTTAAAGGTGAAAAAGTAACTCGATTTGAAAGATAATGCCTGCAGATCCTAAAATCTACTCTTCCAACAGTAACCAGAAGACGAAGAATTTCAATCTAGCAGTAGAAAACATTGACACTACAGAACACGAAATTAGCAAACAAAAAAAAGATGAAATTCTGGCAACTAAATTGAAAAGGATTCAGGGCATAGGAATTTGATTAAAACTACTGTAACATGCTGAGTTGATTTGAGCTCATTCATCTTTAAAAAGGATTTTAAAGGGAAATGGTTTGCAAATGAAAGATTTCAAAAGTGCAAATAACAACTATAAAGCCTTCCAAAAGAGGAAACTGTTTTTAAGTTTTAGCTGTTCATAAACTACATTCAGCAGAAAACATAATTCAAAATTTGAAAGGAGAGGAATCGTGAAGAACCATTACTAGCGGCTTCTTCACAAGAGCCACACTAACAGCATGAATGGCAAAGAATAGCATGGTGACGTTCGTCCTCAACTCCTCATACTCCACACAGACCTCGCTGGCAGTTTCGTCGCAAGGAATCACATTGCTGCACCCAGTGTTCAAGCTCACCACGCCGACGTAGTTGACGTCCAAGGATGATCAGCGATGCACTGGAGAGCTAAGTCTAGATTGACTGCGAGCGTGACCTCCGTTCAAGATTAGGATTTCTTCTTGAGACTGAGAGAGCGGAAGATGAGATGGAGAAAGATTGGTAGTCTGACAGATACTTGTTTATTATTATTATTATTTAAACCAGTTTGGTTCAAGCTGAATCAATTCACTGATTTCAATTGAACTTGGAAACTAACTGAACTGGTTCACCTCATGAAAATTGAAATACTTTACAATCGGTTCAGACCAAACCAATTCCTTTCAGTTTGGTTCCAGTTTGGTTCACAATGAATCGATTCAAATGACCACTCCTAGTCTCAGATAGGGGAACAAACTACCACGAGACGGACATTCTCTTTTGTCCTCCAATTAACATGTGCCGTACTCGATAAACTAACCATGAGTTAGGCATTTTTCTTCCAATCTTAGACTTAACAAACCATGAGTTCCACACTCGAGCCTGGTGTAGTATGAGTTCAGGATCGACCCATTCTAATACCATGAAGAAATTTAGAAAAATATAGGAGAAGAAGTATAGAGATATCAAGAGAAGATAAACATAGTGGAATCATGAGATTTATTAGATTGAGCAACTCATTGAATTACATAAAGTACACACCTATTTATCGGAAAACAGGAATTGACTCATTAAGGAAATATATAAATTGAAAATATCAAAAATTTACTCGTAAATCCTAAGGATATTAGCTAACATATCTAATTGATACAATTTTATTTTTAAATAGTTTATTTCCTATTAAATATAAACAAAAACAATATCTCTAATACCTTGGAACAGTTTCTCATTTAAGCGTTGCAAGTCCATTTCGGGCAGCACCATCAAGATTTGGCTTCTTTCCAGGTTCTTGGGGAAGTTGATTAGAGATGTTTCACAACTGCTACTAACACTTGTCAGCTTGGCAGGCTATCATGTACTAGATTTAGAGAACTCTCCATTTTGATCCTTCACACTGTCTTTGAATTATAGTTGTGATTAAGAATATCCGAAGACAATAATTAAGATTTTCATGTCGCTAGGTAACTAGGTACACTCCCATTTAGCTGGAATAACAACAACATGAGGTACCGTTTTGATTTTGCCGAGCGCTGTAGATTGTGATGGGAGAAAAGGGGATTGGAATGCAGGGGAAAAGCCTGATCTAATATGGATAAAACCTGTCAAAAATCCCTCGAAAGGTCCTCTTATAATTCCCGAAATCTCACGCTTCACCGACTTGCAGAAAGGTGAATTTAGGAGGGAATTCTAATTTTCCCCTTCAATACTTAAGTTAGAATTTTATTCATTAAAAAGTCATTGGGCGTGCGTGATTTGGGATAGAAAATTATCATTTAATAGTAAAAGGAAAGTAGAGGAAGAATGCAGGAAGTACTTGACCTGCTGGTTAGCATACATTGTCATGAGCGGCTGTGGATGAATGAATAAAAGAAAGTAACCTTGGCATCCTTTAGGCCTTTATTAGATCAAATTTGAAAGAATAGAGAAACAGGGTTTGGTGAAATGGGTTTGGTAGACTTTGTATCGCTCTTGACCTTAGACTAGAAGGTCTTGGTTTGATTCTCGCTAGTTGGACTTTCATACCTCTTTATTTTCTATTATCTCTATTCTCTTCTAAGTTTTTGTTGGCTAGTCGTTTCCGATTTACTTATTTTTGTCCTTTAATTCTCAGGTCTGGTCTAATTTTTATGGTTTCCGATTTGCTTATTTTGCCCATCAATTTTGAAGTCTGATCTCAGCTTGAAAATTATTTAAAAAAGCCTGACCAGGCTGGACATGTAGTGCACACACCTTTTTAGAAAGAAAAACATACTAAATTCTATATGTTGTCGAATTTTACAATTGAGTATCAAATGCTTGAAAGAAATGAATTAAGTCCTATGTGTTATCCGCATTATAATATCGAATCTTTTATGTCACATATCGTTACTTTAAGTTGACGTGATATTGACATTTATCAATTTAAAGTAATGGTAACTAATGAAAAAGACTCAATATTATAACGCGAGTAACATATAGAATTTGATTTATTATTTTAGAATATTTATTACTCAATTACAAAAATAATAAATATATAAAAGATTCAGTATTTTTTTCTTCAACTTTTTATTCCCTAATTTTTTTTTTAGGGTCTGCTGGACCGTACCTTCTGACTTTATCAAAAGTTAGCGTATTAGGGATTTAGAAATTCTATTTTTAAAAGTAAAATAGCATAATATATCAATATAAAAATGACTAGATGAGTACCCGGAAGACATATATTTATATAATCCGAAATTAATTAGAAATTTGTTTCAACATTTTCCAGACCCCTAGATAAAAGATTCAGCACAGTTCAACTTCAAAAACCATGATATATGGCATCATGAGCAATCAGCCTTTAAGAAATTTTTTTGCAGCAGAGTGACGGCTCATGATGTTATACCAATTCTTCTGAAGTTACACAGTGCCCTTCTTGTGCCATGCATTCAGAACCCGACTTATCGGAATCCCCCGCCAAATGCTGAAGCCCAGTAGTCCGCCCCATTATCGCTCCCGACTTGCAGAGTGCATGACACCGGGACGAGGCACAGTCCTCGGTTCCTCAAGTCCCTCCTCGGTTCTTCTAACAAATCCTGACCAATGGTTTTTCATTGATCAGTTACACGGAAAGCACGTCATTCCTTCAAGTCGTGTCAATTTTTCAACTGGTTTCAGTGCACCGACGAGAAAACAGATAAATGTGTCTACCTGCTCTGGAGCTGCTAGTTTCCTCTTCATGCAGTTCCCATTCAGTAGCTGTTGACGTGGGAAGAGAAAGGAAGGGTGAGAACTTGATTGTTTAATAGGGTTTTCACTTTTTAACTTTGGTAACTGATGATGTACTTAATTACCAACCTGGCCAGGATCTTCGGGAAAAATGCAATCTCTCTCTCCGCGGACCTGAAGAAAAGGGGGTTGAGTCTTGGATTAATTGCAACTTTTGTCCCGACAGAAAAGATTATGCATTCACATGACAATCTAGGTTTATAAGACTAGACTAGCAAAAAGACTAGACTTCGACTCAAGTCATAAATAGATTTTCTTATTTGATGAAATTGATTAGAAAAAATGAAGATTAATCCGAGTCACATATATTAGACTGGACTTCGTTGTAGGTTTTCAGGGAACTAGCACCGACGACTGTCCAACCATGCGCTACCCATAGACCGACTAGCCTCAGACTCAAGAGGTGCCACCATAGACCCGAATGCCAAGGACCCGGCAGGTTATGCAAAGGTACGACCCAATCATATTAAAATAATTAAATAGAAAAATGAGGTTTAATCTAGTCGTGTCATTCTCAATCTGAAACCAAGATATCCCGAATTTAAATCTCATTAATAGATTTATCATACCATTTATTCCTCCTTCTTTTGATACCTATTAGGTCTATTTCCTAAATAGAAAAAAATTAATTGATTATTTGTCTTTTCTTAATTACTTTGGCTAGATATTTTGCATATAGTATAGATTCTTACCGAGTGAGGGTGCCTCACCCTGCCGGATGCATTTCCCAAGTATGGAAGACTGAGGGCCTGCCAATTAAAGGAACAGAAAGACTAGATTTAGAAACCCAACGATGACCAGAGAATGTTCCACTCTCATTGATTCCCTCTGCTCTTCCCGAAGAAGAAGAATAATTGAGCTGGACTGTTTCCAAGTTTTTTTTTTCACTTTTTCTCTCAAAAAAATTTGAACTTTAATATTATGTAAATAAAAAATTTATGATCAGAAAAATTTTATCATTCAACGATCCGTGGAAAGTCAAAAACAAATTAATGGGATTTAACGTGTACGCAAATGCCGGATGGTGCATAGCAATAAAGTGAAAGACAACATTTTTCTCTTTTCTTTTCATGCTTTTTTTTTTTGAAACATAGGCCCATGATTTTCCATCATGTAACATGCTTACTCCTTTTAAAAGACGAATACAATTTTTCTGAAGATAGTTTGAGAGAATCTTTTATATAATGTGTATATTACGTATCAATGCTTGGGTGATGCCATAAAAAATGAAATTCAGCTAATTTATGTTTTTTTAATTAAATCCTAACATTAAAAAATAATTATATAAATAACTAAATTTTATTAATTTGTGAAGCAACATAAACACTCTCACGTTGTATGCAAGTTGCATTCAAAACTTTTTCTAGTTTTCAAACCCTTTATGTAACCACTCGATGAGAAAGTGAATATTTAAAAGTAGGATCCACTCCCAGGAGTAAAGGGTCCAGAAGTCCAGCTTAATTAGCTAATAAAGAAATTGGATGAGTTATGGTTGTATAGTATGTACCCGTTAGTGCTAATTAACAAATACTTAGCAAATAAACTCAGGAAAAAATAACAAATGCTTTTCTCAATTTTTTTAGGAATGGTTCTTTTTCCATTGTACAAAAAATGCGAGTAGGTCTAGAAGGAAGTAAAATAAAGAGGGAATAAAGAGTTACAGGAAGTGCCATTAATGAAAATTGGACCCAGTCTTAGGTCAAAGAAATTCTTGTACATAATCGGTATATCACGTGGCAGTACTAATATGATGTCACAAACTAATAAGACTCAGTACTTTATATGATTTTTTTATTTTTAGGATTTCATTAAAAATATATTAAAATAACTTAATCTTATTTATTTATAACAACACGTCAGTATTGTTATGTGGTATACCATTTATATACAATACTCTCTCCTCAAGTAGAGGGTGGTACAAGTATACTAAACCCGGTTTCTCTTCTGAATGCTTTTCTGGATAATAAATCGATGTGGATAATGGTGCACTGTTATTAAGAAAAACAAAATTTATTGGCTTCCCTTGAGTAACAAGTAAGAGATACTTCTACTTGTTAACATTGAAAGAATTTTCTTGATTCCAAATCTAAGAACCTCGATCCAGGCCCGCATGATTGAGAGCCTAGAAGAACTGAATGTCGATTCCGAATAATGGATGGCTCTTATCTCGTGTTTATATCCATATGTACTCAGTTTGTAATGCGTACCTAATATTTTTTTTCCTGGGTAGTTTTGAGAATCCTCAACATGATTCTTCTTCTTTTTGATTATTTTAATGTCTAATTTATTATTAGATTTAGGCTTTAACAGAGAGCATGAAAGAGAGGTTACCTCAATTTGATTCTGAAGGAATCTGATGTAGCCAATGGCCTCTAACAACACTGAAGCTGTGTCAGTCTGCAAAAGAATAAAAGCACTAAGGAAGTCACATTATTGGTACACTGTTCCCAAATTCTTCACAGGCTGTCCTCTTACGTTCAACTTCCAAGTTTGCAATGATGAAAAAAAAGCAAAAAACCCATAAAATGATAGGCTGAATCAAGGGACGGATGGGAAGAGAATTTGGTACAATTGTATCGCTCTCGACAAAAGAATAAATTATCTTTGGTATGTCATGTTAGTGAAATTTTTCATGCTCTTTTCATTGCAAAAAAGTGAGTACAAAAAGCAAGCCTGATTCAATTTATCTCACAATAGGGAGAAAGTCTTGTCCGTAACAATGTCATCATGTGACAGTGCCTGCATGTAATGCCAATTAATAAAATTAAGTCATTTTAGAATTTTCTTCTTTTAAGTTTTATTAAAAAAATTCTTACATGGTGACACATACAAGACTCTATCCACGACAGGAAGGGACTGCGTGCTTTTCTCTCCGCATTTTCCCTCACTTTGTTTTTAAATTCATATAGTCGAAGAAGTAGATTGATTGTAGGGGAGAAAAAATATTCGACAAAGTATAAGTTTTGATCCAAAATTCAAAACAGCACGAGGAAAGCATGCCAAAATGTTATAATGATAGACCCACCAGGATGGTATTATTACCTAAACATCGTTTTCAAAAGAAATAAGATCTAAAATAGTATTTACGTGCAGTTTTTAATCCACCTTCAACATATATATTATATATACCTTATACTACACACTATGTATGCATTATATACTATATTATATATTATTTTGGGTGTACAATGAGGCACATAACCTCAGAAAGAGTAGAAAGAAAAGGAAGGTAAAAGGGGCACATGAAGTCTTAAAGGTAAGATCGAATATAGGACCTCCAGTCACAGGGCGAGAGTGGTATATATCAACTGTATTATACTCTCTTTCTCATATATTATATATTTTTATTATAACACAAGCTAGCTATTATATTGAGTTAACATAGAACTAGTGGTGTCGATTGGATTAACTTTTTCTCTCTGGGATTGACGAAAAAATGCATTCGTAGAACAAATGTTAAAAAATCTTACATACACTGTGCACCTTTCTTTATTTTTTTAAATAAAAAATAGTTTATCTGAATTCTTGTAAGTTCACGTTCACCAATCTAGATAAGCTCATGGGCAAATATATGCATGGGCAGCTTCACCAGTCATGCGCTTGAGAGGATTTGAAATACTCAGTGCACCTTTCATCAATACGGAAAGACAATTCAGGAAAAAAGAAAAAAAAAAAAAAAAGCAATGCGAAACTTGGCTGATCCTCTACAGTTTTAAGGTTTTTCACATAATTAACAGTATTGATAGAGCATTGTTATATAGTTAAGGTTTTATTGTACCTTTCCAAAGGGTGAAACTAGCTGGTGTAGTGCTGAGATTCTGTCTCCTAGTTTCTCCTTCCTTACCTGCGTTCAGATTTTGAGCCAAAATGTTAACAAAGACGACAAATAAAAAAATAAATATATGTGTGTGTATATATATATATTGCGACTAATTGTCGGAAACTATGTACCCTGGCGAAGTACAGGACTGGATACGTTTTCCAAATGTGCATGCAAAATAGAAGTTCTTTTCCACATGGTCCTCTATATATATACACACACACACACACACGTAGACGCAAACATAGGATATGATTTGTTTTCACATAAATGGGTGTATATTTACTATCTGCTAAGAGAGATGGGGAGAGAGAGAGAGAGACTTTCAGCTAATAATATTTTACCTTGAAGGTCGATTGAGATGAAGAAGGCTGAACTTTAGCTTTCTTTGGAGGCCCACCAGTGGCGTTGCTGTTACCCTTGAAGTTCAAAAAAAAAAAAAAACAGGGATACATAGGGAGAGAATCAATAATGTGAGAATCCTTGTTTTGGGCAGTACAAATAAATAAGAGTTCTTCAAACTGTTAAACTAAAAAACAACTCTTTTCAGTTTCAGACGAGACTAGTAGAACTAAGCAAGTAGAAGAAACTAGAGAGAAGAAAGGGAAACAAACGGGATTTAAAGTTTCACTGACAAGAACTAGACTTGAGATCTGTAGACTGACATATTTATAGCATGTATTAACAAACCTTGACAAACTACCCTAATGTATTTCGTAACTCAGAAGTGTGCAAATCGTACTTCATAGATCCAATGAACTTGTCTTGTTACCTCAGAAGTGCGGTCGGGCGGTGGGTGGCCCCTATCTGTCTTTTTGCTGGAGAAGTCGAGCACGCCAGTGCTCAGACTTGTGACACATGATTTAGGCGATGAAGCTGAAACAACAGGAGCCCAATTGGAGGATTTCGTGGCGCTCGAGTGATAGTTATCGCCGGTACTTGCATGGCTGTAGACATAGCTGCTAGCTGAATCTTCTTGCTTCACATCAATGGAAGAGTGCGAATTTGGAGAGTTGTGTAGTAATACTTGCTCCTCCCAATTCTCCAACCTCAGCTTATTAGCTTGGAAATTGCTGTCCACTGCATTCTTATCTCCTTCTTCGCCAACCAATCCACCCCTGGAGATTATGATCCATAGAAACCATACCATCACTATTCATCTTCAATACATATGAAAATTGGTTGCATATCATATGTACGGCATGAAGATATAAAGCTATCTTGATGACATATCATCTGACATGTGCAAAAATGTTTTTTGAACCAGAAAGAGATAAAACCAAGAGTTATTTCGAGCAAGGAGATTGCACAAGGCTTGACCCTATCAAATGTTTGATGAAATATTAGAAAGGTTTTCTGAGTAGCTTTTGGATCCTCCACTGAACCCTTTTGAGTTTTGCAAGTTCAACTGAATCAGTGGTTCCAAGTTCAAATCCCTCGATCTTGCACGACTTACAGTTCTTGAAAGCCACAAAAATAAACATGCGTGTATATGTAGGGAGAAGTATAGTTACATGATCATTAGCTGGCTGAGCGATTCCGGGAACTCTTGGTTATCATGCCATACTGGCTGAAACGGGAATGAAGAAATGGGTGCATAGTATGGATGGCCGCTAGGAAAGAGATACGAATTAGGGTTCGCCATGAAAGGTGATGAGGACTGAGTAGTCGTAAGTGGGCGCATCCCATTCATGCTCCAGGGCAAGTTAGGGTTTCCTCCCGCCATGACCGGTGAGCTCTGCAACTGCAAGACCCCTCTATTCATCTCCCTCTCAGTTTCTCCTGAAAACGATACGACGACTGAACCGATATCGATCCCTTCAAAGGAGAGAAACAACTTTGAAATCTCTCCTCAAACTTCAACCCTTGTTTGTCTACTTCAACTAAAGCTTTACCTTTACTTTTTCTTCTTTTGCTCTTTCTCTCTCTTTCTCTCCCTGAACCGGGTGCTTGCAGAAACTGACTTTCACAGAGGGTCTCCTATGATCTTGATTAAGTATGAGAGAATTTGAATCATTGAGCTTTGAGAACCTCTCCTCTCCCTCTCTCCATGTCTTTCTTTATTGCCCTCCTTTTCTCTCTTCCCTTTCTTTTTATGTTTCTCCCTTTCTTTCTCTCCTTGCTTTTTCTTTGCTTTTGCTTTATCTCAAAGTGGGACAGAAAAGGTGGTGTTGCAATTCTCTCCTTTTATGATGAAAAATAAATTAATTATATATTATAAATTACGGGATATGCTATTCTCACCCATTAGTGCTGGATTGTGCATCCTATCCTCCTCATTTGGCAACCAAAACAAAGGGTAAACTCAGTGTTTATGAGGGATTCCATTGCTTTCACTTGGCATCAACCCAGTATAATTACCCATCTTTTCCTCCAGAACTCTACGGTGTAATTAGCCTATTGGATGAATACTAATCTCCAATTATAAGGTATTCCACTAGTAAAGTCCAGCTATATAGTGGACTTTACTAACTCTATCGCACACATGATTATTCAACCACATCTTTTTTTTTTCCAGTTATAAATGAGGTCACAGGTTTAAAAGGAATAAGAGAAAAGATTTTAAAAAATTACTAGGAGTCTCACTTAGCTCGGTCTTCAACCTTTGCTTCATGCTTTTACTTTTTTTTAACAGAAAATCAGTCAATTTTTAAAGGCAGGAATCAACAATAAAGGAAAGGGCAGGATTTAGTAAACTTACTTTCTCTAACCCGCAATACATTCTCACATAGAAAGACAACCAACACCCAAGAAAATATTTGTTTATTATATGCAAGAAAAATATGGAATTTCTTACATTTACACGTGAGTAAAGTTTATTATTAGGGATTAATAACAGTTGCCTTTTGATTGTAGTCTTTTTGGGCCAAAGAGTAAATAATCCCAATGTCACGAGCACGAGTACGATAACTATCTTCATTATTAATTTCCTGTAATTACAAATGCATGTGAATATTGGACTGTTTATAAAAGTTCCTAGTACATTTAATTATCGACCAACAAAATGCGATGATGATGGTGGTGACGAAGAGACAAGAGACCGGTTAACGACACTTACTACTAGCTAATACAATCAAGGATTGATGAAAGTCTTAAGTTTGTTCTCATTTTCTTTGTCATGTTCGAACAAACAGGAAGGGAAGGAATGTAATAATTTTGGGTTGTATGGACTTATATGTTTGTTTCCTTGTCGCTGTAGCGGTATGAATCCGATAGAGAGAGTTATGTTGAATGTGAGGAGTGTATATGATCCGTGAGAGAGAGAGAGAGAGAGGGACCAAACTTTTCAGAGATCTCAAAATCTAATATAAATTTTTTAAAAAAGAAAGGGTACGTTATTTTCATTCCTTTTTACACCAATATGATATTTTTTATGTGTACCGCTTATATCTAGATGTTCGAATGATTATAACTAATACAGTTCATACCAAATGGATTCACAAAGAGGATAAAACTTTCCTAGTGTAGATTCTTTCAATTCACAAGACTTGAACCTAAGATCTTGTTTAATGACCAACATGAGATCTTCAATCTAATGGATTATGACTCATTCATATTCAAGTCGGACAGCTTATTAAGAGTGAAAATCTTCGAATTATAAAGTTTCTACATCGACTAATCTAATGATCGAGATAATATTTAAAAGAATAACGTGTCGAATCACCGTAAACAATCTCTTAGTTTTTAATTTAGGTCTATAAAAAGAGGGGGACTGGGATTTTTAAGAATTATGGCATCTATTGAAAACATGCTCGTAGGATAGTTAATTTGGTTTGTTATTTTGTACTATAGTTTGATCACACACTTGGGATATGTACAGAGCATATAAATAGAGGGATGGTTTTAGAATGTGTGGAGATAATCACCCTTTAAATTCGAAAAATTTCATGAGATACTGTACATATTTCGCTTAGTTTTATCTAACTTTTATTAAATTACATGTAATTCGCCCATGAATTTGTCATATTATACATCCATAGAGTTTCACTTCCCTGAACAAGTTTTCTGGATCCTTCTTTGCATAACCATCTGCTGATTGTTACAAATGTAAGAAAACAAATTCTCCGTATAAACATTCCCACTAAAGTTCCCAATGACATGTACATGTTGTAGCTAAGTTGATTGTGTCATAGATATTTCTCGCTGGAATGTTAACCCGAACTTATGCCATGAAAAATATAAATTAATTTACCGCACAGAAGGAGAGAGTGAATTCAATGTCTGGTGCATTATTCAAGGTCTTAGGGTTTCAATTAGGCCTAGACATGCACGGCATCAGGACAATCGTAGGGTTTCATCGATTTCTCTGAACATTCTCACTGGGGTATTGGAACGAATAAGGGGAAAAAAACATAAAAAAAAAATGAGAAACAGAATCATATTCTGCAATTGTTTAAGGTTATATTCTTCGTCTCAAGCATTCCCTCGAGAACGCAGGACAGAAGCAAACAAAGAATCCCTTAAATCTCGAGCAGATTGTCAAATCCATTATGTTTAAAAATATGCAACTCTTTTTCATGTGGGTGATGGGGGACGGAGGATGAAGCATGGGATATTTTCGATCCGTACGTACTGACAGGTAATGTATTTGTCTAATGCACGTTGTCTTTTGTAGTACCCATGAAACCCTTTTTCATGGCATTTTTTAGTTTTATTTCTTTGGCTTCCTTCAGTGTTTGTGACGGGGAACAAATGTGGAATTAGCTCCTATCTCTTGTCCTCATCCCCGCTTCTAATATTCTCTCTCCCTCTCTCTCTCAAAAGAATATAAGTTTTTCTTTATGGACACCGCTTCATAGAAATTTGTTTAATATTGATTAATTTAGGTTCAAGTTGAGTCATCTTATTAGAGTGATCAAATTCTCATAGCATAAATTTTCTCCATTAATAATATTAGAACCAAGACCTTATTTACGGAAGAGATTATTTTAACATTTCAACTAACTCAACTCGGTAAAAGGATATAAGCTGCAAACACTAATTCTCACATAACTTGTTGTCTATGCAGTTTACATACAATATTTAATGAAGTATATTTGGAAATTGTTTAGACAAAATGGTGCTGAGCTAAAGATGATAAATATTTTTTTTGTTTGCACTACTGGCATCAAGAAGTCATGTGTATCTCTGACTAATCCAATTCGATTCGGGTCAGTTCACTAAGGGATAAAACTATCCTAGTATGAGTTCTCTCGCCGTCCATCAACAAATATTCAAACTTGAGACAATTACTTAAGGGGATCAATTATTGAATCACTTGAATCAACTCATATTGGTAAAAAAATGATAAAATATTATTACATCCACTAATTGCGTTGCCCTGCTGGTCGAACCGTGCAACTTGTGATGATGAAAATCAATTTCGAGTCACTGTGAAATCATGCAAGATGATAATACTCCCAATGGACCACCTGCATGGTTTATGTGGTCGGACTCACATTGTCCCTGGTGCTTAAAGGATACTCATGTGGGTCACACGATCAGCCAGGTGGGTCTCGATACCACATGTCGTATACAGAGTTAAAGTACGAGAAACAATTAATAAAACTCATGTTACATACAAAGGTAAATATCACGAGAAACAAAAAAAAAATATCATCGTGGTTAAATTTGTTACTGGCATCTTTTTAGAATAAACATTACAATAAATTATTTAGCAAAAAAAAATTACAATAAATTATTGATTAGCTAAACATTTCTGTCAACTTTTCGACAAAATATTTTTGTTGCAAGTTCTGGAAATTACACTTCAAAAGGTTGATTACAATTTTTTAAAAAAATTTTCAACTTTGTTGGCGAAACATGTTATTTTTTACGAATTTCTTGTGAAGGAAATTAATAATAAGTTGTCGTAAGTACGATTTTGCTTTTCCCTTTTTTATACTTCTCAGCGACTTTGTGAAGAAAAAGTCATTATAATTTTTTTTTATTTTTCTTTTGCGATAGAAAACTTGATAATAACTTGTAATAATTTAGATTTTCTTCTTTTTATAACTCTTATGAAAATATTTTTTCCATAATTGAGTTTTCGTTATTAATCAAAATATATACGAAATGTACCAAATTGATCACAGGAAGCCTAAGTCACTCGAATAGGAGGGGTCCAGTATAACCCATCACTATACTGAGACCTAGCTATTTTGGCTTCTAGTTGGGCAATGAGGCTACTTTCGATTTTAGCAAGTTCAAAATAGAACCCACTGAAGCATCTGGAGATGGAGAAAGTCTTGTATGCATTAGTATTATTCCACGTCAGTACTTATATAGTAACATAAACTAATCAAAATTAGTTATTTTCGATTTTTTTGTTTTTATATTTTATTAAAAAAATCCTAAAAATAATTAAATCTCAATGAATTTAATCTCCGGGTTGCAAAATTCACATAGCATTGACGTGAGAGTGCTCTATTTGTCTGTCCGTGCTTTGGTTGAGAGTAGATCTTGAAGGGCAAGTGAACATATGAAAGGGGCCTTATGGATGTAACTTGAGAAGCCGAAGAATCTTGTGCCATGGAATTCTTGTTCGCTTGGTTCTGATGCCATCCCAGGCACCAGCAATAGTGAATTTTGGCTTGTGCCTCCATGTGCATGTATCAACAGGAGCATGAAACACTGAGTTTTGAAGTTCGCAAACATATTGCCGGGCTGCAACACTATGGTCCGTTCACCTCAGCCAGTACCATGCGCGCGGCTGTCCCTGTAAACAGCAGATTCTTTTGCTTGTTGGTCAAGTGAAGGGATCGATTGGTTGCAATTCCTTCCCATGTTATATCTTGATTATATTATCGATCTTATGTCAATTCTTACTTGGTTAATTTTATCATGCTGATGCAGCTATCAGAGGCTAATGGAGCATAATAATAGTTTAGTTTTTTATATCTCAACTATTAGTATTCAGAAATTTAATGAATCATGAGTAATCCAGTTCGAGCCATGAAAGCTACTATCAGGTAAAGTTCTCATAAGATGAATTTTCTTTATTCACAATACTTGAATCCGAAACTTTATTTAAGAAGAAGAGATATCTTCGCATCTCACCCAATCTGCTTTGGTTATTTTAGTTCTATATGTTCACCGCATGTTGTATCCTAATTAGTTAAGAAAATTAAGTAAATTAAAACCTTGGAAGAAAGAGAGTTCGGTGTAAGTGGTACTGCTCTTGCCTGATGGCCTAAAAGTCATGGGTTCGAGTTCATCAAGGGGACTTTTGTGCCCCTTTGATCTCCTCTTCCATGTAATATTTCAATACAAAAACTTAAAAGAAAAGAGAAGACTAACACTTAAAAATACAAAATTTTTGCGAGCCAATACTTAAGAATCTCAATTTCCCCCTCAAGTCTCCAACTCCCATTCCGTCTAACATGTGAGTTTGCCGTCTCCATTTTGTCCACGGAAACCTAACGTGCCAGCCATGCACAGAAAATGGACACTAATTTTATTGACGTGGATAAAAAAAAGTAGTAGTGCAATAAAATTTTAGTCCCTAACCATTTTACCAAGGACATAAATTTTTTTTACCGTTATTAAAGTTTATAAATTCACATTCCATGCATCTAAAATTTTTATTCAGATTTCAATTATTTTAAATAAAAAAAGACATGAATACCAATGTTGCAGTAGTTGCTTGTGACTTTATATTGTTCCAACAGAAGTGTAAGTGTCCCTTGTGTACTTTGTTAGTTTGTTTTACTACTTGATTTCTGATTTCTTGAAACATCTGTGGTTAACTCTCTTATTCCCTACCTAGAGAAGTAATTTAAATAAGAATATCTCCTAAAGTGAAGAAATTTAAATGTATTGTGAAAGGAGGAGGATAGAGATACTAAAAGAAGATAAACACAGTGATCGCAGGTCAAATCACGTGATTTATTAGACTGAATAACTTACTAAATTATGAAAAAAAAAGGGCCTATTTATATGCAGAGGGAATCGACTCATTTAGGAAACATATAAGCTTAAAATATCAAAGATATACTCACAAATCCTAAAGATATCAACTAACATATGTTATTGATACAATTTTATTTCTAAATATTTTATTTCCTATTCAACATAAATAATATCTCTAATACTTCCCCTCAAGATGAACATGGAGTTATTATGAAATGTTTATTCTATAATGACAAATTTAACTTCATGATTTCTTGGGTTTGATCTATCGAGTTTTTCGCTATTATCAGATTGCATGGCAACAAACAAAAGAAGTTTCTTTTACTCCCAAAAGCTCTCTGATTTCGTTTCTTCTCTACAGAGGCATCCATGCATGTAAATGAAAATGCCGACTTCAATTGATGACAGCAGCAAACTCTTTACGTATCATTTTTTGGGTCCAATTTAAGTATCAAGTTCTGTTTAATTTAACCGGTAAAGTGGGATCTATTTAGGGATTTGTTGTATTTCAATGCCGGACATTCGGTCAAGCAGAATCTGGGTAAGAGAAAGACCGGGATTGGAATAACAACTTGAGAAATGTGCAATCCTTAAGGTGCAACGGTGTCAATTATAGTAATTAATTAGATTTTGTATTATGTTTCTGCGAAACGACAATTGTTCTTACTTTTTGATAACAGAGTGACATGTAAACTTATATCAGAACGATATAAAATCTCAAGTAGGTAACACAATATCGGTATTCACGCCGGTTTTCATTTAGAGAGGTTGAAAACTATATCAAAGATTTAGATGAAATGTGAATTTATGAACTTTAGTAGCGGTATAAGATTATTATATTCTTAAATGTGGGAAAGTTAAATGTTTAGGAATCAAGCATTATTGTACAATTAATTTTTTAATACCACATCAGCAATATTATCACATGCTGCCAAGTCAGTTAGCAACTCTTACCGTACATCAACCATAGTGAACATAATTAATGAAAAAATTGATTGTTATATATCGAACTATTATATATTTTTTTGAATTCTTATGTTCCCGTGCAATGTTGTTTTAGAGCAGGTTAACACTTAAAGGATGTGTACTTTTCACTAACTAATACTTGAGGACTTTAATAATTTTTTGCCACTCCCATTCCATCTAAGACGAGTCCATCGTCTCCTTGCCGTTACCGGAAACCTGATATAGCAACCATGTGGAGCAAACATACCCTAATTTTGCTGACATGGCACTACTACATTATTAAAATTAATTATACAACAATGCTTGATTCCTAAGCATTTAACTTTCTAACATTTTTAAAATTTTAAAATGAAGTAAAAGACCCTTTCTTGTTAAAAAATTAAAAAATTCAAAGTATAACAATGTACAAATATAAAATATATAAATAAATAAATTAAAATGAAGTGAAATAAATCAAAAAATAAAAAGGAAGAAGTTGCTACCATCTTGCCTTGTTATCCCTTCTGAATTGGTGATTAGGTTTTCAAGTCTCTCTCTCTGTACTTACCATTCTGTAAACAGTCCTACTCCCGGCCAGTCCTATCCCCTCAAATCACCTCTCTCTAGACAATCTCATAGTTTCTCGTACAACGCTAGTCGTGCATCAAATTCAATTAAAAGTAACCATTTTTATTCTGGTCTTCTTCGATAAGACTATAATTTTGATTTTATCAGGGAGGAAGAATCATTTAAGGGGAAGAAGTTTAGGGTTTTGAAGTGGATATGCTAGATTATCCAATGTGAAATGGAGGGAATGGATTGATCAGAGAGCGATAAGGATAGGTTTGGTGGGAGAGAAAGATGAATGAGAGTAAATGACTTATGGGACTTAAATGTCAATATGGAAGAGGGGAAATAGAGGCGAAAATTGCATTTATTTTTCTATTTTATTTTTATACTATACATTATATATTTAAATTTTATTTTGATATTATTCAATTTTTAGGTTTTCTAACTTTTATCTTCTAAGTTATATTGTTCTATTTTTATATTTTACTGGTTTCATTTCAAATTCTAATATATTTTTATTTTTATGTTTGTATCTTATCTGTTGTTTTTCACTTTGAAACTTTTAACGTTTTAAATTTTTTTTTTGCATACTTTATTATTTTTGTCATTAAAAATTGTTATTTGAGATGTCAAATAAGCAAAATTATTGCGTGAGGCTGAGTCAACTGCCACCTCTTAATGCCACTTAAGGTGCCGTTGAGAAAATTAGTGAAAAAATAGGGGTGATTTTTACTAAACTATTACATTTGTAAAATTTTTAATTTTGGGTTTGACAAATTTTTGTACAAAAGTATCACTTTCACAAAAAAACTTTTACACCTTTTAGTCATTTTATCCCAACCACCCGTCTTTTTTCACATTCTCACAAATTAATTATTAGTAAAACCGACAATTTTGAAACTTGGGGTGTCGTTTCTTCGGGGTAGATCAAAAGAACATATCAAAGGGTGTGTAATTTTTGTTTCCTTATTGTCCTGTCCATGCTAGCTTCCATCATCGGATTCCCCATCACATGCTTAAAAATTGCCCCTTTTTTTTCAATAAATTTTTTAAAAATTGATTTATTAATTAATTAAATCCACCTATTTTGATCCCGAGACATTAAATTATTTAACAGAGAGCTCCATAGAGCTTCATAGGTATATATGCGTAATACACAAAGAGTTCATTATGTAAATCTCTCTTAGATACTGAATCGTGTAAAGTTTTCACGATTTTCGAGTGTCAACTTTATACGTGTTAAAATCTAAAGGGTATTTACACGATGAGCCTATTATTCATTGCACGTTGAATATCTACTTCATCACTCCCTCTAAGAACCCTAATCTTATCTTCTTATTGAGAAAATATTGACTACGTAATGCACAATGAGTTTGTTATACAAAACTCTTTCAGATATTGACACAAACGTGATTTATATAAAGAGCTCATTTTACTTGATTTGAACTAATCAACTCTTAAACAACCGCCCAAAGGAGTTGCTACTTGAGTAGCTAAACTATGCCTCCTTTTAAAAAAGCCGCGTCTTCATAGCTAATGTGGAACATTCGTCCGATTGCTTAAAGACAAAGCCTTCTATATAATAGTGCCACGCGTGACAGTATTTATATATAATAATAGTAATTAATAAAATTCAGTTATTTTTATAATTTTTTAATAAAATCCTAAGAGTAAAAAATAACTCTAAAAATAATTGAATTTAATTTGTTTATATTATCTCATAAGCACTATTATATAATAATACCGTTACATACAAGACTTTCTCTTAGTAAACACTGTTACCACATAATAGTACTATTGAGATTATTAGCTCAACAACATGTTAAGGAAAAAGAAAAACTTTACTTCAATTGATTCCACTAGTTTGATCAGCCTACTAAAGAGTAAAACTCTTCAAATTAGAATTTCCTCTATTCTTAAAACTCGAATTCTAGACTTGATTAAGCGAAAAACAGTATTGAATCATACCAATTAGTCTATGTCGGTAAAATTTATCATTTGTTGTGGCCCTCTATCAAAAGTTGAAAAGTTAATTGCACATTAAAAATGAGGTGATAAAACTAGGATTTTGTAATAAGATATTAGATACCTATCAAAAACTAGTGCTGCTACATTTCATCATTAAAAAATCCGGCGCTACTCTAAGACGATTTATGTAATTAAGAAGTACAGAGGCATTAACAATTATGTGCTCTGTGTTAATGGCATCTATATTTACGTGGCCGGTGAGTTCTCTCAATTCACCTTGAAATAGTTTAATTTACTGTTTAATATGTTTACCCAACTCGAACTGGATTAGTTAGGACTTATTAGATTTCTTCTCACTCTAAACAACATTGTTAGAATGGGCTCTTGAGTTTAGACTTTAGCATATAGTAACTTCTTGAACTATACTACGTCTTTGATTGTGCTACTTTGACGAGACCAATACTAGTGCTGGTTATTTGGTTCATTTAATGTATTTGTAATCAAATATAAAAATTTAAATATTATGTAACGGGGTGGTTAGGTCATTACTGATACTGTCTTTCTTTTACTAACTAGAGCAAAAGAAGTATAATATAATCCGCAGAGTCCTAATTTAGGAACAGAAAAGAGCAATCTCCACTGGGAGTCCTTGCACGTATTGCAGCAGCTCAGTTCCTCATTACCTCTGTTACTGGTGGATGAGTTTTAAGCGACACTGATTTTTACAATATCCCAAAGCATAGTTCATAAACTATGAGAGAGTATCATGTGCAACGAGTATATTATGTGACAGTGCTGATACAATATCATAAATTAATAAAGTTTATTTATTTTAAAATTTTTTAATAAAATCCTAAAAGTATAAAAATGACCATGGAAATAACCAAATCAGACTAATTTGTAACACCTCTTCAACACTATCACGTGGTATACTAATTATATACAAGACTTTCTCATAAACTACATACAACATGTTAGATTCAATTTAACACTGTTTGTGATGTACTCGCTACATACAAGACTTTCTCCTAAACTACATACAACATGTTTGGTTCACTTGAACAACTGTATCTTAAAGCATTTATTCCACATGAAAATAACTATTCAAGTATTTGATTCGTATATTAAGAATACACATTCATTATATATCTATAATAGATGAGGAATGAGTATCCCCTCCCTATGAGGAATAAAAGTAAGTGACAAAATTGTCAATGACCATCCCTTAAATTTTCGACTTCTATCTCTCCTTTATTTTTTTAAATTAATTTTCAAAATATTTATATCTAGGATCAATTTAGTCTTCATCACTTTTACTTTTTCCATTCCATCCTTCAATTCCTTTCAAACAAATGAAACTATTCTCATCAAAACTTAATTCGTATTCCTTCCCTACTCTTTTCCCTACTCATTCTGTTCTCTATTATTTTCTTTCTAGCGAACCAAACTCGTCATAGAATGTGTTGGAATTTCAGCCGGGTGAGTCGGATAAGTAATTGGGAGTTGTTCAGGATTTTCTTGGAATATTTATGATTGTTTTGTTCATTTGACAGAAAAATAAACATAATTCCCAACCCAAAAGAACGGAATAAGACCATGTCTCAATCAATGGTGGCCTTCTTTTTTCCTCCTTCGTCTTCTTCACTTTTTTTTTTTTTTTGGGCTTAGAGGATCGTATCTCAGTGGTCGGTGAACAAACAATTAACAATAACTGAAAAATGAAATTCTTTCAATATAAAATGTCAATAATCACTAATCTCAGTGCACCCACATCATTCCTTTTCCTATTTTATTCTTCTTATATTTTGTCTTGTTAGATAACACAATAATGGCAAAAAACCAAAATTCCCACTTTGCGGTTCTTTCTCCACTCATTACACTTAAAGAATTATTATCAACTAGTTATTTAAAATTCAAAAAATAATTATCAAATCGCAGGCTGTCCTTTCCACTGCCCCATGTGTTAAAAGCAAGTGTCGCAAATGGGGAAAAGTCAAAGGGGATAGATTTGTTTTTTCGAAAAGGAAAAGTGAATTTGAGCTTAGCCTCATTATTAATTGTGGCAAGCCAGTGTTGATTGTCCGTCTAGAAAGTTGGTTATAATTACACTAAATAAATTAATAAAAAAACAATTATACACAATTTGCACAGATTATTGAATGCCAGTATTGGTATATTTTTAGGCATACAAAAAACTACAAGATCCAGAATGAAATACAAGGAATAGGAAATAAGAGTATAGGTAATTCCATTGATTATAATTGAACTCAGTGCCTTTTAATTCTAAATTAAGAGCAGTGCTGACGGTATCAAGTATCTTTTATACACCAATATATGTATTCGATCGGGCTTCACTTGTAATTAGCATTATGTGAAGAGTGGGCAATTATTTGAGTTAAGTTATGACAACTGTCCCAATTTTTACAAGCTACGCAATTGAAAATTGAATAATTAGAGAAAATGCACTGAGCAACTTTTGGGATAATTGTTTTAGTGATGCAAAGCCTTTGTATCTGGATACCAAAGCTAGAAAATGTCACACTTGTATGCAATAATTTTTTGGATCGTAAAAGTATAATAACTTTTTAAAATGTAATATCTGTGTGTATTCCGTTAATTTTTCACCGATGCCGTCAACTATTACAGACATGGTGGTATGAGGTTGCTGCGAATTGACAACACGTGAAAATATAAATTTGTGTGTTACAAAAATAATTTTAATTTCCATAAAAATAACTAAAGAAATAAATTAAATCAAAAGAAGGAGCGATACTGGTCAGGGGAACCCTGTCGGCATCCTCTCCTTCCGATGAGGTCGTTGGAGGCCCCTCAACCTTCATTTAGGTCTCAAGAGGCAAGGGGAGTTGGTAGGGTACCTCAATCAGTCTCCCTCTCATCATTTTGGTTAGAGAGAGGGGGGAATGCGACTGGGGCGGCTTCTCCACCGGCCGCCTCCCCCTCTACTACGATAGCTGAAGGGGAAGAAGTTAGGGGGAAGCCTCCGACCAGTCACTATCTTTTTCTTCATTTTCTATTTTTAAATACATTATAAATTTTAAAATTATTTTTGTCACATCAAGAATTATTTACGCGTGCCCCGAGTCAACTTTCACATCGTATTATCACAGTAGATAAAATTGAACAACTCAAGAAATTATATTAAGGGCAATCTATTTATAGGCAGTTAAAATTGTATAAATTAAAAGATAAATATATCGAGAATATCATAAAATACGAAAGGAATTTATGATTAATAAGATCTTACTTCTAAATATTTTATTTGTAATCAATAAAAAAATAACATCTTTAATACTCTGCATCCTCACGATTTCTTCTTCTGATTGAGCAATTATCCATTACCGAGCTTCACGACCACAGTGAAAAAGTAGTTCTCCTGGTATTCTAATAAAAGCTATCCGATCTTCTTTCTCTTCGGAGGGGGTTTGACGATGTGATCAATACATGTATTCACCAACTTCAATTGACAGCCACAGTGGACTTGTTCCAATATCATGAATAAAGTTAAAATAGAATAAGAGCAGAGTATTAGAGATATTGATACAAATGCAATTGGTCAGTTATAGTTCAGAATTACGAGTGCAATTTTATTAGAATGACTAATTAATTTAATAATTGTTGTAAACGACTCACCTATTTATAAATTTAAAAAAATAAAAAAGCAGAAAATAAATATTCCAAAAAGATTGAGATAATATCTAAATTATATTTATAAAATATTGAGAACATACAATTATCTAACTTATCGATTTAATCTTAATTCAAATATCGTACTTCCCAAGTAATAAAGGTAACATCTCTGTCACTCCTTATAATATGAGCATAAACATTTATCTTACATATGATCAAGTTTGAGGATGACAACATTTATTTATGCTTTGACAACAGTAGGAAAAATCAACTTGAACTTCTCCGATTCCATGGTCCTGAAATAATAATGATTTTGTATTTCTTGTCTTGAGAGATAAAAAAATCACCTTGGGTCTTCTCTTGATTGACTTCAGAGGCCGAATAATAACTCTGAGTTGTTTTTGCTTCAGATGTCTTTCCTTACCAGTCTTTATCGTAGCACAAACATCGCGATCATTTTGCTCTCATTAGTAGATGCTCCAATTATGTGACGACACACAATGGACTTCCAGATTTGAGAGGATCAACCAGCTCTGTCACTTTAGATATCATGTCAAATTTATAAAATAAGTCGAGGTGGGTACAGATAATAATAAAATAAATATAGTCGACCATGTGTCAGAATTATGGGAGTGCAACTTTATTAGATTGAGCAATTCAAGGAGTTACATGTATAAATAGCAATTTATTAGCTTAGAAAATCAAACAAACTAACAAACATATAGTCCCAAATATTAAAATAATATGAAAATATAATATCATAAAAGTCCACAGATAATAGTTAATCCAATTGATCGATACCATTTTATCATCAAATATTTTATTTCTCTAAAAAACCATAGAATATCTCTGACAAAAAATAAGAAAACGATAAATTGCCAAAAGGGTTGCCAGAGGGAGGCTGAATCTGATCTCTCTCGATGGCGAGTCATTGCGTGTGTGCGTTTCTTTTTTTTTTTTTCATAATTTTGTTGCGTTATTAAATTAAAAGTATCATTTTAAGATGCTTCAATGTCTTCATTGAAATTCTAAAAAATGGTAATATTTTGAGTTAATTCTTATTAATTGAATTTAAACTTCGAACGAAATTGAAATAAGAGGAAGAATAATAACGTTTCTCTGGCTGTAATTTTTAAAATTTTTTTCTTATTTAATAATTATTTTTGTCGAAAATAGGAAAGTTTTGTTAAGTCAGGGAATGAAAATTACTCGTAATTTCCGCCTTCTTTTCAGAGCTTTTTTCCACTATGGTAGAATCGTATCCGTAATCCAAGTTGGTCCAAACCGAAAGTACAAAATCGTATGGCGACAATGGAAAGAAAACAAGTCAAACTTTAACTGGAAAGGGGCGGGACGAAGTCGTGGTCCAATTCAACAGGGGACCCACTCAACAAGAACTACGATAATTTCATTATTTCATTGTTAGAAATTTGCTAAAAATAAAAATTAGTTAGTTAGTTAATTAATTAATTAATAAAATTTAATTTTCTGATATCGCCGTTCAGAGGATTAATGATTTATAAGTATTTTGATGAATTCATTAATTCCTCAAGGTATTCGTAAATATTCGTATTAGTATCCAAATCCCTATTTTTATTTACAATTTATTTATAATTTTACATTAATTGTCTGCATTTTGAATTAATATTTTTCTTATCATCAATTCTTTTTTCTTTGTATTTTTACATTATTGGGAGGCAATTTGCTCCTTAAGAATAATAAAAGAAGCAAATATTTCATTACAAATTAAAAAGAAAATCTTTAGTAAAATCACACTAATGGTGAATTCTTTGATAGTTTATGACTAATTATATTGTTTTTGTACTTTATTTACATTTTAGGTAAATTTTTGTGTTTTTGATAGCATTTATGGACACAGTTCTTAAAACTAAACCGGATTGATATATTAAACCGGTCTGCTAAAACCGGACATCCATCTCGTTCGATTCTCTTCCATTCTTAAAAAAAATGATAAAATTAAAAAACTTTAAGTTAATATAATAAAAGAAAGATAAAAAAAAAGAGAGGGTAGAGCAGGAGTAAGTCTTCAATATAATTGTATAATCATTTGTCAGTATTTATATTTTGACAATAGTTAATAATTATTTTTAATATAAAAATTATAAAAATAATTAAATTTGATTAGTATCACTATATAGATATTGATGTGATGACACTGAAGAAATTTTTACGTGATCCTATCTCGTTACGTGTTTTTAGAAACATTTATTAAAATGTGATAAATAAAAAAATTAGTATTAATTACTCGAACGATTATCATAATTAATACTAATTTAAATAATATAATTATTTTTTCTCACCATATTATTGTGAAATAAGACTTTTTAAATCTTTTCCCATGAGAATGTGTCACGGAATGCTGTGGAGCGGCCCTAGCGGGAAGCGACTCGGTGAGGCCTACCATGCTAGATTGCCGACACCGAGCTTGCCTATGTTCCAATGGGCGTTACTCTTTTTAAAAAAATATGTTTATTATATTAATTAAACTAACTTAAGCTAATACAGATTATTTAATTATTTTCCGATAAATTCAGTCTAATGAAGTAAATTGGGGGTTAACTGATTATAAATCGTGCTGTTACACTAAATTCCCTTTTTTTAAGTGAAAACAACTTCACGACTGTTAAATCAATGACCCTTTAATTGATGGGACACACTTTAAAACTTTTCCAGCAGATGGCGCAACACATTTACGTGCTGCAAGATCAATGACGTATATACAGACACATTTTACGGGTAATTCGCTTTTAATTCCTATAAATCCTTATTTTAGCCAAATACCTAAATAAATATAAATATAAATATATATGTGTGTGTGTCCGGGTGAGGGGGCATTCGCCTGACTCAGTGGTACTCACTGAGGTTAAAGGGTTCGAATCACCACTTTGACGTAAAATCTTTGGAGGCCACCTATACAGGGGGAGCATGGACTTATCTGGACTCATGATTTGCAGGGTATTCATAGCCCCTTAGGGACCGGTTGAGTTCTATACCCCGGATGCCTCTCGTATATTAAAAAATATATATATATATATATATATATACAGGTCTATTTGTGGATAATCATTACATATATAAATATATATCACATATGTAATAAAGTTCTCAGACAATTCTAATCCCTGCACAGCATACTGTTATTACAAAGAAACAAGTATGAAAAACAAGAAAATTTTACGATGAAATCGCTTGAATAATTAAAAGAACAGAAAAACACTTATCAATCGGTAATTTTTTTAATCTAAATTAATAATTATAAATTGTTAAATTAAATTGTGGAATGGTCCGATTTCATGGAAATGAATTGGGGGAGGAAAACAGTGTGTCAGCTTCTGTCAGGTGCGTGAGGGTGGGGGGGGGCTTGTGAAAATTTTGGACTATGTGTATCGGCTCAGGAGATGGACTACCACTGGGTCCACTTCTGTCTTCCAACTTTTCCTTTTTCTTCATCATAAAATAAAATAAACTTATACTGGTAAAAAAATTTAATACAGTGATATCATCTCCGGACAAGACCAAAAACTCTCATATTCGAGTTTCTAATTTTTACAACTTTCTTTATTTTCCTTTTAGAAGTGTAATCTCCTTGTAATCGAAGAAAAAAAAAGAATGCACATACATACATATATATATTCACACATATATTCTGAGGTCTGAAAATTCAAACATGGGCCAATCTTGTAATGATTTCACTGCTTTCTGTCAAGTTGGTAGTAATAATAATTCCATTTATTTTGGCTCCTGTCGATATTTAACTTCATTATTTTTTTTCTTTGCGAATAAGAAACTAATTATGATATCATCATGATGGTATTCATGACGTCCCCTCTGCTCAATATGTATATAGAATTTTTGGTTGTGGAAACCGAAGACACGATTCCACGGTCACACGGTCTGGTACGCTCATGGCAAGTTTGGCGGTGCCTAATGAGGTTGACGAGTAATTGATAATGAAAATAGTAGACAATGAAATGAATCCAAAGTGAATCAAATTGATTAATAAGTAATAAATCACAAGAGTTTGATTAGGAATATTAACACGTGAAATGAAATAATGAAAATAACATTAACATTTATATATATAAAATAAAAATATGTATGTATAATGATATATCTGTAATTAAAGTAAAAAAATTAAATTAATTTTAAGAATTCATTTCATAAAATTTAAATTCAATTGTACATATTATCCCGTTCTACTTTTAACGTCATAAATAAAAGGGAGAAAATTTATAACATTCACATTTAATTGGATAAAAAGTTTTATATAATTTTTTTATAGGAATATTTTATTAAAAAGGAAAAATTAACATGGGTTATTTTGTAAATTGATTCCTTATCCGCATTAGGAATTGTAATGAAGCATAGGAGTATACATAATCCTTATCTTTTATGAATATGTAATAGAGACTCCATGTGATAACAACTCATATGGATGGGATTGAAATCATTGGTATGAAGGGCTCTGTTGAAAGGTATTGTCCGCTTTGGATGGCAGCTCGGCCCTCATGGGTTTACCCTAAAAATGGCGTCTCTTGAGAAAAGAAGGGTACGCGTGAACTTATGAAGAGCTCACTTCTCTCTTACGTCTCTAATGTGGGATTAGTTCCCATCACACACCCTTCAAGGAGACAAAGATCAAAGCTTGGGTTCAATTCTCGGAAGTGCTGATATAGAGGGTTCTGTTGAGAGGTATTATCTACTTGAGGCGATAGCTCAGCGCTCATGGGTTTGTCCTAAAAACGGTGTCTTTTGAGGGAAGAGGGGTACGAGTGAGCTTATAAAGAGCTCACTTCTCCCTTACCTCTCCAATGTAGGATTAGTCTCTATCAACAATCATACTATGTATAAAGATTTGATTTATAATTCATCTGTAATTGGAATTCCCATTACATGTGTTATGATAAAATTGATAAGTAAACTAAAAGGCATGCAAGTATACGCATTGCTCAATTAATATAATGAAAGAGTAAGAGATTGCTCTCATGAGGATCTAGTTCATTTAAAACTAAGCAATCAAACCAAGTTAGGCAAATTTGAATTAGATGAGAAATTCAAGGAAAGCAATAAACATAAATTGAAAGCAATTAGAGAAATCAATTAATATAATAGGCCTAGGACTCACAATTTTCCTCAATCCTACTTCTAAATCCAAGCCTAATCTCTATACGTAATTGATTACGGTGTTACCATCCTAGGGTTTTATGTCTCATTGCCTACCTCTCGGTTTAACAAGAACGTGTTTCTAGGACGATACTAATTATTCTATTTCTAGGCAATTAATATTAGGAAAATCATTGAGTTCGAACCCTAATTTGGATGCCTAGAGTGATAGGCTAATTTCTAGATACTTTTAACAAATAATCCCGCCTTCTTAGTGGGGATTATCCTAAGTTATATTATCTCTGGCGTGATTTTGACTCTATCTCTCGATGTTGTCGATATCTTCTACTCGATCTAATTGATGTTCAAGCAATTAGAAAGCATTAAAGATAAAAATAATATAAGTAACACGAATGTAATCAATCACATATAAGAGTAAAGGGAAGAATTTAGAAAGTAGGTCTTCAAATATGTACCTAAATCACAAAATATTAGAAGTACCAATATTCTTAAATAGAGCCGAATTCTAACAACTTGTTCAATTCAACTCCATTTTTTTCAACAAGAAAAAATTACTAAATCAAGCACACAAACCAAGTCAAACTCGATAACTTCATTTAAATCTAGACCCGAAAAATATTTAAATAATCAATATTTTACAGAATTAATAACATGCCATCAAACACACCATTATAATTTTAGTTTAAAAAGTTATAATAAATACGTGTCAAATTTAATATTGATAAGTCGGCTTTTATGTGAAAATACTGCGCTGGTAATTCAACCGTTTGTAGATACAATTCAAAATGTTTATTAATAAATCTTTATAATCAATACGTATCAAAATTTAGTACTGAGAGGTCAAATTCAAAAATTTTCATTGGAGCACTTCAAAAGTTTCTTGTGAATAAAATAACTGGAGGATAACATAGGATCTCTCATAGTAGAAAATTTCATGACATTATTGTTTTATCTTGCACCTAAAAGTTATCTTATAGATTCCATATTTTTACACACGCATTCTAATACAAACAAAATGTTAGCTAGAAAAGGTAATCCAAAGAATTCATGATTGTGTCGCTCAATAATGACCAAATTTCACATACAATTTTTCTTGTATAGTAGGGGAAAGTTTTCACTTCATAGGATATACCACGCAGTAATACTTCTATAATATATCCGTCCAATTAGAGTTCATTAAATTTTTTAAATTATCTTTTAGGTTTTTAGTATTTGATACTTATGTCTACGTATGTGTCAATTATATGTTAAACCCTGATTGAATAAATATATAACGTTAACATTGTCATGTGATATATTCCCACTAATTATACAGATATATCACGTCGGCAATATCATATGGCGTATTTGATGCTCTAAAGACTTAATCATATCCTAGATATGTGTGCTCACAAAATGACTCAGCTAATACACAAGAATTCATATTGAATAGAGTTTAGGGAGTAGGTATAGAGTATCGTTATGAAGAGAATATATATCAAAACTCTACTGATTTACTAAATTTATCAATACAAGTGAAACCAAGCCAGGCAGGTCGAATTTGGAGAATGTTACAAATACAGAATACTAATCGAAAAGCAATTGAGCCAACTGCATTATCCCATCCCAAATATGGTTCTAATCTCTATATGCAATTGATTGGTTGAATCATGATCTCAGATTTCTAATATCTACTTATGCACATTTTGATACCACAAGAAGATATTCCCGTTGTGAGCCAACTGCATTATTCCTAGACTAATTAACAAGGCCAGTCCATTAGGTTTCCATCCTTATTATGTGCCAAGGCTGGCAACATATTTCTAGGTATTTCTCGTTAATAGATCCCATCTCTTGAACTAAGTTACCCTAAATAATGTTACATGTAACATGACATTGATTTCCTGCTCTTATTTATTCTAATTGGTAGCCAGTTATTGAGAAAGAATTAAATACAATTGCAGCATGAACAACTTATAATAATTAGATGTAATATAAATCTTGAAATGATAACGTTGTTGCTAGATTGAATTTATATAGAAATATCGATTTTTAAAAAATATCTCAACCCTATATATCTCTATCACTTTAAGCAAACATAGGAGGTTTTTATATCATTTTTGTGTTCCGAAATTGCCCTTCTCAAAGTGAAATAGTAAAGAATAATAGAATATTTCTGAGAGATATGAAAGTGTGTTATGTTCATTCTAAACATGTGATTTTCTTATCCATTTTCACGATTCTTGTGTACTTTCTATCATCTCTCACTCTTTAAATTTCAATTTCCTCTAAGTCCAAATTAATTTTGCAGCTTCGTTCATAAGATCTCTGACAAATACTATTGTAGCTCTCATTGAAGAGGCTATTATGGTTAGTGTAGTAGAGTTCCTACCCTCTTCCCATATTTCGGACAAATAATTGTAATTAAGATTTTATTTAATTATTTATATTCTTATATTTTTCATTAATTTCTTTAAAAGATAAAAATCTGTGCATAGAACGGGTCGATTCCTAGTGTGTGTATATATATATTACCCTTCTTTATTCTCTTCAGAATATGGTTTCGGCCTTTTGAGAGCGTGCAAGACAAACAAATTCGATCTTCAATTTTGCAAAATGCTCGACGAAGTGCCAAAACAATAGCCAAATACTCGACAATCAATGAAATTAAAATTAATGGCCAAAATTTATGAAAAGCAACAAAAAGATATTAAAATTCTTAAAGCTCAACATCTAAGTCATAATCCAAGCCCAAAAAATGTATCTAAAACATAACTTAAAAAATCTAGTCCCGTAATGTTGTTAGGAGTTGCTTCTCACCTCTCACTCAATCCCCGTTCAATGGTTTCTTAGTCATGGAATTAGCACTTAACTCGTATTCTAATTTATAATCCACGCAAGTGTGTAGCAACATCACCACCCAAGATTAGGCCATCCACATCAAATTTCTACATAGATAAGGAATCAAGCAGCTACAGCAAACGTCAAGAATTTCCTTTACTATCCTCCTTACTTCCTTCATGCTTTTTGTTTGCACTGGCTTGCAACTCTTAGCGACTCATTTCTATGCCAGCCCATGCAGTGAAAAGTCGACTGTTGACTCTTATTTCGGTTAGGTTAGGATATTGGGTGATGGAGCGCCCATCGATTCTATTCTCGAGCAAGATTGAAGAGTCGACAAGCACCGGAGGTACATATTTGGGGTCTTTGATTTGCACTTTTGTGCTTATACTTTTCATTTTGCAGTTTTTCTTTTCTAATGCAAAAATTGGCACTTACGAGTAATGGAACATATTTTCTAATTTTTTTAAAAATATTTTTTCCTTTCTCTACGAAGTAATATCAAAGTTTGCATCTAATATTCACTCGTTTGTCAGCTTCACAACCATATAAACAAACACTGAATGTCAAGCCCCAATGAAATCCATATTTTAGTTCGGTTCGTTGAAAATCCATGACACTTATAATAATTCCTCTAAGTGCTTCTCCTGAAACACTTCATCATTTGTCATTAACGTTGAAAAATGGAGAATTAAATAGACCTACATAGTAATCTACGTTATGTAGCTTTTCCTTCCTGAACGTATCCATATATTCATAACATAATACATTGCATAACACAATCTCAAATAGCTACAACACATTTGGTTATGATTAATCTTATTTTATTCACAATCACTTTATTAATTAGTAACAGTAGCTTGGAAAATGATATGATAGTTGGATATTTCTTTTATCAAATTTTGATGAAAAATTCATGGTTGTAATTCAAAAACATTTTGAAGGTACTGTTCAGATTTTTAGTAATAAATCTTGTGAATACGTCTCCAATTTTGATATTAGTAGGTCAAATTAAAAAAATTCTAATACATTATGTAAAATATCCACTAACCATAAGAGGTTAAGCGCATCTTCAACCCAAAAACTTAAACTGATAGGAAGGTGGTACCCAATCTCTTATAATTCAAGATTCAATCTTTTATTTGCTCTATCTGGAATTGACTTCTCAAAAACACGCCCTCATATAGTAATGTGTTCACACTTTACACGTACTCTTAAACACCTGCGCTCAACCATTAACCTCAAGTCGGGTATATTTTCCTTCAAGTCTCTAATAGGGGGAGACAAATTACCATGAGACGGGCCCTCTCTTCCATCCTAGGACTAACATACGAGTCAGACTTTTTTCATATTCGATAAACTGACCACAAGTCGGGTATTTGTCTTCCGCTTTCAGGCTTAGCAAACCATGAGTTTCATAGTCAGACTTAGCATGGTATGAGTTCAGGACTGACTCACTCTGATACCATGTAAAAATTTAAAACAAATTATGAGAGGGGTATTGTAAAGATATCAAGAAATATGGTAGGCAAATGGCCATAATGACATACTTTTTTGAATTGAGCAATTCCCTTACATAGATGAATGGCCTATTTACTGGCGAGAAGAACATAATAATTTAGGAAATATTTAATTTTTAAATATTTATTTTCTAATGCACCAAAAATTGTTCTAATACTCTCCCTAAGGTGAACATGGAGTTGCCGTGAAATGCTCATCTTCTAATATTCAATTTCATAGTCTCTTAGTGTAACCGGCAGAGTAATTATTTCATCACTTCATGGCAAAAATAAAATGGCATATGTTTACTCCCCGAAACTCTTTGTTCTGTTATCTTTTCATATGTCGACTCCTTAACTCATGAAATTAAAAAAATTCTAGAATAAAATAAATTAGGATAATATGGAATCTTTCGGAATAGAAAATTTTATGATTATGATTTGTTGTCCCGCACCTGAAAGTTGTCTTGTTGATTTCATGTTTTTACACAGGTATTCCAATACAAACAAAACGTTAGTTAGAAAAGTTAACCTAGAGAGCTCCATGATTGTTTGCTCAGTGATGACTGAATGTGCATACACGCTAGCTCTTTTGCGTATCCAGCGGATGTATTTAAACAAAAGTATTTAATTACTTCACAAGTATACCTATTAAATAAGTAGTATAGAATATTTATAAAGTATTGATAGCAAATCTCTATTAATTAGTAAAATTAATACAAGTGAAACGAAGCCAGACAAAATGAAGTTGAAGGCAACTAATAAATTTATAAGAATTAGCCGCATGAAGTTGATGACACCGTTACAAAGGCTTTCTCCCTCACCACAGCTTGTTGGTATCACAGATTAATAAGAATTAGTCATAACGGTAAATTTACGAGAGAGAAATTAGGTAGTGAAATATAAATTAAAAATTTAAAAAATCCAAGAAACTCTTAAAAAGACAGAAAACTCATGTTCTATAATATTCACTATCTCTTTCTCTCTTGGTAATTGAAATTAGGGCCTCTCCACGATTTCTTCGAGTTTTATTTATGTATTCAAGGTTTTATTTATTTTCTAGAAAATTTTGAATTTATATTTTGCCAATTATTTTCTCTTTTATGAATTGATAATTTAACTAATTTCTATTAGTATGTGACAATATCGATCAGTACTTACAAGACTTTCATGGAGAAGAGTTTCAAAACAATCTAATTTATATTTCATATTAATTTTTCTGTCATATCTTCTGCTTTGAGATGCTAGCTTTTGTCCCGATTAGTTGTCACTATCCGAACAAAACTTCTTACGGGCGTCAATAACGCAAAAGACCGCTTTCAGAATCATCATTAAAGGTTGATATTAGAAAAGACCTGTTTCTCAATCCGTCAAAAGAGTAGGGCTAGCTGACTGACACTTTAACTGATCTCACCTCTTTTTTTTTTTTTTTTTTTACATATATAATCTAATATTTAAAAATCTAATAAGTCATGATTAATTCAGATTGGGTCGAGTCAGCTTACAAATGACGTAAAACTTTCTCAACATGTACTTTTTCATTCACAAGACTTAAATCCCTTAAAAAGAAATGATGTCAAGTTATCTCAACCAATATGTACCGGATCCACCCCTACAGAGGAGTCAGAAGCCAGTCATTTCATGCTTGACTAGCATTAGCAGAGCATAAAACGTGGATCCTTCTTGTTTATCCTGAGAAAAAAAGTCCAAATTTGGAGCTCACCGCATAACAATACTTATATAGTAATATTAATTACTGAAATTATGTTATTTTTAAATTTTTCTATAAAATTCTAAAAATAAAAAAATAATCGTAAATATAGTTGAATTTTACTAATGGGTACAATGATAAAGCACAGGCACATAAATCACACCCTTACATACAAATTTGACTCTTGCATTGACAATAATTTGAGTATAGAATCAAATATCACTATGTGACATATTTCCTTTGTCAATTACTTATAGAAAGAAATCAAGCATCTTCATGATGGAAGCATTGAATAATTTATCACATCAAACTTGCATATTTTCCTTCTCCCTGATGTAACGGGTTTTCATTGCATATTCCGTTGGTTATCTATATTTTTAACATATTAAAATAGGATTATAACCCCTTAACTCTCCACGTGGCAACTCATTAGCCGTCCACGTGACAGCTTCTTGTGAAGTTTTGTTTTTTGTTTTTTGTTTTTTTTTTGAATTTTTATGTGCGGTAGAGCTCATACAAACCCTTCACATTGCCTTTCGTCACTTTTTATCTGTTTTTCCTTTTCTTTGTTTTCCCTTTCGTTTTTATTTTCTTCACAATGAGATCGGGTGAGATCTTTTACTTTTAGTAGAAACTTAAACAACAATTTGCCTTTCTATTGTTAAGATCCCACATCGACTAATAAGGAACGATAATGGGTTTATAAGAGAACTGGGTACCGCCACTTGATAGCTTAAACTTTTGGGTGAAAACGGGCTTGGGACTTGTAGGCCCATTATTAATAATACAGTATGTGTGATCACCTGACCACGGTAACGTAAACCCAAATTCAATCTTCGGTAGGCCCTTACTGACGTAGGCCCACAAGTCCGGCAGTCCCTTGTGGTCGTGGATTCGAATCCCACAGAGACAATCCGCTCACAACATAATATAATTCGCTCACAATATAATATAATTCGCTCACAATATAATATAATTCAACGTGGTATCAGAGTTGGGTTGCACCCCTTAACATACTGCGCGTGAGAGGGGTGTTAAAATCCCATATCGACTAAATAAGAGAACAATAATTGGTTTATAAGAGAATTGGGTACCACCACCGATAGCTTAGGCTTTTGGGTGGAAATGGGCTGGGGACTTTTGTAGGCTCATTATCAATAACACAATATATGTGAGCACCTGACCATGGTGACGTAAACTCGGATTCGATCTCCGGTAGTCCCTTATTGACGTAAGCTTGCAAGCCCGGCAGTCCCTTGCGGTCGTGGGTTTGAGCCTTATAGTGACGGTTTGCTCACACTATAATATAATTCAACATCTATATTGTACGATATATGCTAGAAGTATCTCTACTTCTCACACTATCGTATATTCTCTTTATCACCATTTTATTTTAACAAATTATAAATATTTGTCTTCTTAATGATCTATTGTGAAACACGGGTTTTACACTAGTAATAATGAAACAAAGGTATATAAACAAAAATTTGTATTACCAATAAAAAAAACTTGTATTGATTATTATTGGAAGTCTCATTTATCCGTGCAAGATTCGGACTGCATTTTTTTCTTTTTTTTTCTTTTTTTTTTTATGTATTGTCACTTTTTATTAACAAAATATTTATTAAAAAGAGTAAATTCCTTCAAAAATTATAATTATTAACAAAATTTCCTATTTTACCACTACCGTCTAATGGATAAGATCACATCAAATACTAACAGAATCATTGTTACTCTGAGATATTATGGTTGATTTTACAAGAACAATATAAATGAATACATCCATACACTCTTCGTGCGTGGTTTTTCCACTCAATTCTCTCCTTCGTCTCCTAATTTAAAACTTCAAAAATACATGCAATCGTATTGCGTTTTTTTTCTGCGAAATGTCACGCAGTTAACTCCGTAAAAATTCTTCGTTTAACTGCTAACATGCATGGCGTGTTATTTTATTACTAACATGAAATTTTTATTACGGGGATAGAGAAATTATCAAAAATTAGACCATGTATTGAACATATAATAAAAACTTCTAAAATAGAATAGATATGATAATAAATAAACTATCACTTTAGGCATTTATGTAAATATGAGTCCAATCTTTCAAAGTAAACTAACACATTTTACCTAGTATTGGAGTTGGTTTAAGCAACAGATCTAATATTGTTTTGCAATCGGGTCAAATTTCTTTATTTCTCTATGGCTGTATAAATAAAAATGATATATCAACAGTAAAGAACAACAATTTAGTAGCCTCATAAGCATTTAGCGGAAAAATCTAACAGAGTTAGCTCCGTGACAATTTTGTGTATTTTTAAAGGTCGTGGTAAGTAGAAAATTTTGTCAAACACCAGGATTTAGGCAATTTACCCAAATAAAAAAAGAAAAATTCAATGGATGTGCGTATTAATGAGATTTTTTCAAATGAGAGTCTTTTTCATTATTGAGAACTATATTAATTTTTTTGATTGGTACCACTGGTATGGGTCATGATTGATCTAGTTTTAGTCAATGGGCTCACTAGAAGGTAAAACTTTCCTAAGATGAATTCTCTCTATTTATAAGACTTAAACCTGAGATTTCGTTTAAAGGGAAGATACATCATACCACATTAAAAAATCCGCTTGGGTAGAGTTGCATTAATTTGTCAAACAAGAGCTAAATTAGATCATATATATATATATATATATATATTTGGTGAGACAACATTAATTCCAATAGATATAGATATAGATATTACTTCAGCTTCTTAATTCATACCTTCATCTTGATATGACATTATCACAAAAGTGCGAGTACAAATTCTTCAACTTATCAATTAGAGAACAAAATCGTCTATTAAAATCGAAGTTGGATCTATCGTTACATGAGCCCACATCCAAAGCCATCCAGACTAGAGTTGGGCCACTCCCATCCAACTCCCCTGACCATTTGACCAACTCCCTGAGTTGGGCCTCTCGGCTCACTAGCCTAAAAACATAGCCAACTCCCCAACTCGAGCCATCTGATAATAGTTGACTCCTCGCTATGCTTCGAGCATGCGTGGAGCACCACAATTTCACCGTACAGGGAAGACCTAAAAATTCATTTGAACCTCATGGGAGTTAGATTTCACATTCATACCTTACTCTTAGTATCTCATACTCTTCCTTTCCCTCGTCCTCTTCCCTCTTTGCTTTGCTGGCCATCTCTCTCTCTCTATTCTTCTTGCTCTCACCTCCTTCTTCGAACCCGCCATGTCTTAAGCATGAGGGACACTTTGAGTCATCACGACTAATGTTGACTTCTTTGTAGATCCTCAAGGAAGTTTCCATCAATACATCCTCAAGCCATTCTCAACCCAAAGCTGACATTAACACCATTCAAGGACCCACATTCTGATAGACAATTCAAAGGCTTATTATTTTACTATTCTCTTTGAGAGATCGAAGTTATTAAACTACGAGAAAATCATCTGCGACGAGCAAACCACTCGTAATAGACATCCCTCCTCACTAAGAGAACTTAAAGGCCCATACCCACTCAATCTATGCATGAGCCAATCTATTCCCACTCTATCAATGACAGGTCTTAGTGCTTCCCAAAACCTCCTTGCAAATCTCGCTATTTGAGTGGATAATCTAGATGAGAGGAATGATGCCAACAATGATCAAAATCTCAAGAATTCGGCCCGCAAGCAGGTCCAAGTGGAAGTCTAGGCTGCTCTCACCAACAACAGTATGGAACTGCTCATGACTGCGTCGAAGGTACCCATAGGTGGAAAAGAGACTATGGGGGCACAAGCAATGGTGCTCCTTGACGCATGCTAGTGATAGTCATTCCATCATACTCAAAGTCCCGGATATCTTAGAGTCTGCAGAGCCAACACCTTTGGAAATGCCTCAAGACATGAACCAAAGCACTAAAAATATCGCACATTTGCATCCCACAAAATTAGTATGATTTTGGGGAAGCTACAAATTAAGGGAAATAAGGATTAAAAACTATCTTTCCTCTTTACATGGGCAATAACCTTAGCCTTTTTGGGAGACAAGTGTTAGAGCACCACACCCATACTAGCAAGATATGGCTCGACATTTGACTACCATGTCATCTCCTCCCTACATCCTATATCATCCTATCCTATCACCATGTTAGTCCAAGTCCTTAGGGTACAACAATCACCTATTCAGTACCCATCTTCAAACTCTCTAGACGAACAAATCAAGGCACATATTGAAAGTGCTTGACAAAGGTATGGTGCCAACTTACGAGGATGACTCCAACTCACGATTCAATTATGATGTACTCGGCGTTCTCGTTCTTCTTCTTCTCAACTTCCCCCAAGTGCCTCTTTAGAGACACATGATCCCTTACTACTAGAAAAAGGAAAGGTGAACAAGTAATACATAAAGTGCGGTTGATTGAAAACTAAAAAGGGCTAGTTGTCACATGATGAAAACCCACCAAAAGGGAGGAGCCCATGTCCTTTACATTGTCATGTACACCGATCAGCACATTCACCTCCGCCCTCATGACATGGTCATCACGCTCAAGAGCCAAGAGGTTTGATATTAAAAGGGTGGGCAACTCTATGGACATTCTCTTCTACAATGCCTTCCTCAAAATGGTTTGCCCGAGTCAACCCTTCACACCATCCACACACTACTTGTCAGCTTCGCGAGACAATTGTTTGCACCCAATAGTATGATCTCTCTCCCATGGACCTTTAGAAGGGACAATGGTTAAGCTATCCAAAAGGTTTATTTGAGGGTGGTTGGTGTACTTTCCCTCAACCACATAACATCTGAGGAATTGTCAACACTTTCAAATTTGGACCCTCATACCAATTGAAACTTTAGTTCCCAACCAAATCAAGAGTTGGAGAGGCTACAAGGGAGTGCTATGTTGATGCCCTATACATGATCAAGGAAGAACTTTAGAAGGACACTGTAGACCCTTGCAAGGATAACGCAGCAAGGCCGAAGGTAATAGATAACTTGTAGAATGTTTGCATTGGCATATTGGTTAGATCAATGAATGTTGACAGAGCACTCTTGGACAAATTAAAGCAAAGCCTTGAATCTATCCGATATACCAAGCACATATGAGTTGATCATGTACAATTTGGGAATAATCCTAGAAGCTAAGCCCGTCAAATATGAGAATTGGAGGATATGCATAGACTTCACCAACTTGAATGAATTCCATCCCAATTATTTTTACCTACTTCCTTGATTGACTAGCTGGTCAATGCCATAATGAGGCATAGCATGCTGAGCTTCATGGACAAATACTCAGGGTACAACCGAATCTAAATGAATCATGTTGATGAAAAATGACTACCTTTTACATGGATGTCGCTAAGTATTATTACAAAGTGATGGCTTTGTCCTAGAAAATGTTAAGGTTACATATGAAAGATTAGTCAACTGTGTGTTTTTTTGTCAGTTAGGACATGACATTAAAGTATTCATGGTCAACTTTAACCGAGCAAATTATTGGGGTATATAGTTACTCAGAAGAGGATTGAGGCCAATGCAAATAAGGTGAAAGCTATTCTCAACGTCTTACCCACAAAAACAGTTAAAGAAGTGCGGCGGCTCATAGGTTGACTTTTTGCCTTTAGATTGTTCATTGTGAATATAGCAGATAAGTGCCTCCCGTTCTATGAAACCTCAAAGGCACCAAGAGGTTTTCATGAAATGAAGAATGTGACAAAGCCTTAGATGAATTTAAGTTGCAACTCTATTAGCTACAAAATCTCACCTAGCTAGAAGTCAGGAAGACCTAAGCAATCAACACTGTCCAGATCAATGGGCCCTCTCAGTAGCTCATCTTCTTCAACAACAAAGATTTACAAATGGCAGTATGAATTGCTTGCACATTGAAAAGCTTGCCTTCACTTTGGTGATTGTGAGCCACCAGCTTTTACCATACTTCCACGCTCATCGCGAAGTCGTGTACACCGACCAGCAACTCAAGGGATTCTTCATCAAAATCAACTCCTCAGATCGACTTGTCATATGCGCTATTAAGCTTGATAGATATGTGGCAGCCCATCAGCCCAGCAATGCCATCAAAACACATGCATTGGTTAATTGCATGGCTAAGATATTTTAGGAAGTAGATGAAAAAGATGCTCAGTCAACTTTCCCAAACTTGGGCACCTAGAGAGTCATGATGGATGAGTTGTCCATAAATAGAGGACCAGAGGCAACCTTTGTCCTCATCTCCCTATAATGCCCACTAGATGAAATATGTCATGGTCCTCTTTTAGATGACAAATACTGAAGCACAATATTTGACTCTGATCATAGGTCTCCCAATAGCAAGAGAATAGGGCAATCGATTTTACATTGAACAGACTCATAGTTGGTTGTCCATCAACTAATGTGCAACTATGGGAGTAAAAGCAGCAAAATGCAATCATTCTTTGGAAAACCCAAGGAACTGTTATTGCAGTTCTAATTCTACATAGTGACCCTCATTCCTAGAAAAGAATTGGTGGACTATCATTTCATTCTGTGAGCAAATTAAATCCCATAAAATTTGTATAGCACATATCTCCACCCAGTTACAACTTGTAAAAATTGTCACCAAAGCATTTGGACTAGATTATTTTGTCCTTCTTGGAAAGTTTGAAGTTCGTAACACTCTCCAATTTAAGGAGGAGTACCAGTGAACATAATATTGTGATTAGTATATTTATCGTGTGTATATTACGTATATAATATTGGGCAAATAACTTGATTGCACATGTACTTTGACCAAATTCTCACTTTTATCACTAACTTTTCGTGTTGAGAAATGAATCCCGTATCGGACAAATAATGAAAAGAAGCTTGGTTTATAAGAGAGTGGGTACCGCTATCCTATCAATTTGAGCTTTTCGGATGGACATAGGCCCAACCTCTTGTGGGCCAAGTGCAAATTTAACATAGTGTCAAAGCCAACCATGTGGGCTCATACCATGTCAGACTCGAGTGTGGAATTCGTGGCCCTTTAAGCTCAAGACTGGAAGAAAATATGCATGGCTTGTGGTCAATTGCACCACCCCCCCCCCTTGCCCGAGTATAGAAGAAAAATACCTAGTTTGAGATCAGTTGTTGAGGGCGATTGTTTAAAGGAACGTGTCAAGTGTGAATACGTTACCACGTAAGGGCATGTGTTGAGAAATGAATTCCACATTGGACAAATAAAGAAAAGAATATAAGAGAGTGACTACCACCATCCCATTAGTTTGAGTTTGTGGGATGGACATGGGCTCATCCTCTAGTAGGCCAGGTGAAAATTTAACACATGTAATCTAGGAAGGTATAAACTATAAGATATTTGTTCTGTTTAGCACACCGTCTGTTTTTCCATCAAAACTAACGGAACTGTCCTACATGGCACATGAATTATGCTTTCGTGGCAAACAATGGCTAATGCGACAATGTCACATCAAATACGTTTAATAAAATATTGAGTTTACCCCTTAATACTTTTCATTAATTTAAATGCATGTTAGTTACTCGATCTAATCTATTTCAAATCTTAAAATTTATTTGTTAACAGAAGAATAAGTTCCAACTGGGTACTCAGAACTTATGATATGATACAGGTTATGGGAAGCTGCAGGGACATTTAGGCAAAGAAGAATTGTCCTCAATAACTTTAAATTAATGAAGAGTACTTAGGAGTAAACTTGACATTTTCTTAACACCATTGACGTAGCATGGCCACATCAGCCGCCTTTTGCCACGAAAGCGCAATTAACATGCCACATAGGATAGTCCCATTAGTTTTGATGGAAAAATAGACGACGTATTAGATGGAACAAACGTCTCATAGTTTATACCTTCCTAGGTCATGAGAAAAAGTTCATGGTAAAAGTGGGAATTCGGTCAAAATACACATGCAATTAGGTTATTAGTCCTCTAATATTTTTTTACATAGGGTATTTTTTCGTTTGTACTTCCCTTATTTATTTTCTTACTTATTTTGCAAGATTAGCTTCCATCCCCACAAGTCTTGAACCATATATATATATATATATATATATATTGAGATGGTGCATTAAGCTTTTGAGCTCCACAAAAAGTTTTACAGATAAGTGTAAAGCGCCATGGCTCTGCAAAGGAGAAAGAATGAAGTCAGTTACCTAATACCTATAAGATTACTTCAGAAGGTTGAACCTGAAAGGCCTTGTTGTCTCCTTCAATTGGTTTATATACCTATCTTTAAGTAATAAATAAGCCATGTCGTTATTTGACTAGTTAACCTTTTAGAGCAAATAATTATGACAACTTCCAAATTCTATTATGGTATCAGAGCATAGGTTCAAGTCACTGCATATGAATTTGCCCTTGTTTAATTAATTCCACGCAATAGGCTTTGAAAATTAATACGGGCCATGTGTGAGGTGGGATATTAAGTAATAAATAAAAAGCCATACCGTTATCTAACAGGTTAACCTTTTAGAGCAAACGGTTATGATGACTTCTAAATTCTATTATTTGAAAATCTGGTGGGAGCACTTGTAACAGGCAAGTCAAGTTTCATGGTAGAATTTTGGCAAGATTTCTTAGGTCTGTCAGTGTTTTCTTCACTTCCTAACATGTATTTGGATGGCTATTTGTTCAAGCCTAAGATTTTTTTTCCAAGTAAATCTATATGGTTTGCTACCCTCGATTTTGGTTTACTAAATCTTGTTAATTGAGATGATATCTAGTAAATCTCATGCTAGCACTACAAAAAATTACCATTTACTGATGGTCAATTTTCATTAGTAAAAGTATTAAAAACCCATCAATAAAGTACTTTTGGATCTATACTAACTAGTAAAAAGAGTTTTACCTACAGTTTAAATTTCTGTTAGTGTAGGTAGTGTGGCTATAAACCTATCCTGATGGTCAAACCGTCAGTACACTCTTTGGTTTTTATCAACTACAAATTTCATCACTATAATACATTGTGTTAGTATAGCAATTCTTTATTGTTGGATATTTTCCATCTGTATAATAATAGCCTAATCTGTCAGTATAGTATTAACAGTCGTCATAGCATTGCCATTTTTTGTACATTTATTAATGAATATTTATAGATTTAAGTTTACCTTTACTGATAGAATATTCATCACTAAATGAACGTATCATTTATGCTCTGTGTTGACAAAAAAGCCATCAATGGAATATGTATTAGTAATCTATATTTTTATTACTAAAAAAAATTACTCTTACAGACTACTACATGCAAGGAAATATGAAAATCATGATTGCTAAACAAAAAAAGATGCTCCAAATCTTGACCTTCTTGCATGTGCAATATATTTAATAGGCCTCCTTCATATAATCTAAAATCACCTAATATACTCTTGAAATCAAAAGAAAATCAAAACTAGTAAAGTGTGTGGTTAGATTTTGCAAGATGCCTAAAGTCAATAACGGAACATTTTAAAGGCTTAAAACACAAAGAAGATAGTAAGATAGTAAGATAGTAAGATGTGTTGTTGAATGGGAATATAAAAAACAACCAGTATATCTATGGGGAGGAATCGTAGGCATCATATTAATATAAGTTTTAGTAGCAAAAGTGAGACAATAAACAAACTAACTGAGCTATATTAACTATAGATGAATAGATCAACTTACCTCCAGAAAGTCAGATAAAACTATCATAGAATCCTTACTGTAGCATGCTTCCTTGAAGGCTCAATCCAAAACTTGCTGCAAGAATTGAGATATGATAGTGAGAAAAATTCAAATGTCAATAGTATATTGTCAATAATCCTTGCACAATTGTGAGGTCGACATAAAGAATTCTAATTAAGGGAAAATATTCAATTTTTTGGATGAGTAACAGAACAGTTATTTCTAGTCTTTACTTTTGGAGTATTATTTCTCTTTTTTCTTCTCCACTTTTCTCTCCTTTTTAAAATTAAATTTTTAGCATAAATGTGCATAGATGTGTTAAATTGAAAAATGAGTTGATCAAATAGGAAAGTTATAAATTGAAATAGAAAGCAAATGATTTTTCTACAAGAATAAGGATTTTCATAAATTATAAGTTCATAAAAGGGAAATAATAGAAAAGTTGAGGAATGAAAAGAGGAACTTCCACAATCCATTTATATCCATTTCTTGTCACATCAAATATTAAAATATTATATTTCTAATAACTTTTTCAACCATTTAAAACACTTAACGAACACAACTATCACATATTACAATCAACATTACATGTAAACTAACAACTTTCCTTGTAATCTGACTTTCCTCTATAATCCAACTTTACTCGAAACAAATGTCCCCCATGGAAAGGATACTGTGACCAGCTGATTTTGGATTCTTTAAGCTCTCCTATATTATGTATGACATAAATAAGTTAAAATGGTCGACCAACCATTTTTTGTATGGACAAATGATTTCAACAAATATTACTTCTTTACTAGTCACAAGATTATTTTCAACTACTACATAGCCAAATTAGTTAGATAGAAGGGTAAATAGTTAGTAAAAGGTATACCAAAGAACAAACCTACAGAGCCAAAGTGGATTGGTTCCCTTTGGCTTAAACAAGGTCTGGTGAGTCTTATGAATAGAGAAAATTCACCTTGAGAGAGCTTTACCCCCTAGTAGGCCTTCCCCGCTCAAACTACATTAGTCAGGGCCCAATAGTATTCTAGATACTAGTGGGTCAAATCGAAAAAAGGACAAGCCTATAGCAGAAGCTTATATATTATTGTTTTGACTAACCTCACATAAAATTGATGGAAAGTTTTAGTATCTTATTGTAAGATTTGATATAGTGCAAGCACTATACTTTAAACTTACCAATATTCCAAAAAAAATGCAAAATTAATTAAAAAGCAAGAACAAGCAATTTCTAATGATGGAACATCAATTTATACATTTGAGGTTGAAATATTGCCTTTCTCTTCTCTGCCTAGTTCAACTTGATCTTTGACTACAACTTCTTCGTCAATCTCTGCTACAACTTCTTCTACCTGCCACGACCTGAAGATTTAATAGAGTTTCCCCTTATTTTTACAATATTCTAGATCAGATAAAAAATGTTATAATATTCATCAAGATAACTTCTACTCCACAATCATATTCACACCCATAATTGATCCTTCCACCAGCAAAAAATAATCCCAACCAAAAGATTTAGGTCGTAACATTATATATGAACTATTATACTATTAGTCTACATAACCTTAATATCTACTTGAAAGAGACTTGACGTTGATCCTCGGAAAAGGAAAAATAAAATAAAATGGTAGTTCTAGTGGCTCATCCTTTCTCTACTTAGTTGGAAAGAAAAATATTATAGGGATGAATTGCAGGCTTAGTGAGAACAAATTTCGACAGTAAAATAATATTATTAATAAATTTCTTAACAACTTGTGTATGTGTATAGATATATGTATATTTGCATCACAACAAGAACATCAAACAATAATTCTCAACAATACTATATATGTAATCCACGAATCCATCACAACAAATAATAGTCATGGGGTCTCACTTCTTTTGTAACAGAGCTATGACGGCATTGACACTCCGTTCTCCAATAATGTCGTGACCCTGCGACCATCCAATCAGTATCAATTTTCCTCACCAAATTTTATGGTGCCATTCATCAACACACCACACTCCCGCGAGGCCGTCCATTATTCTCCAATAGTAAGAGCATTTTCCAATTATCTTAATTTTATATCCCATTAGAGACCAACGGTAATTTAAAACTCTCTTTTCAATTTTATTTATCCTTTTTTGGCCCATTTTTAATCTGCCGGCTTAGCGGTCACAATGGCTACCTACAAATACAACCAATAATGCATAATGCAAAGTCACACTTAATGATACACACCCATATATAAGTTAGATATCAATTACATAGTAATACCATTCATATATTTATTCATATATTTAATTATGCGTAATAACATAGAAATATCACTTCATAATATTTCTTTAACTATAACATTACTAAATGTGTGAATATATATGTTTATAAATTAATTAGATAATAAAATTTGGATAATATAATCATATATAACATATTTTCTACATTGGAAAAGAGTACTCACAACCACCTGTTAGTCGATCTTTCACCGATCTTGGTCTCAAAGAGGTCTATTTTGGATCTCTTCAATCCCTATTATATTAATCACAGTAAAAATTAACATATATAATATATTTACATACGTATTCAAAAAAAAAAAACCTTAAAAATGCTTATGGGGCTTAATCTACTCCACCATGATCAATCCTATAACCTTCACATATCCCAGTAGCCACACTTCTATACCCAAATCATTGTAACTATAATATACTATCAAGTAATAAAATATGCTAAACTTAAAATTAAACTCATTTATATCCTATTTCCTTACCTCTCCCGTGCTCTTCATCTCCGTTTTCTATTCTTTTTCGTCAAACTTTTCTTTTCTCTCTCTGTCTCTCTGTCTCTCTCGATCTCTATTATGTTCTTCTGGGGAAATGGTTGAATGTTTTGAAAAAAGTGAGAAAGGAAATAGATATATATGTGGGGTTTGGTGGTAGCCATAGAATGAGAGAATGAAAAAAAATTATAAAATGATCATGGGCTTGTCTTACTGGGCTGGGCTCATGGGCTCACAATTTCCTCTCCACTAATTTAAAATTTCATCCTCAAAATTTATTTACCTGACTTAGGAAAAAGGTAAGGGTAGTTTATCCTCATAGTGTCCTCAAATTACGAAGTTCCTCTTCCTTTGATGGACTCTTCCATAAGACTTTTACCAATGGTATATGCTTTGTTCTAAGTACTTGTGCTGACCTAACGAAGAGAGTTAAATTACCTGTGACAATCTCTTGGGTAGCATCTGTATCACATCTTGTCAAGGTAAAAACCCTTCCTTGTGTCAGAGGCCTGTCTATTTGACTTGTTCTAGGAGTTGACTGGATTGCATTGCTCTCAACTGATCCACTTCTATGCCCTTGATAACTCCTAACTCCACTCATTTGTCCTCTCCTTGTTCTCATAAATAATCCCCCTCCAAATCCAATACCCATATTGGCATTACCAATCGTTAAGCAGCCTGAGGATAGTTCTGTCACAAGTGCCCCTTCATCCCACATTAAAAAGAAGTTACTTCTCTTTCTACTAGTGGTGGAAAATATTCTAGATATGTGTGCGACCACATTTCTACCAAGAACAATTCCTAGGAAGATTGAATCTACTATGACCTTTACCCGGTAAGTGACTAGATGAAACTGGACTTGACTAATAAAATGATTTATCCTTGGATGAATTCAAAACAAATCCACCTCGCTTCGATGTCTTGTAGGCTCTCTTTGAAGTTGGATCGTGCCAAATTTTCCATCGTGGTCCTATTTTTGTTGTCTCATTCCACAAATCTTGCTCAGCAATGAGAGCATTATTGTATAGTTCATAAAATTTAAAAAGTTCAAGGATTGAAAGTCAAGATCTCAACTCAATGTTTAGGCCATCCAAGAACCAACTGCACGTTGCGGCTTCATTACTAACCAAAGCCAAAGCAAATCTAGATAAGTTGGTAAATTTCATTTCATATTCGACCATCGACTTGTCTCCTTACTTCAAGTTCATGAACTCTCTCTCCTTAAGATACTGGTATGAAACTGGATAATACTTATTGAAGAATACTCGAGTGAATTGGGACCAAGTGATGGTAGTTGTATAGGTCGGATCAAGGCGTTTCTTCGTTGTTTCCCACCAATGTCTAGAATCCCCCTTCAAAAACTTGCAAGGATAACTTGCTGTGTATCTGAATCTCCCATTGCGGAGAAAATCTTTTCATATCAACGATCTAATTTCCTAAAATTCTCATAAGGTATCCTCTTAGGATTCGCTTGTGCAGTTGCTTGTTACTGATAGAGGGCTAGCTATTGCTCAGCTAATCGAGTTTGCTCCTCTACCAGAGGTGCCATCGCATCCAAAGTACCTTGAACATTTAAACTTCTCTCAGTGGAGTCAACAGGGGCTTCTTGAGAACAGGCTTGAGAGATCTGATCCTTTGTTAGGACCTGAGGTGCTTCTTGGTCACCCTCTTTAACTCGGTTTCTTGGTGGAACTCGACGAGTGCGCTTACGCCTCATTGCTAATTCCCTATCTAAATGTAAATGATATTTAATTTACATAGCAAATAATAACTCAACCACGAAATATCTAACCAACCCAAAAATTTGGTGAAGTTTTCCCTTATTTTTATGATATTCCATATCAGATAGAAATCTGCTATAATATTCCCCAAGATAACATCTACTCCACAATCATATTCACACCCATAATTCATCCTTCCACCATCCAAAAACAATCTCAACCAAAAGATTCAGGTCGTAATATCCTATATAAACTATTATACTTCTAATTTGCCAAACCTTAATATCTACCTACAAGATGCTTGATGCTGATCCCCGAAAAAAGCAAAATGGTAGTTCCAGTTGCTCGTCCTTTCTCTACTTAGCAAAAAAGAAAATTATCGTATGGGTGAGCTGCGAATTCAGTGAATAAAGATTTATACAGTAGAATACTATTATAAATAAATTTCTTAACAATTCGTATATATATATATATATGTATATCGCATTAGACAAAAGCATCAAACAATAATGCTCAACAATACCATATAGGCAATGCCAAGAATCAAATAACAAACAATAGTCATGGGGTTGCACTCTCTCTGTGACAAAGTTATGATGCCATTGCTACCCGCTCTTTGATGATACAATGATCCCATGAACCAATCAATATCAATTTTTCCTCATCAAATCTTTTGGTGCCCTTTATCTACACATCACACTCCCACGGGGGCCGTCCATTATCCTCTGACGGTAAGAGCATTTTCCAATTATCTTAATTTTATATCTCGTTGGGGGCCAATGGAAATTTAAAACTCTCTCTTTCCACTTTTTGGCCCATTTCTAATGTGCCAACTTAGGGGTCACTATAACTATTTACAAACACAACCAATAATGCATAATGCAAAATCACACTCAATGATACACACACACACATATAAATTAGATATCAACATCATAGCAATATCATTCATATATTTATTCATATATTTAATTATGTATAATAAAATTAAAATATCACTTCATAATATTTCTTTCACTATAACATTATTAAATGTGTGTATATATATATATATAAATTAGTAAGATTATATAACTTTAATAATATAATCACATATAACATATTATTCAATGATGAAAAAGAGTACTCACAACGACCCGTTAGTTGATCTTTCACCGATCTTGATCTCCAAGTGGTCTATCGTGGTTCTCTTCAATCCTTATTATATTTAATATAGTAAAAGTTAACATAAAATATATTCACATATATATTCAAATAAAAATTAACCCTCAAAATACTTGCAGGGCCTAATCTACTCCACCATGATCAATCTTATAATCTGCTCATATCCTATTAGCCACACTTCTATACCAAAATCATATTAACTATAATATACTATCAAGTAATAAAATCTACTAAACTTGAAACGAAAGTCATTTATATCCTATTTCCTTACCTCTTTCGTGCTCTTCATCTTTGTTTTCTATTCTTCTTCATCAAACTTCTCTTTTCTCTCTCTATTCTATTCTTATGGGGAAATGGATGAATGTTTTGAAAAAAATGAGAAAGGAAGTAGATATATATGTGGGGTTCGGTGGCACTTGCAGAAGGAGAGAAGGAAAAAAATTCTGAAATGATCATGGGCTTGCCTTACTGGGCTGGGCTTATGGGCTCACACTACCTCTACTTCATCTTTCATAAGAGGATCCTCAAGTTCACTAATAAGAAATTCATGATCTTCAATTCATCTATCACAGGAGCCTCCTCAGAGACAAAATTGTAGCCAATTCACTAAAACAAGAGTCGGCTCACTCTGGATAGATTCATCTGCCTTTAGCTCAAGTGTCGTAGGAGCCTCTTTAGATATTAAATTATTAGTTGGTTCATTTACTTTAGATTTCAGATGATGCTTAACAGGTTCCTCAATTTTCAACTCCTCCTCACTATTTTATAGTGATGCATCCTCAAAACTCCTCTCTGTATCTTTAACTTCTGGCTAAACTAAAATGTTTGAACTATCAAATATGATGTGAACCTAGGCACAGGTTTGAAGAATGCAATTGATGTTAATCTTAACCCAATTATAAGAGCTCAAGTGAGGAACTTGAGGATCATGTATATGAAGATAAATACTGCATATTGATTCAAAAATCATCAAGAATGGAAGACAATAAATGTTAAAAGGGAAAGAGAATCTCAAAAGTGGTATGAAAAGTATAAGATTGGAAGATTCCTTGCAAACTATATTATGATATATTTGAGCCATCTAAAAATATATTAGTTCCCCTAAATAGTCATATTTCTTTCACTTTTTATATTTCTAAAGATATAGATTATATTTTATTGTTTCGGATAGGGTAACTCTTATATTTACTTTTTAATTAGTTTCATATCCTAGGTGATCATTTGGGATGGTTATATTCATGTAAATATTGTACTTTGGACTATTTAAAGGCTAGTGCTTTGTCTTGGATAAATTTGGGGTACTCAAATATGGATCAATAAAGTGAGAGATTTTATTCTTTTTGGTTTTTTGAAGAACTAATTGAAATTTTCGAAGTTTTCTATGGCGTTCACCCTCAACTAATCAATCAACCTGTCCATAGTTGATTGTGTCATCTTCATCATATAAAGGTTCTTACTTCTCTATAGGCAATAGGTCATGGCTCTACCATTTGAGCTTTAAAAGGACATGTTCCTGGAGACCTTAGTTGCACACGGATTTCATTACATGTTATTGAGGTTCTTATCATACTTGTTATTTCTTTTATCACATCGTTGATAAGATTCACATCATTTGATATCAGAGACAATGTTTTAAGTCAGGTTCTATCTATATTTTAGTTGATCTTTTTTATCCTTCTTTTTTTTTCTTTGTCATCTTTATTTTTCATTATCTTCTTCAATAAAAGAAAATAAAATGACAGAAACAAATAGCAAAGAAAAAAAGGAAGCTACAAAAGAAAAAAAGCAAAAAAAGAAGAAGATGAAGTTGCTCAAAAAGGAAAGTAGTAGTAGAAAAGAAAAATAAAAGAAAAAGAAGAACAGAAGAAAGAAAGGAAAAGAAAAATAAATAAATCTTACTATTCTCTTGGTTGTTTATAAGTGTTCAAATTCAAAGTTATTTCTTTTCCCTTGATATATTGTTCTTTAGTCCATAATCGCCTTAGTCATTCTTGATTTTTGGTACATTTTGAGCCCGACCCTATACTATCTTTCAAATCTTGGGGAAGTCGTGGTTAACTGTTGCGAAAAATTCTAATTACTGTTTGTTTAACTCAAAAAGAACTAAAAGATAATATATGAGTGAAAAAAGGCAAGCGTGATGAGATTATTTGAGTAAAATTGAGTGAACATACTCTTAAGTGAAACACATGAGGGAGTGCTTGTGAGGTCCTAATATCAAGAGGAAAGCTCGTCCTAAGAGGTACAACAACAAGCATTCATTTAGAATTCGAACAGATCCACAAGAAGATTAACTGGTTTGAGGAAGAAACAATGGGAAAAAGTATTCAATTTGAATATAAAGATGGTGATTCTTGGAGGAGAAGATGCCAGCTGACAATTTGGGTAACATAGAGGTGAAGCTTCCAAACTTTCCTAGGCAAAAACAACCCCGAAACTTATCTTTTGTGTGAGAGAACAAAGATGGTCTTCAATCATCGTAATTACTCCGAAAGGAAAATGGTACAACTTGCTTCTTTTTAATTTTTTGACTATACTATTATTTGGTGGGATCAACTTGTTACAAGTAGGAGATGGAATGGAAAGCGACCCATTTAGACATGGAACAAGATGAAGACAGTAATGAGGAGAAGATTCCTTCAAAGTTTCTACCATCCGGAGTTGTGCAACAAATTACATCATCTAACCCAAGGATGGAAGAGCGTTCTCCAATACTACCAAGAGATAGAGGTTGCAATGACACAAGCCAATGTAGAGGAGGATATTGAAGCCACCATGGACAGGTTCTTAAGTGGGGTAAATCATGATATTGTGAATGTAGTGACTGCATTATTATGATGAGTTGAACAGCAATTGAAGTAAGGAGAAACATGGATGAATGGAGTATAAGCATGGCCTCTACAAGTTCATGAAGATTAGCTCTTAAGCAAAACAAAGCGCCATCATATAATTTCTATTCTGAGCTCTCCAAGAATGCTGAATAAGCTGTGAGAGTATACAAATTTATGAGAATCAAAAGACGAATCAAGAAGGAGAGTGTAATAAAAAGAGAAAATAAGCAAAAGAAAGAGTGTAATGAAGAACAAGAGTGTCATAAAGAAAGAAAGAAAGAAAGAAAGAATGTAATGAAGAATGAGAGTGTGATAAAAAGAGTTAATTAGCAAAAGAAATAGTGTAATGAAGAGCGAGAGTATGATGAAAAGAATATCACTGATGAATGTCAAGAAAAAGAGAGAAAGAGTTTGAAGCTGAGGAAACAGAAAACAAGAGAAAAGAAATTGAGAGAGACAATGAGAGTGTTATGTTATTGGTGAGTACAAGAGATGAAAAACATAATTTTGCAAACAAAAGTGAGATTGAAAAAAATATTATCTTAAAATTAGCCTTTTATACTTCTGTTAAAGGAATACTTTTTATTTAGTAACAATCATGTTGGATTCTTGCTGAACAACAATAGTTCTTATTTGTAGGAACTCGAAGGAGTGCATTAAGCATCACATTCAGACCAATCAACTTATAGGAACAATTATGATGAGATGATGATCTTCAAAAGCATAAGTTTCAAGCAAAAATGATATTTGCTAATTTTCAAGCCATCAAGAACACCGAGGTAATGTGTCCTAATCCTATTCCTTATTTAATGACATGTTATATGGATTTAATGATGCATATACGATTTCCAAAGATTGATTTTGAAAGTAAATTCCATCATGTTTGCTTGAAAGAAGGTTACCAGTACAACAATGCATTCCAAATAAAACTCGATTTGTTGGACTAGCTGATGATTCCTTTAAGAATGATTAACAGGTCCTAGTCCTTTCATGAGACTTATGAGCCGTAATTTGTATACTTTTATCTTTTTTGATGATATTCATTATAGCAAGAGTTTAGATGATCACGCTAATTGCTAAATATCCAAGACTTGTGCTAGAAGTACTAAGGAAAGAATCATTATTTGCTAAACTTGAAATCCATAATTTTTGTATGGATAAGATTATGTTCTTTGATTTTATTGTGACTACTATAGAGATTGAGAATAATGTTGAAGAAGAAACAATAATCTAAGATTGGAAATCATCTATATTGGTAAGTAAGGCAAGTAATTTCTCTGCCATATCTAGTTTCTACTTGAATTTTATTCCATATTATATTATAATATATGATGCCATATATGATGATTTTTTCTTTAAAGAGACTATGAGAATACATGATACAAATATTTTACATAAAGTTGCTAAATTCTTGAGCTACTTTTGAAAAAGAAATTGAGAAGACATGGAAAAGGTATTGTTTTCAATTTCTTATATAAAAAAATTAATAACAAAAAATGGGAAGAATATTTACTGCATATTGAGTTTTCTTGCAACCAAAGAATGTTGGTAACAAAGAAGTGTTGATCGATAAGATATCACATGTTGTTGAGGTTCTTATCATACTGGATATTGGGTTTTATCATATCGTTCACGAGGTTCGCATCAAGATACACTTCCATTACACGCTTTGGAATTCTTCCATCTTCTAAAATAGTTGATTTATCTGACTTTTCCCTATTACTTGGAAACATCACAATCTCCTTATTCTTGTGAGTTTTGTGTCCAACTTATCCATGTCTTCCTGCTTCATGGTCAATACAACTTGTCCTTTTGCGGTTCTCAAAACCCGAACATTAACTTCTTGTCCAATTTCCTACCATGTGGAAAGCCCATCATGTTCCCCAATCCATCATCATTTTCTTCTGATGTCGGGAGAAAGCCTTCTTCCCCCTCAAGAAGAAACACAAAGGCACCTGAGCGCATTATATTTTTCACTGATCCAACTAGGTCAAGGCCCCTCATAACCTTTTGAGGTTTTTTTTCCCTTCGACTCTCTTTTGACTTGTTGCTCTAATATTTTTCTTCGAGTTTTAGGCTTATTATCACCATTGGTAGCCATGCCAGCCTACTATTGGGATTTACAACCCAAATCATCACCCTTATGCATTGAGAGGGGGATTCACCCCGTCGTATTATTCACCTCTAATAATGTTACCTTCATCCATTGCCCAACACAGCAAAAGCTTCCAAAATCCTTAGCGAAGCTTTTGTTTAACTATGAGACGTGAACATGACCATTTGTGAAAGCTCTAAAGTCAACAAAGGCGCCAAAGGGCTGTATTGATCTCACTTTGCCTGTAAAGGCTGCTCTAGGAACAAGCTCCTCATTCTGTACTGACAACATCTTGCTCTTCCTAGGTGACCTTGATCACTTTGCCCAGGTAGCGGCAGGGCTTGGCAATTGGAGTCAGTGGATTCACAGGAATCTTCACTAGCTACAAGAGAATCATGTTCCTCTAACGCCACATCGGTTCCTGTGGCTAATGTTACATGATGACTTTAAGATTTTTAGTGCAACCACAAGCTAATATGACTTTGAGGAAAGAATCTCAGAGATCTTGGCCATGGGCAATTATTCCTCTGTTTTAATTGTATTGTAAGTATATTGTCACGGGTTGAACAATTATTGTAGTTGCTTGGTGTGAAGGTAGCTCCATGAATAGTCAAGACATTGGTCATACAAGAAGGAAGAATAGGAGTCATTTTTTTTCTTTTTAGTTCCCGAACAAGAAGTTTCTCAGCCTTCACCTACACATGGAGAGCTGAAGATTGATGAGGTGTCAAACAACCATTCATTTAACCAAAATTCATGCAAAGCTGCCAATTCTAGAATAAGCTTCAGCAAGATATCAACATATAAAAGATAAAAGATATTGCGCATCATAAGAAAATTATGTTCCAACTATTACCAGACCAGTCATAATAATTCCTTAGCACGAACAGTAAAATGAAAGGCCATGTTCTTCAAACAACAATTTTATGGAGTAACGGGCTACTAGAAAAACATTGATACGGACTGTATAGAACTTTCAGAAGTTTTGCAAGCACAACCAGGAAGAACGTTAAAGTCTATCATAATATTCTCACTCACTGCGCTTAGTTGAGAAGTTTAAGCCATTAAAAGACACCAACTTCAACAATAACAATAGTCAGAAGAGATTGGACTAAAGGACATTATAAATAAAAGCCCAAATTTGTAACATCAAGATATACAAATAACATAGAGCTATACAATGCTTCAAGATTTCTAGTTTGATTCATCTCCCGATGAATCCCAAGTTTTGATAAGCTGTACATTGTTTCTGATCAATCCCTCTCCATTGCACTATTTTTTTTAATAAGTTGTGTATTGGTTCTGATCAATTGGGGGATCAGGATTTACAAAGCATTCAATTGTGTCAATCCTGTTACTGAATGTAATCCCAAAGGCCGTGCAAAACAACTATGTCTGATCTTAAAGTTCAAATTGGAAATTGAAGCAATTTTTCGACGGACGATGCTCACAATGGGGTTAGAAGTTCCTCGGATTGAGATTTGAGAAGGCCTTCCCTTGAAACAACAGTTGCCCCCTGGCTTGCCCAAACTTCATCAAAAGTAATATGTCAACTTTTGAAACCTGTGGCCAAGTTTCACAACTCACATATTCGAAAAGCGTGCTCTCCATAATCAATGTTAGAAGATTTAAGCAATGTTCAACAGAGGCGCAATGGCAAGCTTGGCATGCAGGAAAATGCGTACATTCTCAAGTTAAGACAAACTAAACCAAATTCACCCAAATTTAGCAATATGAAAGACACCCTCCACAGAAATTCACAACCCAACGAGTAAGGATTATTCTTGATGTGGATGGGACCGTAATCGCCGACATGGAGGGCCCCGTTGAGAGGTATTGTCCGCTTTGGGGCACCGAGCTGTGCTCACCCCTCACAGGTTTGTCCTTGAAAAAGCGCCTGTTGAGGGAAGAGGGGTACGTGTGAGTCTTATAAGGAGCTCACTTCCCCCTTACCTCTCCGATGTGGGATTAGTCCCCATCACACACCCTTCAAAGAGAGAGGTCGAAGCTCGGGTTCGACTCTCAACAAGAGCACCAATGATGTGGATGGGACCGTAATCGCAGATATGGAGGGCCCCGTTGAAAGGTATTGTCCGCTTTGGGGTACCGAGCTGTGCTCGCCCCTCACGGGTTTGTCCTTGAAAAGGTACCTTTGGAGGGAAGAAGGGTACATGTGAGTCTTATAAGGAGCTCACTTCCCCCTTACCTCTCCGATGTGGGATTAGTCCCCATCACACACCCTTCGAAGCAGAATACGAAGCCTTGTTCCTGAGGGCCGAGAAATGAAATACGCCTTGGTCCTCTCCTTTCAGGCGACCAACAATGAAGCAGAATATGAAGCCTTGATTATGGGGCTGCTGATTGCCAGGGGGACAGGGATCAGCCGACTCCACGTCAAATCCAATTCGTAGATGGTCGTCCATCAAATAACCGACGAGTATGGCGTACAAAGCGATAAAATGCAAACGTACCAAGCAAGAGCCAAGGAGCTTCTCTCCAAATTCGAGCATTATACGGTGACCCTCATCCCTAGAGAAGAGAATGCCGCTGCGGACACTCTCTCAAAGATGGCCACTTCGTGGAATACCAAGCTGACAAGAACTCACGAAGGTACACATCTATTCACATCTTGGAAATCCATAACTCTGACAGTTAGATAACGCCAATACAGAGGTACTTGGATGGCGAAGTGCTCTCAAAAGATTCGAACGAGGTGAAATGCGTGACGATAACCGGGGCGCGACATACTCTCCTGCATGGCATGCTCTACAAAAGGGGATACTCATCCCCACTCCTCAAGTGTGTTGATAAAGAGGAGGGCAACTACCTCCTCAGGGAAGTCCACGAAGGGATATGCGGAGCATGTGAAGGAGGCCGGACAGTAGCAAACAAAGTACTGCGACAAGGGTACTACTGGCCAACTATGAGGGAAGACGCGATTGAGTTGGTAAAAAAGTGCGAGCCTGCTAGCGACATGGGAACATCTCGCATCTCCCGCATACCGACCAGCAACCCTTACCAAAACCCTAGCCTTTTATGCAATGGGGAATCGATTTGCTCAGCCCCTTCCCACAGGCTCGAGGTCAAAAGAAATTTCTCATTGTTGCTATGGAGCACTTCACTTGCTAGGTGGAGGCAGAACCCATCGGGAAGATAACGGCAGGAGTGATCATCAGCTTCCTCAAGAAGAACATCCTTAGCCGATTTGGCGTCCCAAGAACCCTCGTTTCTGACGATGGGACGCAGTTTGCCAGGAAGAAGGTCCAGGAGTTTTGCCAAGCCTTCGAGATATGCCAGCATTTCACCTTGGTCGCCCACCCTCAATCTAACGGGTAAACTGGGGTGACCAACCGAACACTGCTACATGGGCTCAAGGCAAGGATGGAAATTCTCGGGAGCTCGTGGGTGGATGAGCTGGACAGTGTATTATGGGTGTCTAGGACAACTCCCAGAGGACCTACTGACGATTCCCCCTACAGCCTAGTTTATGGAGCCGAGGCGGTACTTCCGCTAGAGATAGGCCTTCACAGCCTTCAAGTGGAAAGATTTGACCCTCAAACCAACGAGCAGGTCCTTCGAGCCAACCTTGACTGGCTAGAGGAACGGCATCTCATCGCTCAAAGGAAGATGTTGGAGGCCAGCAAAGCGGCAGCCCGACTCTTCAACAAGAAGGTCAGACCAAGGAGCTTTCACATCGGAGAACTTGTTCTTCGCCGAAATATCTTTAGTGGCCAAACAAAAAGGAACAAGTTATCGCCTAGTTGGTAGGGTCCTTACAATATCAGAGAGGTACGCGGCCTAGCATCCTACAGTCTTAAGGACATGGACGAACGCACCTTACCTCGCACTTTTCATGCGGAAGCACTCAAGAAATTCTATCTGTAAGCTCAAGTTACATGTTGCAACTCAGAATGTTTCAATGCTTTAGAATGTTTCCCTGCTTTTGTATTCCTTCCCTCACTTGTAATAGGGTTAACATCAATGAAATGGGTATTCTTCGCTAGTTTGACTCTCCTTAAACCCGATGTCCACCGTCAGTCACGGACGACCGGCATCCGTGTCCCTAAACCCAACGTCCACCGTCGGTCACGGACGACCCGCATCCGTGTCCCTAAACCCGACGTCCACCGTCGGTTAAGGACGACCCGCATCCGTGTCTCTAAACCTGACGTCCACCGTCGGTCACGGACGATCTGCATCCATGTCCCTAAACCCAACGTCCACCGTCGGTCACAGACGACCCGCATCCGTGCCCCTCAAACCCGACGTCCAACCAAATCTATGCCGAGACACACGCCGGAGACTACGAACCCGCTGAGCTATCCACCGCCCGACCGAGGAACTCCCGATCCGGTAGGCCGCCCGAGGTACCTATCAATTCTGAAGAACCGGAATCAGCTCGAAATCTTTAAGACTCGCTGAGATTTAGCTGACACCCGGCATCGGAAATCCAAAAAGAACAACTCAAATGAAATCAATCACGAGAGAGGAAAAATGAGGACTTTTTACTTTTCTTTTTGGGGCTCTGAAGTGAATCTTACCAGGGATTTTATTCATAAAAAGATGTACAGTTTGTCTTCATTCAGTAGCAGTGAACCGAAGACCGTTGAGCGGAGAGATAAGAACTGGGCCTGCGCAATAGTATCTCCTGCTCTGCTGCCGCAGTCAGCTTCATGCTGGCACCGCCGATGGTGGCCGATCCACCAATGCATGGGCTCTGCTCGGCTAGATCTTAAGGGCTTTGTCAGCCGCTTCGTTGGGATTTAGATTTTAGGTTTTTCTCTGGACCTATGGGCCGGAATCCACACACGAAGGCCCGATTTTGAAATCTAGTTATGGGCTTTTGGAATCTAGTTGTATGGGCTCGCAGTTTCAGGAAAATTGACCAAATTCTATGATTAGGCACGAAGGAAAAAAATTTTGCATTTTCTTTTTGGTTAATTTCTGTCAATTAATTGAAAGTGGAAAACTGGAAAGATACTCCATCTTGTACATATTCATAGTTTAAGCAGGAAGTTGTAGCACCTAACCCAACCGTAATCATCGATCAGCTCGTGTATGATGGCGGTTTTCACACACCCACCCGTTGAGTGTTCTATTCTATCCATGATTATTGATTGTCATCAAAGGTGACGCATAAATAATTAGGATAAGTGGGAAAATATCAACAGGCTACGGTAATGAATTCGGGTTAGCTAGGTATTCTATGTAGCCCTTCGTTAGGGGGACAGGCTTAAGGGACAAGCTCTGCACGCATCATCCATATATTACAAGCTTAAGTCAAGTTTTTGGCAAAGAACCAGTACTAGTTCACTGGTGCCCTTTGAAGTTCTTTAAATCATCAGTAAACTTTACAATTAAAAACATTAAATTAATTATATTATTTTTAATCCTTACAGCAAAATAAATATAAAAACATACATATATGTTTTTGTGTGTGTGTGTTATATAGGTAAATGTTTGAGATTTTGGTTTTTTTTTTCTCAGTTTTCTGAACTACCATTAATGTAAATACTTTAATTTTTAATGTTTGTTAGGTAAAAAAAACTTTTCTCTACTATCATTTTCTCTGTTATTTTACATTTAATATACAAAAAATTGCACACTTTGAACGACCGAACAATTCAGAATATGAAGACAATCTTGAATACCTTATTTACTGTTGTAAAGTAATCTAATTTTTATTTCAAATGAATTAAATTATAAGTCATTTTGAATTAATAATCTAATAGTGTGATTGGTTAATATTTCACTCATCTTTAGCGCATATATATGTTCATTGTTTGTCAGGGCACGGTTCTGACCTGAAACAAGTAGTTCCATGTGGAAGAGTAACAGAATATGGTGATGATGGAATACAGATGTAATATAAGATAATTTAATAAAATAAAATAAAATATATGAAGTTTTCGTAATATTTTAAAATCTTTGTCTTGTGCTCCCTTAAAGTCATCCTTAACTTCAACGCTACTTGGATCTGCAATTTAATTATGAAATAGCGGATGGATGAATTAAATTAATCAATTCCCAAGTTATTAAGAGAAACTTTTATTGGCAGATTCTCCTTCTTAATTTAAAAATTGAAAATAATTATTTTTTCCGTTAGAAAAATGAAAAGAAAAAGAAACGAGAATTATAATGTCGTCACCCATCCCAATTGATTTTTTTTCCTTTTTATACAAAATTAGAATATAGCACTACGGCTTTTTTTTTCCCTTGAAAATTATTTCCATCAATATTTTTGGCTACATGGAAGGTCAAAATATATAGAGCACAAGAAATAATGTGCCCAGCTAGATGTAATTTTAAAAAAAAGGATTAATTCATTTTTTGAATAAATTTTGTTGTCAATTGATTCCATCTTAATTTTTCTTTTATAGGTAGAAATTTATATTTATGCTTGCTTAAATAAAAAATGAACCAATTCTAACATTTTTTCCTTGAAATTTTCAAAAACAAGTGGTGCTTCACTATGACCAAGGACGATTATGGATCCGTCAGGTCGAGATGAGCATCTTAAGATCTAGCCTTAACCCACCACCTCGACCTGATCTGTGACTCATCATGGGCTAGTTCAAGTTGACCTGTATCTTAACCCGTGCAGTACAGATCCAACTCAAACCGCCCTTTCTTTTACTCGAATTACAAAAAAAAAAAAAAAAGAAGGTATATAAGTTCACGTAATAATACTAGTATAATTAAACCGTATTAACATAATAAAAAATTTAAACAATTTCTCCAAATTCCTATCCCTAGCTTGCACATACTTACTAATTTTTGAAAATTCATATACCTACTAATCACAAAACTGTGGTCAGCAACCAATATCACCTTTAGACGTAAAGGGGAAGTATGTGACTTGAAAGTCCAAATCTTGAACGACTATGAAACCTAGAGAGACTAGATAGAATTGATTAGATTGCATGTCATAATAATGCATGTGACAATATGTGTTGATTTTTCCAAACCAGACACGCAAGTGACGCACATAGTTCGATCCGTGCTACACATGAATTTTGTTATCTAACTGATGAAAGAAACGAATATGCAATAAATGATTACAAATTTTAATTATAGTTAATTTCGGAGTATGTGATCTTTCGATAAATCAAATATGAAGAATGAGTAATACATTTACGAAAATTAGAGTGATAATGAAAATGGCAAAGAGAAAATATGAGAAAAATGTGAGAGAATGTAATAGTAAGGAAGGATTAGATTAGTTACATATTAGTAAATTTACTATCACTCTCTTAGATATTTGTATATTAAATTTTATGTGTTAATAGGTAATTTATGAGGGTGAAAAGGACACCAAAAGGAGAGCTTCTCTCATATGTATACTAGATTTCAATCTGTACTATGTGCGAATTTTATTATTTAATAAAATTGATGAAAGAATTGAATATAGAATAAATGATAAAATAAAATTTTAATTATATTTAATTTAAGAGCAGATGAGTTTTTGGTAAATCAAATATGAAGAATAAGTAATAAATTTTTGAAATATTGAGTAATAATGAAAAGAGTATAAAGAAAATAAGAAAAAATGAATGTAAAAAAAGATAGGAGAGAAAAATGATAGTAGAGAAAGATTGTGTACTTATGCATTGGTAATATCACATCCTTAGTTTTTTTAATCTAATCGTTATTAAAATTTTAATTTTATTTATCGATGGGCAACTTAGGAATATGAAAAACACACGAAAGAGGGACCTTCTCCTATATAACATAACACACACATATATATATATACACAATAACGTGATATGATCAAAGACTTAATTAAAATTGTAATTTATAGAACTAATTAAGAAAGTGATAATGTTTTAGTTTGTGCTTGATGGAGGTTTAATTTGATTATTATTAGAAATTATGATTTAAGATATCGAATAAATAGAAGAATTTAGATGCTAGTCTTTTGATTTTATTTTCAATCAGATTTGCATTGATTAGAGTATCCATTAAATTTTATGTTTTATTATTTTCTTTCAGCACTTAATCTATAAATCGACCAAATTTATTATTGTTACTCAATAAAAAATTATTTGATATTTGTTTTTTTTTTTTTTGCAAAAAGGAGGCATACATGTTTAGAAAGAGATAAAAGGAAGAGAAAATAATTGTGTAATAATGAGACATGCTAATGAGAATTGAATCCATGACATACAGATCTTAAGTCGAAAGCGATATCACTATATCAAACTTTTTTTCTCTGTTATAAGATAGATTTTTGAACTAGTGTGAACTATATCTTCTTCCTACACTCCTCTACTTTACATGAATTTTTTAGAGATATCTATATTGTTTATGAAAACATTCAGGGTTTTTTTTTTGTCTTTTTCGCCTTTCATTTTTGCCCCTATCTAATTGATATATTATAATCTATAACATGTATATGCGTTATAAATTCCTCTTAGTTATGGATAAATTAACAATTTTATTTTTTCTCTGTCACTTTGTATATACAATTTTAGCAGTAAAAATATTTTATCAACTGCTCAAATTCTCCCTCTCACTCCATATCTACGTTTTTAAAAGTAAAATTCTATCCCTCTTTCTTAAAAAAATTATTTAAAATTGTAAACCCAAGAAGATAAATTTATAAAACACATTCATGACAGCTGACTATGCTCTACTTAATATTATAAGTTAACGAATTTTAAATAAATTAAATTGTAATATGTTATAGGTAAAATAATATAATTATACAAGTTCACCTCAGTTTTTCATTTTTGTTTATTTTTACTGCACAGATCCATGTCTAGAATATATATATATATATATATATAATATATAACTCCAAACAGCATATAACCACCGAGGATGTTATGGGGGACTAATAGGAGACAGATTGCAACAAAATTAGGTTTGGAAACCTTGAAAAGATATTCCACCAAATCTCCATTTATTCAATACTTTTGGAATATGATAAGATCCATAGATACTTATATATGTGTGTGTATGTACGTCTAGCTATTGCGGGCAACAGCATGATGACGATAGGCTTGCACGCAGTTCAAAGTTTGGTGAGACATTAGTGGCTTGTTGACGTTGGTAGGAGAAGGTGATGAGGGTTTTCATTCATAATAACTCATAGCTTTCATAATTTAATTTGTGCGCACTCTGCCATGTCTTGTACTAGTGCTATTCCATTCAGTTTCCTCTATCGTGCCAAATATGTTACCGTAATTGCAAATCAATCCTCTAATTTTGCGTAAACTTCATGCCGTGTTGTTGAATAGCATAGTTTTCAGTGTTTGAAGATTAAAAGAAGGGATATCTTAACTCATGTTGATTTTCTTCTGTGAAGATGGTTGGAATGAAAAATTTCCTTCTAAAAATAAGTTTCTCTTACCTAGTTTGAGCGAAGCTTCTGATAGATAAACTACCGACACTCAATGTGGAGCCAGGACCTACTTTTTCTGAAAATAAAACTTTTTATCTACACCTTCCGTTAAGAATCCGATCATTAGAAAACATCTCTTTTATTAACCGGCAGTAATAAATGATTATTAAATTTTAATTATTTTTCAATAAATAAAAGATAATAATTCAAAATCGATAACGTGAATTACCTAATATGAAAATAAAACAAATCACTAATCCTTAATAAGAATAATAACCCATAATATTAGTAAAGATTGGATTTATAAATAGAGTTTCACTAATAATAACAGAAACCGAGGATGAATGTGTTTGGGACCTAACCCTATCTCAAATTTTCTTAATATTTTTGTAAAGGAGTTTTGGTCAAGATCGTTATTGGGACACATATTTATGGTTTTCTTTAAAGGCTTTCACTAGTATGAAGAGGCCAAGTGTTGAATTCTAAATGAATCCCAGCATCTGAACATGTGGGTCGGGAGCTCTCTCGGTACCTTCCAAGGTCTTCCCCTCTCCAGTCAAATGTATATAACTCCAATATAAATAAGTTATCTTGTACCACTAGTCAAACCCTGCATACTTCTTCGCCTATCTTTAATCCAATAATTAATTAAAAAATAGAATAAAAATATCCCTCCAATGGGTTCATGGGTGTTGTTCATTTTGATCATATTTTAAGTATTTAAATTATTTAATTTAAAAATGCGACGGCTATCAGAAGTGCCACGGCGAGTTTGCTGGCATGATCTATTGAGATTCGGTCTGTTCTTGCTTTGATTTGGCCCTCTTTGCTTTGATTACAGATGAAATTCATGAGGCTAGAAAAGTGCATAGGGAAGAAAGAAATAAAAGGGCATATGGAGCTCTATTAGTAGAAATCAAACTCACGAAATTTTAATTTTAAGTCGAGAATGACATCATTATAACTAAGTTTCCATCTTATTTGTTCCTTTATATTTGTCAAATTTGGTTACAGCGCTGCAACATTCGAGGAGATCTATATGCAGTTCTCCAATAAAACAAACCAATCATAAAATTTATTTTAAGGTACATTTTATATAAAATAAACATTTTCCAGTGTACAGCTTCCGATATCGAAAAGTCCAATCAGTCATAACTAATCTAATTTCGAGTCCGATCGGGCCACTAAAAAATAAAACTATCTCAATATGAATTTCATTTGTTTACAAGATTGAAATCCTAGACCTTATATAAGGAAAAAATATGTCTTACTATCTCAATAAAATCAACTTGTGCCAGTAAAAAGTTTAAAAAATTCTTTCACCCACCAAAAATATTTAATAGCACACATCCACATGTCCTGAAGCTACCAAAACACGATCCGCCTTTTTCAGTGACAAATTATTAACATATGTGGAGTACATTTTCAACGCATGCAGACTGCAGGTATTATGTATGGCTTCATATTCCCAATAAACGGACATACATAGCCTAATGGATGACTTCATGCTCTAAATTATTAATTGGGTTTAATAATGTTAATTAATATATAAATCTGCCAGATTATGGGAATAGGCATGCAAGATCTATAGAAAGAAAATGACAGATGGGAGAGTGTTCGAGTAATAGCGATAACACACGATAGTATTTACATGGTGTCATTGACTAATAAAATTAAGTCATTTTAAATTTTTTACTAAAAAAATAATCACAAAAATAACCGAATTTTGTTGATTTGTAACACTATATAAATACTGTCACCTAGTATACTTGTTATATGAGAGAGTATTGCATGTAATAGGTATTACCATGTGACACTAATGACGTGATATCACAAATCAATAAAATCCAACTTTTTATAAAAATCCTATAAATAAAAATAATACAAGTATAAAAATAATTGAATTTTATTAATTTAGAAAAAAATAACGTCAGTATTATCACGTGAAAATGCGTTAGTACACGAGAGTTTCTCCCGTTATAGATAGGGTTGTAAGTAAAAAATTGAAAACCCGAAAAACCAAGCAAACCTTAATTGAAAAAATGGATGTATGGGTCCCGGGATAAATTCAACGCAGTTTTTAAAGTGGAAAAAACTGGATCGAAAAATTCTGGCCCCACTCGAAAAACCAGCAGGACCCAAAACCGAACCGAAATTGATGTTAAGATTGCATTATATGTTAAGATTACATTATATGTAATAAATCATTTTATAATTAGATTTTAACAATAAAAAATAATATATTTGATATTTTAAACTTGAATCTTGATTCATATTTATATTTTTGTTCTCTCAATACACTAAAATATTCATAATTAGTATTTCTCATTTACTATAATGAATTTTATTTTATTGTTTTTGTATTTAATATATTATTATATTAAAAATAGTGGCTCGAAAAAACCGAATCCGAAGTTGGTAGTTTTCATGACCTCTAAACAGTTCTCAGTGCGATTTTTTAACTTAAAAAAACAAGGCCGAAATAAACAAGGACCCGATAGCTTTCAAAAAAGAACCAGATCGAACCGCCCGTTTACACTCCTAGTTATAGAGAACACTCTCTCAGGACATCTATATGTATCTTGGAAACATGGAGAATTGAGGGAGTGGAGAAAATTCATGACCTTTTCTTTCAAGCGAGTATAATCTTATAAGTAAAAGTCTAATAAATTCTGTCTGACTCAAATTTAAGTAAAGTCAACTTTAATAATGTAAAGTTCTTACAATTATAAACTTTTTTATTTATAAGTTTCGAATCCAAGAAATTGCTTTAAGTGAAGAGGTATATCAAAGCATTACAAATATGGCATATTTAGAAAACATTGATTTGTATATTTATTTATGCATCCTTTTCTCTTTGGGTGACCAATGATCAAACCCAAGAAAAATTGAGCATATTGAAGTTCATTTACGGTCCAAAAGCAAAAAAAAAAAAAAGAAGAAGAAGAAGAAGAAAAGTCTCCAAAGTTGAAAACCTATCAATTGGTTAGGGATACGAGTATTCTACTTCACATTCCTCAACTTCATTTTCTTTCAATATTTTTAATTTTTTTAATTTATTTGGAGCAAGAAGCCTTTAGATGATATACAAGTAATTTATGAGGCATAACTGCTAGCAATGTATAAAATTCTTGGTAAATGCAACACTGGAATAAAAATGAAAAAAAAAAGTCATATTTGGATACAATAATATTTTTTGGTGTGAATATTAGATTCAGAAGTCTTTTTGACTACTAACTAATTTAGTTCAAGCTGAGTCGCTTATTTAGGGGTAAAACTCTTCCAACATAAGTTTTCTCCATTCATAAACACTTGAACATGTGACTTTTACTTAGGGGGAACAAGTGCTTTATTACTTAGACCAACCCATGTTGATAGATACAATAATGTTTAATTTAGTAATGTATTGGTAGAGACCATCAATCTTTCACTGGCATCGTTAGTTATTACTAAAATGAATGTCTACTCGGCGATGTACGTGCTTCTTTTTAATCTAAGTTATGTTTAGAAAACATTTTTAAATATAAAAACAATACAAATTAACCCAATGAAGGTATGACACATGGAATCCAATAAGAGAATGGCCACTCCCACTATCCTTGGAGTACCCCAAATTTTCTCCATATTGTAAAATGACCTTATCTTCCTTTTCCTCTCTTATCGTTGTGGATCTCCTTTTTGCCTTTCCCTTGAATTAGTGAACCTTTATATTCTCATTTCTCATAAATTTCTTTACCTTTACTTTTTGTAAACTCAAGACCCATCTCCACATCCCTTTAACCTAAGACCAAACACCTACAAATGAAAACTAGTTTCTTTTCAAGTTCAAGTCTAAAATAAGTGGAAGTTAGATATTAGTCTAACTATGGCTCCAAATCCAACAAATGAGTTGTTGCAATCCTTCGACAACATTCAACTACGACCTTCTCCTACAATGATAGGGAATTTACAGTATTGGCTCTCCACTTGGTTGCAAAGTAAAAGGGATGTTCGATGAATCCCACTAGACTATCTAAGACATATTTTGGCAAATGGTTTAGATTGTAAAATATACATTTAGATGTATAAGAGACTGGATCCATTTCTATCCAAAAAGTCTAAGCGGTTAGATAGTAGTACCCCAGTTCTCTCATAAATCTAATGAGTGCTTGGTTGGAGGGAATAGGAATACCTAATGCTGATCTATTCCATAAACAGATAACCCTTATTTAGTTAATTTTTATATGAAATAGGAATTTTGCATGAGGAATATAGCGGAATAGAAGAGTTTTGCTATTACTTATGAAATTATGAGGAATAGAATAAATTCTATAACAAAATAATGTTCAAAAAGTAAAAAATGCTCTCCAATACTTAATTTGCAACAAAATACCCAAGCATAAACATGATTTGTTCTTTGCCCTAAATCGATTGTTGTTTTCTATCTTTCACCTCCCCTTCGATCAACATCACTCTCCTCTCCATCAATCTCCCTCAAGCTTCGTCGGCCACCTCTCTGTCGAGATCCGTCAACCTCCCCTCCATTAGGCTCCATTGGCCTCCTCTCCATCAACCTCCTATCGATCAAACTTCATTAGGCTACATCACCCTCCTCTACATCAGGCTCCACTAGCCTCTTCTCGATCAATCTTCATAGACTTCTTTCCATCCATCAAATCTACAACTGCATTAAGTATCTTCTCCATCTATAATTTTTCATATATCACTGTCTTCTTGCATTATTCATACTTGGGCTCTGTTTGGATTTGATTTTCTAGCCTTATTTATGAGCGAATATAAAAGAAAGAATTAGGCCACGCTGAGTGTGAAATAATGGGAAACTTTTTGAATGTAATATGAAATGATCTTGTTTACCAAATTCATGACTGTTGCACATCATTAGCTTTGCCCTTTGGTGATGCGACCTGCTACGAGTTGTAGTATTAGATTTGTTGCTATTTTTGGATTTCGTGTTCCTTTGAGGTTACTAGCCCATGAAATTGTCACATATCTTCCTATGAACTTATGCATACAACTATTTTGTTCTTTTGTTGAATATACTCACAACTCTTTGGCTAAAACCTTAGTTCGTGTGCTAGTTTATTTTCCTAGTCAAATTTGGTCTAAGTTGTAGCTAGTTGATTTCAATGTAGAACTTGCTTTTGCTGAAATTGAATTTTAGTTGCCTATTTTCACTAACTTGATTGAGACAAAATTATGAATATCATAACATAATTATCTTGCAGGAGTTTAAGTTATATTATTTTAATCAATTGTAGTCAAGGATCGCTTGAGTTTTCGTGAAAGGAAGAAGAAGATTGTTTTGATATTATGTATTCGAGTTTGTGTTGTTAATCATGAGAAGCGTGATAAATGTAACTATAGAAATAGTCGGTCTATATAAACCTCGGCCAACTATCGTATGAGTTAAACTTTCATAGGAATATGGGTTATATTTGGAGGCTTGTCTATTCAAATAATATTACTTGTATTGAACAACTTAAAATGGATAAAAATATATTCTTCAATCTGTGTCATATGCTCGTGGAGATTGGTGGTTTGCAGCCTACTCAAAATATTCAAGTTGATAAGCAAGCAGCAATGTTCCCATATGTTTTGGCTCACCACTTCGAAAATTGAGTTATTAAACATCATTTTGGTAGGTCTAGTGAGACCATGAGTCTTCTACAATTGTGTCAAAGCAACTCAGACTCTACATCGCTATTTATTCAAGAAGCCCCAACTTATTACAGCAAACTATCATGATGAGCATTGGACGTGCTTAAAGCAACTCTAACTCTACATCATTGTTTACTCAAGAAACCCCAAATCTATTGCAGCAAACTATCATGATGAGCATTGGAAGTGGTTTAACCTAGTCAAACTCATAATATTTCATATGAAAGTCTCAACAGCTTCGACTTAACAAATTGACTCCCGGTCGTTTTTCTTATTTGCTTGTAGAATTATTTAGGCGGTCTAGATGGAACGTATATCAAAATTAGAGTGTCACTCGCTCCTAAACCTAGATATATAACTTGTAAAGTTGAAATAGCAATGAATGTGTTAGATGTTTGGACACTAGACATGCAATTCACATATTTTCTTCTTGGTTGGGAGGGGTTATGGTGCTAGGGAGAGTTCTTCTAGATGTTTTTAATAGGGTTAATGGACTTAAGTGCCCAGTGGTGAGTGATAAAATATAATTTTTGAATATTATGCAAAAAATATAATAAATTGATCCATATATTGTGTGACTTGATTCTTTTGTTAATATAGGTTGTTGTTACCTAAGATACAGGTTATACAAATTGTGATGATTTTTTGCACTATTTAGAGGTCAAAGGTATCACCTAAGAGAGTGGCTGGAATAACACCAAACAATAAATGCTGAAGAGTTTTTCAATTTGAAACATGCATCTACTTAGAATGTTATTGACAGGTGTTTTGGCTCCCTTAATTTCTTAGGAACTCGTCATTTTATATTGTTAGAGTACACAATTGGATGATATTTGCTTGTTGTCTGCTCCATAACTTTATTTGGAGATAAACGACTTCTGATCTTAAGTAAGATCAAGTGAGTGACATACTAGATGAACTAAGGAGTTTGGTTTCTTATAATATAGATAAAAGATTCAAGTCCGAATACATGCTTGTACTAGAAAAGTTGCTCAAGAAAAAGTTACCAAACTCTGGCCTAAAAACTAGACCACATATAAAATCCCATTTGAAGACCTTAAAAAAGAGTGGAGGATCATTTACAACATGATGCATTGGCAACGTACATTAGGTTTTGGATGGAACAATAATCGAAAGGTGGTGATGGTAGAGACAACCATTTTGGATGCTTAAATTATGGTAAATATATATTCTTTAATCACGTTTTAACAATAAAAATAATCATTCTTGCATATTTATTTTCAGAGTCATGAGGAGGCTACTCCATGTCAAATAAGAAACTTCCTATTATTTGAAAAGCTATCCCAGATATATGCCAAGGATTGAGGTATAGGGAGTGATGGTCAAATATTGATAAAACTCTATAGGAAATGAATTTGGAGTACTAAATATAAGACAAGAAGAAGAAAGGATGTCGCCGGTTGAGAGTACCGATGCAACACTCCCACTGATATTTATATTTCTAGTACTCAAAATGCCATAAATAGAGAAGTAGGAAGTACATTGTCAGAAAAGAAGAATCCTGAAGGTGATACTGAACAATTAGTGTAGTGATGAACAATATAGTAGACAAGATGAAAGTGGCATTTGAACCAATTTTAAGTAATATACACTCTGAAATTCTTGAAGAGAAAATGTTTGAAAGTCCCACTATGCTTTGTCAGGTTGATGGCCTTACCGAATCGGAAGTACATCGAGCTATTTACAAATTTTCAAAAAGTTTTAATGATGTAATAATTTTTTTGGTACCTAGCCAGAGCACCATTTGGATATGGTGAGAGATTTTCTAGAAGATCACGAATTAATCAACAATGATATTTGTCTTTTTGTATTTATTGTCTTGATAAGAATTGCACGATGCTATTTCAGAATTTGTATGTGATAGAGATATTAATGACCATATTGTTGGGTTGTATAATATAATTACTTATATATTGATTATGCTCTTTTTTGGCAGGTTGTTAAAGGTTGGCATGTCTCACGAAGATGATGAAGATGCTATAATATTTTGTTATATTTGTGCCTGAATATAAGTATCTAAAGTGTTTTGTGTTTTCCATAAACTACATAATTTATTTATGCCTATACGTGATATGTGGTTAGAGAATTTAGTATGAGCATGAGTATATTTATGAGCATATGTTGGATATGGGTATGTCAAATATTTTCTATACTATTTGATTATATTTGCAAAGAGTAGTTTACGTTGAATGATTCTTCGAGTTTATGATGATATGTAAAATATTCATATGAATTCGCAAGAGAATAAGTCTGTTTCCACCCAAAAGCATGCATTTTTAGATTATGGTATTCAATTCTCTTATAAATTTAAATTTACTTTTTAACCTGATCAATGTGAGGATTTAATTCTCAAAATAGATACTGAGATAGAAATTGCAAATGAGGTAATATATCTTCTACTAAGAATTTTCAAATCCCCTAAGATCTTGGCTACGAAATCAGTCCCCGCACCCATCAATAAGGTAGAGGTGGACTCTAGTAAGGATCCGCTCCCAACGATAGTAGAGAGTGATAGAGATATCGCCTTGATATCTTCGATATTAAAAAAATTAAAATAAGATCATGTGATTTGACTATTTGTTTTTATATTATCAATATTGTACGTGACAAATTTCGAGTATGCAAAGTTAGATACAAAATAAAATGCGACAAATAACCTTGTATTAAGATTAAAGAAGATATGATTCTCTAATAGAAAATGCAAAAAAAAATGTATCCTCTTATTTTCTTTCTTTTACTTCGTCTCGAGCAAAAGCCATCGGTTTGTTCTCAATCAAAAGAGATTGTGGATTTGCTAGGCCCTTTGGGCTTGATCTAACGAGTCCACTGAAGTCTCGAGCGAGGCTGAAGTAGCGTATTCTCAGTAGAGGGTTTAAGCAGCTTGATCTCAGTTGAGAACTTGCGATGAAATCAACATGGCCTGTAAGCTTGATTTGCTAGTCTGGCTTATGGTTCGAGCGATTGCTGGAGCAACATATTTTCAATCAAAGTGACACCAACGAGCTTGTGATGGAAGGGCTAGAGCAGCGTATTCTCGATTGAAGTGGCACACTTGTAGGCTTTATCCATTGAGTCCGCGTGAAGTCTTCTAAGTATCATCAAATCGATAATGCTTCTTTAGACTTTAGCTCCTTCTCTTCCTTTTTTTTTTTTGGTTTTTGAAGAGGATCCCTCTACTTATAAAGGAGATGAGATGATATGCCAAATCTCATTCTTGCGTCTGTTTGATCGATCAGAATCAATCCCAACTATTCATCTTGATTTTATGGATAATTACTCGATTTTATTTGTAGGCAATATCTATTTGTGAACATATTTTGTAAACCCAGATTCTAGTCGATAATATTTGTATTTTTATTTTAGATAATATCCACTAATTGGAGATATTGTTAACCTCTATATTTTATATTGACGTAATATCCTGTATTTATCTACACATGATGTTACTTATATGATCTAAAATTGTATTTATTTATTCCATATTATATCAACATATCAGTTAGCTACATATATTCTATTATAGATTATCGAACATTTCTCGATGACACATGTCGTATATATACATAACGAGAAAATTATGAAATTTAATTTATCTGATACCTTAATACAACATCTAATTGGGCATCTAATGTATTGGATAACTGAGCTAGTAATTTATGATCGGCTACCATTTTTCAAGTTCAATCGATATTTTTTTGATTTAGTTTAAACATTATTTGATATTCTGAAACTATTTATTTGTTAGATTATTTCATTTTTTGAGCCAATAAAAAGAGGAGTCTTCTCATATAATTTTCAGTCAGTAAGTAATTCTAATAATATTACACTCGGTTTTGGCCTATGGCTAGCCATATTTATCAATTTTAATCTCTCTACCTTATCCTCCTTTTCTTCTATTTTAATTTTCTATATGCTATCAGAGCAGGGAGATTCTAAGGACTCATCATCCATTCGACTATCAATTTATTAGAGCCACTTATGATCTAACGAAACATCGTTATTTTGAAAATGTGTATTGTTGATCGTTTTGTCAACGGTTTATAAAGTTGGTATTGATTGCTTTGTCAACGGTACACAAAGTGAGCATTATCTGCTATGCTAACATGACTTCAACTAGCATAGTTATTATGTCAGTGATGTTAACACTATGCCGACGGGACATAAAATGGCGTTGGACAATTTGCTTGCAAGTGCTACACCGATGAGATAAAAAATCGAAAGCTACTGCTCTAATGTTCTCAATGGATCAACACCATGCTTCGAGAACGAGATTCTAGACTAGCTTTTAACAATGCTACATGCATTTTGAGGCATATTATTCGAGATATTAAAATTATGAAAAAAATATTTGAAATAAGATCGTCTTGATTAATTAGTTGTTTTTATATTATTTTTCTAAATTTTAGATGTTATTCGATATTCTAAAACTATTTAGTTCCTAATTTATTTGATTTGTGAAACAATAAAGAGACAAGTCATTTTATATAACTCTTGAGTAGTCAATCATTCTAATAAAGTCACAATCTTGTAATTTTGACCTATAATTGACCATGTTAATCTATTTTAATATTCCTACTTTTCTCCTTCTCTTACTCTATTTTAATTTTAAATTTTCAAATTAGTGGGATATTTTGTAAATATTTTTTGGAAATTTTTAAATATTTTAAATTTTTCTGTCAAAGAGATTTTAATTTTTTAAAATTTATAATCTAAGTAAATTTTTAGGTAAGTTTTTGAATTTTGCTGTAATTTAAAAATTTTCTTAAGATTTTTTTTTTAACTTTCTATTTTCCTATTTTCTACAATATTTGAAATATTTTTAATTTCTTATTATTATTCACGTTAAAATATTATATAGGCACACCACATTCGCAGTTATGCGTGCGTGCCTTCCATATCAAATTGCCCATGTCAGTGGTGTTTATCACTGTGTGTACAAATTTTAATGGTTTGTACCATTATACAACGGTTTTGAAAAGAAACATGCCAAAGTGAAGCAAAATAATGAAAACGTGTCAATATGAAATATCTGTTAAAAGAACTGTACCATTCGTGCAATTTTCCTTTCACATTGTCTGAAAATCTGCCATTGCATTGTACCCCTCAAGAATTTAAGCATGTATCACAAAGAAAAGTATTACCAACACTAGATCCAAGGAGAAATAGATTGCTTGAAATTGTACGTCGTCTCTTCCCCATAATTAAGATCCCAAGTTCGATTTTTTAGAATTGAGATAATTCACATTGGATAAGTTTTACCTCGTAGTGGGTTTATAGTTGGTAAACTTGCAAAAGCCATTACGCTTTCTACTTAAATAGAACCATTTGAATAGAGGATTAATTGAAAAAATAAATTAATATTAGAGATGATTTAGCTTAATATTAATTGGTAAACCTTGCTGATTATGCAATTGTTAAGGGTGTAATTCATAAAATAATTTTTGAACTTAATTTTATTCTTTAATATTAAAGATGATATCAAATCGAAGAATGATACTAATTATTCCATTTGAATCCCATTCCACATTATATTTGAACCAGTTGATTACATTCCATTCCCTTTTGTTCAATCCCATCAAACAAGACGTAGGTTTTTCAATATTAAGTGGTGCACACCGAAAGTTAAATATATATTTATATTAATTAGTGAAAACAAGTGGATTTTTTTACACTAGGGTATCTTTTTGTCGCCCGACTAATAGTGGATTAGTTGATCTACATGAAATCCATAATTTTTCTTTTATCTCTTACTGAAATTCTTTCCATGTTTCATAATTTTATAATTAAATTGATTTAGATTTGAAAATCTAGGAGGTGAAATTCTTAGATAATCGTGCCTCATCAGGTAGAGTGACGAAGAGGAATGATCAATCAAAATGTAACAAACGAGTAAATTAGCATTAATCACCCGAGCAATTACCACAATTAATACTAATTGAAGCAATTTGAGTATTTTTTTTCTCACTACATCATTGTGAGATAGGATTATCCCAGATTTTTTCATCTAGGAGATTCAATTGCCCCCAGAGTTGACCATAGGTTTTACTCTTGAAATAGAATTAAAAAATTTTATAGTTAATTTTTAAGTAGAGTTTCTCATATTATTTTATTTCCTCTTTTATCTCTTTTAGTCAATCTGGTAATTTTTTTTTAAAGAGTAATGATAGAATGGGAGTCAGAGAAAGAGGTATGGAGATGGGAAGAGAGAGAGGAGGCTGGAGAGAGAAGTTTCATGTTGAAGCTGATGCAGATCTTCAAAATGACTAAACTTGTATAAATTTGAAGGGTGAATATAATATATATATATATATATATATATTGATATGAATCTAACTTCACCGTAACTTTAACACTTAATTATGAAATATTGCAATTTTTTTTTTGCAATAAAGAGATTTATTCTCCCTGTGCACATGTTCGGATAGCCTCACTAAGTACTACACACTCGAGAGAAATTGAATCTCAGTCTCGTAAACTTTTTCACTATTTGTTATTAGAGATTTCAACGTACCACGAGTAGGGAAAAAAGTTGATGCAAGATATTCAAATGAAATAGAAATGAATGTCCTTATGAGTCCAATTAAACATTTCCAAAGAATAGTACTGGTGTAGTTAGCATTGTTCTTGATTTAGCAAAAAAAAAAGGGGGGGATTTAAGATCAATAAATTCTATGTTTCGTACCTCTTCATTCCGCTCTTTCTCCCATCCTCTTGCAAGCTCATGGCCTTTTTTTTCAGTGTACAAAAAATATACATAGGCCTTCAAGGGATAAGAAATAAAAGGCACAGAGTTTCATTGTTGAGAATCGAACGCAAGATCTCTTGTCTCGGGTCGAAAACAACACCAACTGTATCAAACCTCCTTTATAAACTCATGGCCTTCTTTCATATCTAAAAATCAATACATATTTTGCATTTCATTTGCTTTTCCACCAAACCAAGGATCCATGATCATTTAAAGTTATACTATAATCATCATCACCATCTGTCTAGCTACTATTGCATTGGGCAAGACAATAAAAAAAATTAAATTTGGGTAGGTTCAAATAATTTAACGTAATAAAATCTCATATTTGAGTCTATCCGATGAGAAATACCTATGATTGGAAGAGTTTTCCATTTAATAAAACCGACTAACTTGAATCTAGAATAATAGAGCCTATCAAATTTCCGGACGTTAGGTGGTCCATTTTGGAAAAATATTCAAGCAAGCATACCAAAATAATGAGTGTTGATTACTCTCCTGCATGAGATATAATATACATATTACCTAAACAAGATAGACACAATGATCGTGTTTAGAACTATCGATAATAACGGCAGACAATGGGTTAAAATTAAACTGCCTATAATATGATTAATCTCCCTTTATACATCACTCCCAAATTTAATCATCATCAAGCAAGAAAATGACAATTCACCCATTCGAACTTGAATTAGTCAGTGACCAATAAATTTCTGGATATTGGGTGGTATACATTGAAAAATTTTTAATTGTAAATGAAATAGTCCAAGTTGAACTTTATGTTTCTCCTTGTTAATGGATGATGTCCACGGTTCTAAAGTTACACTTGGATGACCAACCAAACTGTCAAAATGATGTTATATAGGAGAAAGATATGTTTGTGTGTGTGTGTTTAAATAAATACGTCGAGCTTAATATTTCCTCTCTTTTATATTACAAAGCTCAAGTATTTGAGCAAGTTTTTAACAGTTGTCTTGCTAGGAACGCTCGTTAATGGAGAAAGTATTCTATCCAATTGTATCACACGTGACAGTACTTACATAATAATACCAATCAATAAGATTTAAGTATTATTTATGTTATTTCTTTAGATTTTATAAAAATTACACAAAACAACTAAATTTCATTGGTTGTTGTCACCACGTAATAGTGGAGAAAAGTTTTGTATGTGTAATGATGTCGCTGCCATGTGGCAGTAAATGCTACCACGCGGTGATATGTATTGACAAACGAAATTCAGTCATATTTAGGTTTTTTTATTTTTAAAAACTTTATAAAAAATCTTAAAAATAATTGAATTTTACTTGTGGATATATTCACGTAAGTATTGTCACATTGTCACATGATGTACTCTTCCAGAGGAGACTTGCTCCGCTATGAGACAAGATACTTTCTTCCGTTAATGACTATGCAATTAGTTAACTATGTCATAACGTGCAGGATGAGTCGATTACATTTTTCTCTATCTCGTGCCAAAAGAAGTTCAGTACGATATTCCAACAGGCAGTTCAACCGTATATCAAATTTTTGTTAAGATTCTTCATTATGCACGCAACCAACTCAAATTCACATTTGATGAATATCACGGCATGTTTGAGATGGTTTAACATATATTTTTATTAACTAAAATTTCATATTCAAATCTTGTAAATAAAAAAAATATTACTATTTGAAAAATTTCACCATTTGGCAGGTCGACTCAACTCGACCTTAATTTAGTCACGGTCCATTGGACCTTCCAATACCACCAACAAAACAGAAAAAGTTCACCTCCATAATGACGTCGAGGAAAGATTTGAATAAAAAAAATTGGGATCGAATAACGATTCTTGTTCTCGACATTTTGAGGAACAACCATGACGTTGCCCAATCCATAAACAAACAGCAATAATTTCATTCAAACAAATGAATTAAGAGTCACAGACCATATGAAGAGGACATAAAATACAATGCGAGGTTTGACAAAAATCTTTTTCAAGAATCCTGGAGGATTTCTTTCCATATTTTAGTTTAAAAAAAACAACAAAAAGGGGAGAGCTTTGGGGAGTCCAAAATATTCAGAAGCTCCCACATGCTTCTGAGCTTAATCCATGAAGGACAGAGCAAAATCCCCGATGTATATTTTCATAAATAAATGATTTACAATGAAATATCATATTTTACGGGATTTAGGTTGATTTGGCTTGTAGTTTCATGTATTTGCCACTGTCTGGCAAAGCTTTATTTAATTCTCTTTCGAATCTTCCGCAAATAACATCTATAAATTGTTTATTTAAAAAGAGAGAACTTTGAATGTCTATTAATTAACTTTTTCTCAAAAATCTTCATAAGGATGCTCGGACCCGAGTAACCTATATTTTTATAGTATTCGGACCCTACCTTTTTATTAGATTGATTCTTAAACTTTGGATCTAAATTGTACCTTGTCGAATTTTAGACCCGGATCTTACTCGGAATCTATAAGATATCATATGTTTAGGGTACTCTATTGGAACTCATTTATTATTTTTTTCTTTTACCTTAATAATGCAGATTACTAGTATATCTTTAATAATTATAAAGTAATGGCATTCAAAGAATTTTTATGATTATTACTATTTTTTGTAGTTATTTTATCATATACAAATATGCCGTAATTTTAAGTTTGACTGCGACATTTTTAATTATTATCATTTATTACTTATTTTGAAATTATAATGATATTTTAGATATGATAAACTCAATAAATATGTCACATTTTATGTCAAATGAAAGTTCATCGAGCTAGGAGTAGAGTTTAAACTTTTCAATAATTTAAGTTCAAATAAGAAAGTTACAAACAATTAAAGTTAATCACGCAAATTGGTTTTATAATAGGCTCTAGTTCCAAGTACCGCCTTAATAGCAACCAAAACTGAAACCAATTTATTCCTTAATTTGTTACCCAAAATCTATCCAAATTTCATTGACATATTCAAAGAACCTACCCAAAATAGCATAGGGTTTTACTGGTTTCCAGTCTACCTTATACCCATGCACATCCCTAATGTTAATTTGAAGTGTTTGGGCTTATTCATATAAGTGACCCGGTATGTAACTAAAATCCATGCAATACTTTTCTTGGGAATCGAAATGCAAATCACTAAGAGGTATATTTTGAAACATTTGGAATCTTATATTGTCCTAAATATCATATAGGTCTTACCAATGCCTGTACACATTGCTTCCATATCACATTGGTCTTTATTCGGTGCAAAAAGGGGCAAATAGGCTTAGAAGGGAATAAGAAAGATTACATAAAACGCGTACGGGAAATTATAGTGGCGAAATAGGACACATGACCTTTAGGTCATAGAATGAAAGTTATACTAACTGTACTAAGTTGTTTTTCTCTATTCGACGTTGGTCTTTTAGTTAAGTGATTTCTATGTCATTAGATTTTTTAATTTAAAGAGTTCCAATGATTTATTTTGATATTGGTTGAAGAGTTACTAGTTTTTAAAATTTCTTAACGGAACAATTTTATTGTTTTGCATTTTCGAGGTTTGACACAGTGAGAACAACATTCATGTCTCATCAATAATTTACTGTCAGACGAGTGTGTGTGAAACAAAAATTTGATCGTTATGTGAATTATATTTCGACCTGGTTTAATTTGTTAGATTTATTATTTTCAACCAATAACACACAAATAAATTATTTTAGAAGAAAATTCAAATTACATCCTGCTTTGATGAAAGCTTGATGCAACACAATTAATACGGTTGATCAGAAGTTCTCTCTCTAATTAGTCGAGACCTAAGTTCGATGAAAAAATATGAATTTTTCAGACTTTTAGAGAGCTCACAAATATGTTATCTGTGACCTTATATCTCTTGACCTCGAGGATAGACTTTTAATAGAGTTGAAATAACCACTTATCATTAATATAGTTAATCAAAATATATCCGTACTATTATTTTGTGGATGAGATATGTTAATTAGGTAGATAAATGTTAAGATTTTGACAACAAAAAATAACCTACCATTTTTAATATAAAATATAAAGTTTAATTATGGATATTTTCGAGCATTCATATACCAAAATATATGATTTCACATTTTAAATCAACATTCTCCCATTTGATCAGTACATGAATGTCAATTGTCACACTTAAGAAGAAATAAAATGTATAAATCATAGAGAAAGAAGGTTTAATATAGTTGGTACAGCTCTGGCCTAATGACCTAGAGGTCCTGGGTTCGATCTCACCTATGAGACCTCTCGTGCACCTTTTATCCCCATTCCCTCTATTATTCTTAGGTCTATGTGCCTCCTATGTACCCAAAAAAAAATATACAAATCATAGCGACAACTTAAGGAGGAAAAAAAATTATACAAATCATAGCGACAAGTCCTATAAACGTCGGTATTATCTTCCATATATCATGATGCATTCCATTCATTCAATCTCAACTCAAATGTAACCAAATGTATAAACGCTATGTTTATTATGGGTCCAATAAAAGTGAATTTCTCAAGTTGAAGGTGCACTCAAAGATGAGAAATAACATAATCAAATAGAACTTTCACAATAGACACAAAAGTCTATAAAACTACATTATGCAACCATGTTCCATGCACTGAACATGATCCTTATAACCATTGGGTGCAATGCCTTTTGTCAAGAGATTGATAATCATCAATTCTTGTGAGTATGCTCAATAACCACTTTGTCTTCTTAAACAAGTTCCCTTATGGCTAAGTATTTGATGCCGATTTATTTTCTTTGACTTCCACTTTTATTATTCTTATTCAAATGAATAGTCACTTAATTGTCGCAAAATATCAAAGGTTCACCAATAGAATTGAGAATATTATGCCCAAAAATGAAACTTTTCAACCACATATGGAGTCATGTAGCCTTAAAACAAGAGATGAACTCTGCCTTTATGGTACATGTTGGAGTCAATGTCTTCTTAGCAATCATCCATAATATGATTCCACTTGCAAGCGTGAAAATATAACTTGATATCAATTTTCAAGAATAAATGCAACCTGTGAATTCTGCATTCGAGTGGCCTATCACCTCTAGATTGCACTTACACTTATACATGAATATGCAATCTTTGGCCCCCTTAAATATCTCATTACTTTCTTTGCTGCTCTCTAGTTTTTGATACCCAGATCACTTTGATATCTCCCAAAATTAAATGTTGAGAGTTAATTCGCACATCGACTAAATTAAATAAGTAGCTTGGATTTATAAAAAAAATTAGGTACCACCTCCTAATAGCTTAAACTTTTAGGTGGGAACGGACCAAACTCTTGTAGGTACTTGTTAATATTTTACATTTAAATAACAGTCACAAACTTGAACTTACATAAGGCGACAAATGATTGAAACATGTGGAATAGTATTCATTCTTTCCTTTCTAAATCATTTTTAGTGCATTGGCTCAAACTAAAACTTTCACCCTTCACAATTGGTTTTAAACTTGGTGTATAATCCTCGTCTGAAATGTCTCTAAGACCTTATTGATATAGGTTTCATGAGATTAAACCAAGAATACCTCAAGTTCTAGCCCTATGGATCTTAATGTCAATGACATAAGACGCCTCACCCATATCATTCATACAAAGCTCTTTAAGAGAAACTATTGCACCTCGGATAGCAATCATTGGTTATTGGTCACAAGTAGTGTGTCATTCACATATAAAATTAAGAAATAAATTTTGCTCTCACTAATCTAATGGTACATGAATTGGTCCCTAATATTCTCTTTAAAATGAATGAAAAAAATGACATCATGGACCTCTTGAAATTGTATACCAATGCTCACCTTCAATAAAGAGGAACCTTTCAGTTTTTTTTTATATATAAATCTTTTTTTCTAGATCGCCATTAATAAGGAAAGCTAGTTTCACATCCATATGATGCACTTACAAATCAAAATAGACAACAAATACCATAATGATAAAGAGGAATCCTTCTTGGGAAGAGGAAAAAATTACGTTGTAATCAATTCCTTTCTTTTTAAGTAAATCATTTGACTATTAGATTTGTCATATATCTTTCAATGTTATCTTTAAAAAATCCTTTTTTATTTTACAGATCCATTTGTATCCAATGGCCTTTGAAACTACAAGCAACTCGATAAGATCCTAGACTCCATTTGATGCCATAGAATTAATTTCTTCTTTCAAAACGTCATACCATAAAAAAGAAAGACTGCAACTCATGGTTGTGAAAATGTCTCTAGATTATTCGTAACCCTAATGTTGTAGTTAGATTCTTGCAAATATATAATGTAATCATTAAGAATTGATATTCACCTCACCCTTATTAGTTTTATTAATGTCATGTCACCATGTTTGTAGGGAGCATGTTCCACAACAAACACTCAACAATTTTAATTGCTGAGTTGCTAGATCTACTTAGTTATTGTCAATATCTTGTGGAGTCTCAACAATTTCTTCTACAGCGATATGAGATGAATTATGAATTAATAAATGCATTTCCTAAAGTAGCAACTTGTTTATCCACATGGTCTTTCATAAAAAATGAATTTTATGCCTAAACACTCCAACTAATCAAGCAGTTCTCAAGAAATTTTACATTTTGTCTCTACAAATCTAGTTTTCTAAGATGGACACTAGAATCTGTACCTTTGGATTTCTAAACATATCCAATGAAACACCTACTTACAGTCCTCGGGTCTAATTTATTTTCGTGTAGATTATAAATTCTTGTTTTAGTCAAGTGTTCCCACACGTGCATGTGTTTCAAACTAGATTTCCAACTTTTCTGTAACTCAAATGTTGCTTTGCAATCAACCTTTGGTTGGAAGTATACATAATACATACATGGTTGTCTTAAGAGTCTCAGTCCACAAGAATTAAAAAAGCTTAGAGCTGTTAAGCATGCTTCATACCTTTCTAATAATGTTCAATTTCTCCTTTTAACTACACTATTTTGATACACAGATCTAAATAGGGTGTATTGGGAAACTATTCCGTGCTTTTGAAGAAATTTTGTAAGGAACCAAGTTTTTGTCAATCCTCAATATATTTGTCATTATATTCACCTCCTTCTATACGATCTCACAATCTTTATTTACTTTCCATTGATTTTCCACTTCTACCTTGAAAACTTTAAAGGCATCTATAGTTCAATCTTGTTATGAAGCATATAGAGATACATGTATCATGAATAACTGTCTATTAAGGAGATGAAATATTTCTATCACGTGAATTTTTTTAAGGGATTGCAAATTATCTTTGTGTATGATCTGTAATATTTTTAAACTCCACTTAGCACATTTTTTTGGCATGTTATTTTGCTTTCTATTTGAGCAATCAACACATATTTTAAAGTTAGTAAAATTTATAGTACAGAGTACTCTTTCCTTTACCAATCTTTCAATTCTTGCTATGGTACGTGTCCAGCCTTTGATGCCACAAAGTAGAGAAATCCTCATCCACAATATATCTTTTAGTACTCGTTTTATTTTCTATATACATCAATATTAATGAGATCTTTTGCAACTAAATCTTAGAATAGTACATAATACATTCTATCATTCTTAAAAAGATTATGCAAACTGAATAGCAAAAATAATTTGAAAATTTGAAGGAATATCCAAAAGGTCTAAAGTTCAAAATAGAGATCATATTACATTCATAACAAAACAAAAAAGGTTAATATACCTTTCTTCTTAGGCCATTGTAATATTTGGGTAAGTCCTTCTTTAAGTGTCTTTCCTTTTTGCAAAAAATAGCACTAAAACTTTTTGTAATGCTATCCTGAATGGGTGCCTTGCCCTTTTTCCTTATTCTCAGCTCATTTCTTCTTTTCCTTCCATGTATAGGCAAATGTGTCTTGTAACTCAACTTAGTAAATACTCTCCCTTCCTCTTACACATATACGGTTGAAAATGTCTTAATTGAATAATTTTCCTTACATGTATTGGAGGAGATTTGAAAGTCCCAATATTGCTAAAGTATTGAGTTTAGAATTAAATACATCAAAAAGTTCATTAATTGATCAATTTTCCACCTGGTTCATGAACCGGGCTGAAAGCCCAAACTACAACTCTACATTGACTAGATACAATAATATGTAAAAGTATTCTAAAACCCTCAAAAGACTTATGATAATATATTTGAGAATATTATCAAATTTAAATAATTCCAATCTTATGTAAATGTAAAAAGTAATAAAATCTATTTTATTTTCCTGCATCACTTTCCCAAGGTTGGAAATGACCCGTCATCGGGTCTTCCTTGAAATTCTATTGATATTCATTGTTGGACTCATTTTCCATGCTTCCCACTTGAACTTGATATTTTCTTTCTGAACTCTCTCTCTTAACTATTCATATATCAAGATTTTTTTATCTTCTTTGAACACGACACTATGGACACCATCATTGAATTTTTGCCATCTTAGTGGAGGCACGTCGGTAGACAATTGATGAGCTTTTTCAAACATTGCGACTGGCACCAAATCTTCAAAACTTTTAATGCACATTACATTATATGAAAAATCAATAAAAATAACATATTGAAAACATGACCTTCGCAAGTATCAACAGATGTCGGTTTACTATCCCCCATTATAAAATTTTCATACTCATCAAAAGTGAGTTTTATTATCTCTTCTAGATCATCTTCATGATAAAAGCCAAATTTTAGTTCAATGAGATTGCCTGCTTATGGACGGTTGTCAGTAAACAGGACAAAAGTGTCTTCATCACGATCAGAATCTGTGATTGGATTGTAGGGTGGCCAAATGCTGAGTTAGCTAGTCCACCTGTTTCGCAACCATGCAATCTCATCTCTACAGATCACAAATATGTTTTAAGGATTTTCAAATTTTTTGGATATTATCATGCCTAGTCAATTTTAGAAGTTAAATCATATTAGACTTCTAATCTTATGTAATATAAAAATAACAAAGATTTATTTTGTCCTTCTACATTAATAAGTAATCACGAGCCACAATATACAATGGCGACCCAACCTCTAAGAATATCTAAAACGAGGAACTTGTCCAGGAGGTTGAGTCCACATCAACCAAAAAAATTAGATTTATAGTCGGTGCTACATAATTTTTCTTATATACAAAGATATAATAGTGGACTGAATTCTCAACATCTTATCATGTGAGAATACCTAAAACAAAGAGCTCAAATGTTTTAATGTTTTGAAATTACGAACATGTCCATTGAAATATTAACAAATCTCCTAAAAATATTCTACTACATGCAAATGAACTAATTAAAGTGTATGCAACACCCATCACAGAACATTTTTGAAAATTTTAATTTTTTGTTAACTTTTATTTTTATTTTTCATATATATCAATGAAATGACACCTGTCACCCATCCACTATAAAATTATACTAGAACTAAGGCCACGGTATGCCATGGCAACAATGATGGAATATGAAAATTTATCTAACAGACAATACTCAATAAAATAATAAATATTAAGTTTAAGGATGTGAAATAAGATAATCTAGTAAAAGATAAATAAATTCAAATTAAATTTATATTGTATTTTGTGAATTTTGAGAGAATTGCAAAGACCAAATATCGAATATGGGATTCCTATTTGTGAATTTTTAATTTAAACTATGTAAACTGTAATAAAAAGATAAGATTATTAAGGAAAACCTGCATCTAAGGCATATCAAACTTGGATCTCTTCGTTGGAAGAATGAGGAGCCAACTACCTAGCCAATAGCTACTACTACTATAGATGTTCAGCATAAAACTATATATATAATACATAAAGTGGACACATATTGGCTTGCAGTGAAACTGTTTGCCTTTTAATATATAGTAATAAATATATAGATGATTGATAAGATTCATACTGAAATTTTTTTCAAATGAAATCAATTATAAGCAACACTACAAATGATTGATGAGGTCCATGAAATTTTCCAAACGAAATCCGGATAGAAGCAACAAATATAATAAAAGAAAAAAGAAAAGAAAAGTAAGGGAAGGTGCATCCCTTATGACTCGAACCCAGACGTGGAGCCTCAATGCATAAAGCTCTTCCCATTGAGTCAAACCTAATTTGCATGTGACTAGCCAGGCACAATACAATATGGACAATAATAAGCACTGGACAGGTGTCACCAACTCGAGCAACTGCTTGCGCTTTAATATATAGAATATAGATAGATTCTAGCTAATACTGTGACACATATAATGTCTGCATATGTTAATATTATAGTATTCAGAATGTGATGCACAAGTTGTAGGTTTGAAAAGTAAAGTGGGGACAATGTATGAAGGAAAGCAAGGCACAATGACAAGTGCAATATTTTATTACCCTCATGCAAAGTGCACCTGGTGAAAACTTTATGGACGACAATATTAATAATTCATAGAATCCATGGAAGAAGGGGTAGCGGATTTAGTGTACTGATATCGACCTCGACCTAAGAAAAAGATATTTTAAATTCTTTTTTAATTGTACAAATGAGATATATCAATTTAGAAGGAAACAGAAAAAAGAGGGAATAAAGGGGCACTATGAGAACTGAACTTGGGATTTCTCGGTTTCATATCAAGAGTGATATCACTGTACCAAATTTCTTTTCTAAATATATTTTAAATTATTATCAATGATATTACATATCCTTTATTTTTTTTATTCTATCTAGATATAGAGATATGATTTTTTTTGCTAAAAAATAATATTTATATAGAATCTCTGTAATTAGTTGTTGGGGCTACTTGCCCTCTCAATTTCCTATTTTATATTCAATTCCTAAATCAGAGACAATCGCTTTCAGCCTTTCAGGATCGAGGTCTTCAAAGTCCAAATTAATAAAGCAAATAATGGGGGTTATTAATTATATAATATAACATAATAGATTTCAATAATTTAAGGTAACAAAAGACACTAATCAATAATTTGCAGAAGTTTGATGGGCATGAAGCAAACATAAAACTAGAGCCAAGAGAGTGCATGAAATCTAAGCATATAAGACGAAAAAATCTTAAATGGTCCTACCTCATAATAACGTGACAAAAAAGAATCAATCAAATTATTTTGATTATTATTAATTATAACAACTACTAGGATGGTTAACACTAATTAACTTGTTTATTACATTATAATTGGTGCTTCCTTGCACCACGGAGCGAAATAGTATCACAGAAGAATTTCTCATATAAGACACATGAATCAAAATATATAAAAGAAAACAATCAAAAGGCAAACAACAATTGCTTAGGAGAATAAAGTAGTTCTTTTACCACCAAAAAAATGATGTAATGTTGAAAACCGGGAAGAATCCACCACGATGTGTCGAAGCTGACGGATTGTGTTGCAGTAGCCAGGTAAAATCTATGACACAATGGTTTAAAATTCACCAAAAGTATTCTAAAATAAGATCTGTCGGTTTCATCCAATAAATTAGAGCAACCCTTTTTTTTTTTTACAAAAAATTAGAGACAAATTGTTGCTATTAAAGAAAATAAGGAAATTAAGGATTGGAGTAAAATCTACGTTCGATACTTCCTTTTCCAGTTTCTTCGTACGTGTAGACCCCACAGAGCATACAAGTTGCGATTTCGTGAAAGGGTAAAATTCTTCCTCCAAGAACTTGCAGCATCTTAAATTGTATTATATGATATAATATTATATATATGTAGTATTTGATACAGAGATGCAATAATTACTCTTTTATCTCTCTAGGGTTATAAAGCAAAACAAACATTAACACACAGACGGAGGTTAAGATCAGAGGCCTTCTCCTCCTTCTTCTTCTTGGAATACACAGAGATTTGAGAGTCAATCTCTGGGCCCATACTTCTTCGCTTTCGACAGGATAATCCGTCTTGGGTACGCTCTCTTTGCTTTGTATCGGCAATAAGCGAAGGAAGAGGAGAGGAGACATATCGATAAGAGGGCTCATATAGACACTCATCGACAAAGAAGAGCTGAAGTGAGGAGATGGGAAGCAGTTATTTTGGGGAGCCAAACATGGGAAACGGCAGAGTGGCCACCGGCGGTTCGCGGAAGAGCAAGAAGAGTGGCTTGGAGAAGCCGAAGCAGCCACAGAGAGGGCTCGGAGTCGCCCAGCTCGAGAAGATTAGGCTTCATGGAATGGGAGGCGGCTGCTCCTCTTACGGACAGTTCTCTCCTTATCCCGGCTCAGCCTTCTCCCAAGTAAGCGATCCGAAACCCTCTATTTCCCACCACCTCCCTTTCTCTTGAGGTACTCGTTTCCTCGTCACGGTGATGTTCGGCATTAGAGATCGATTGAGTATGCTGAGGAGAGAACGTGCCCGTTAAGTACACATGATTACAGTTGTGGTGGACGAGTTAGTGGAATATGTTAGATTTCAGACTTATTATTATGAATTGAGAATCACTGCAACTTAATTTCTTGCAGATATGGTGGGTCGAGTGCAAGATTTCGATTTTCTTGCTATTATGCTTCTACGTGATTCTGTATTGATACATAATATACTGACATTTTTCCAGTTACAAATAAGATCTGTGATCTTATAAGGAAATAGGGGAAAAAGTAGAATACAAGAGTATGGAAAGTTTTATTAGTGAAAATTGGGTCCCTTTCTCTTTTTGTTTCATTTCAAGAACTATATCACTATACTAGGTCACTTTTTCATCATAATTCCAATTGTAAACTTTGCTTTGATGGTACCGATATTGTTTGTCTAGTCAGAAAGCCGAGAAACATGGCAGATTCTCTACGGAATCTCATTTCCTTTCCATGTTGGATTATTTAAAAGCCATTAGTTGATTTTGACAATTAGGTCACTGATCCCCTCAAGTAAGGTCAGAAGTTTGAGCTTTAGAAGAACTGTATGCCTCGGTGAGCCCACCATGTTCAACTTAGATTTGTGCACACCGAAAGAAGTTTTGAAAATTGAAAATTGATCGTTGGCAAAATGAATCTTGCGAGTGATCACATTCCTCACAAAAAGGCAGCATTCACACAAGTTTCCATTTTCACCGAAGAATGATTGTAAAAATTCAAATAGCACTGACTTCTTTGGAGACCGATGGGGAATTCCATAGATATTCTCGATTGATTGAATGCAACTTGATTTCGAACACTACGTGGAGTAGTATGTTGGGGAAAGATCTTACGGTTCTAATAATCTCTGAGAATGTTTTGCAGGAGGATTTACGAGATCAGACCGCTTATTCATCAATACCGTCGTCTTCATTTTCATACAGTTCTTCCTCGGCTTCTTACAGTTTGAACCCCAATTTCGTGGTATGTCTCCTCTAGTTGATCATAGCTAAGTATATTTGTGTACACGTAAACTTCAGCAAATCTTTTTTGGATCGTTTCTTTCAACTTTTTTTATTCGATTCAGCCGGATCAATAACCTATGCATATTTTGCAGTCATATCAGTTACATGAAGTTGTCGAGTTCTCTGTGAAACCCTAGCTGGAGATCGAATCTCTTTCTTATGGTCAATCATTAAAGTTTCCAAAAACATGCTATGAAGTGCCTGTGTTTGGTTTTCCTAATCCAGTGGGTCCCTGACGTGGGCAGCCTGTCTGGTGATTTACAGATGGGAATGGGATCAGGGGATTGTGAAAGAGGAGGCATCAGATATGCTGACAACAATCACTCTTCAACTCACATGAGGTACATAATCTAACTCAATTTGTCAAGTTGGATAATTTATTTATTTATTATTAATTATGGAATAAATTTATGAAATCTAGGAATATAAACTTAGGGCTCTTTTTTCCTTTCTCTTTTTTATAATTCAGCTGGAGGACTAGTCATGACTTCTTGGAAATACCTCGATACATGCAACCTGCAATGATTGAACATCCTTTAAATTTACGTGTACAGGTGCGTTCCATAGCCCCGTAAAAAGGAAAAAAGATGTCTTAGTATGAAAATTAGCATAGAGCTTTATTTTTCATAATTTAAATCATACTGTATGGACACTTTTTAACTCACTTTTTGCATTTTTGAGTTTTCATATTTCTATATTATATAGATGGGAATTGCTTCTTCAATTCGATAATTAACCATATATAATAGAATATTTCTATTAAAGAGAATCTAACAAGTTCTTCATTTTGTTTTTGTGAGCAGTTTGAGGATAAATTTGTATTGAGGAAAAAAATATTGTCAGTCTTATATATTTGTTATTTTTTATAAGTGAGTTCTAAATATTTCAAAGTGGCAAATAAAGTCTTATATGTTGTCCACCATTACAGAATCGAATCATTTCCATTACCTATCGTTATATTAAGCTAACATGACATTGACACATAGATATCGATATGATGTGTCAAATTTTAACATTGACATGTACAATTTTAACCTAACATGTACATACTAATTTGGAAATATTAATTTTTATTTCAAAACAATACAATTACTCTTTTACCACTCATTATGTATATATCAATTTAAAATTGTCCACGCCAGCATTAAAATTTGACAAATCGTACTGATATTTATGTGTTTATATCACTTCAGCTTAAAGTAACTGCACATAATGAAAGTGACTCAATCTTGCAAGGCGGACGAAATATGGGACTTAATTTTCTATTTAAAAATATTTAAAATTCACTGGTAAGAAAAAGTAAACATATAGGACTCCCAATTTTTTTCTCTTGATTTGTATCAAATAAGAACATTGTCTTATATGTTAGATGATCGATATTCTTCACCATCAGCTACATTTTGGTAAATTAATACCGTTTTTATTAAAAAGCATTACAAGAAAGGGCCTTTTATGTTCCAATTCGGATTCTTTTAACCTACTGCTGCTTGAATACATGGTCTTCTTCGCATAAGCAGGACAAATTTTCTAACTGCATATCTAACTAATCACTTTCTTTTGTGCTTGATTTCCTATACACAGGACCCGAACGACGAGAATCACAAGAAACAAGGAAGCACCTCGTTTGGCTCCGAGATGAGCGGTGCTCAAGAACTTGACTTGGAGCTCCGACTCTCACTGTGATACGGATTCGATTTCCTCGATGGAATTACTTTCTCTTATGCTTAATATGCATTATGGGAAGTGGAACGTTCAATGCGGTACGGGTTCGGCTCTCCTGAAATACGTCTAAGTGGATGGGCAGAGAAATCGACCTGTCCACAGGATCGACCATTCAAAGAAATACCCTGTAACCGGAAGGCAAGAATAATATATACTGAAGCTTTCAGCACCGAATTAAAACCGATGAAAGATATTCTTTTTTTATTATTATTATTTCCATTTTATTTCCCTTTCAGAATATATTATAAATCAAGTTGAAAACTGTTGAGAGCTGTCTTGATTATGAATTTTTCATGATCTATAATCAAGGGTCTTCATTGATCATGTAAGGATTTTTCTCCAGAGTGAAGCTTTGTGTCATTAATTCATTGATGGAAGCAACTGTATTGATGAAGTATAAATATACTTGCGTGTATCTCAATGTGAATCTCAGTTTTATCATAAATGCTCGTGCTAAAGAGATACAAACCCAAATGTTCTGGGGGCAAAGCAAAATTTCACAATTACAGTGTGAGGAATAGTTAAAGATTTCGATCACTTCAAGAAATGATATGGCACGAATCTTGGAGGTGAGAGAGGCCTACATTCTTTTGATCATTGAACTTGAATATTTGCTTTTATAAAAGGCATATTACAACACCAAAGGAGCCTTTGATGGAAGTATTTGTCGAGCAGGTATAGGGAGGGTTACTGCGAGATGCTAAAGGGTGGTGTTTGGGCGGATTCATGCAATGCTCAAGGTATGGAACACCAACTGAAAATTGCTGATAAATCAAATCCACGTCTGATAAATAATGAAAAGAAATATGATTTATAAGAGAATTAAGCACCATCACCTATCGGTTTAAGATTTTAAATAAAAACGACTCAAAACTCTTATAGGCTAGGTGAAGATTTTTTTTATAGTATTAGAGTAAGTCGATCCTCGGGAAAGTCTTATATGTAATAGTGTCATCACGAGATAGTATTTAAGTGGTGATACCAACCAATTAAATTACGTCATTTTAGTTTGATTTGTTTCCTTTTAGATTTTACAATAAATTTCCAAACATCTGCCTTGATTTAATTGATGGGTGACGTCACTTAAACACTATCACATGGTGTATCATTACCCACAAGAGTCTCTCCAGATCCTCGTATTTGTATGGTTTAACATTTAACGCAATGAGCTTAAGCACCTATTCGAGCAATTACAAAACAATGATGTTGTTGTGAGATGAAATATGTCAGGATGGATTCATGGTGAGCTAAGAGCTAAATGTGAGGTACTGCATGATGACTATATGCTAGGATTTGTCTCATGGCCCCTTCAGATCATAGATGAAGCCCTGTCACAAGGTAAAGTCACACGAAGAATTAATAATGTTGTCGTTTCCAAAATAAAAGAAGGTGAATTTAGGAGAAAGTCTAGCGTGCAACAATATTATCACGTGATAGTACCTTCATGGTTACACTAACTAATTAAATTAAGTCATTTTTTAGGGATATTTTGAAAAATCTAAAAGGAAAAAATTTATCCTTAAATAACTTGGTTTTATTAGTCGTTGTTTCCATGTAAGTATTGTCATATGTTAACACTGTTACTTACAAGAATTTCTCCTCTTAGTCTCTTACATTAAATAAGATGTTAGTTAAACTCTTATAAATGAAAAGATTCCATGATTGAACCAAAGTGGATTGATTGAGACGGTAGGGTGCATTTTTCCCTTAAGAAAAGTCTCGGGATTCAAGTCTTGTGAATAAAAATAATTCTTATTGAGAGAGTTTACCCCCACAAGACCCAGCCAGCTTGAATTGAATTAGTTAGGATCCGTTGGACTTCTGATTACTAGTGGTAAACATAGAAAAAAATCCATGATTAAGAGAGTTGTACTTTTTAGTGAATGATTGATTATGCTTGAATTTTGACAAGGGCCATTAAATTTTTAAAAATCAAATGGTGCATATTGAAAATAAGTAATTGAGTTATAGGGGATAAAAGTATTAAAAAGGAAGAAATTGAAACCTCCAATATTCAATTAGATAGTAAACTATCTTACAAGTTCGAAAAATTGCAAATTTGTTAGTCGTGACAAAATAGGCTTATCGAATAGAAGATGGATATCAGTATCGAGCATGGACATCCTTATTCTGTGTATACCCGATGTCATGGTCTTGGGAGGCTCTTTCACAAGCTAAAGTCATATATGTTTACGAGATTCACTTGGAAGCAAAGCTAAGTGCTAGCCTGCAGCAACCCCTGCTTACATCGATTACCCTAAAGAGGAGAGAGAGGTCGTGCCTTCCAATGAGTAGAAATAAAAACCCCTTTCAATTACCCCTCACTTGCATGCTTTTTTTGGATGTATGGAAAATGCACATAAATTTAGAAAGGATAGAAAGAAGAGAAGATAAAAGAGGTACGGGAAATCTCACGAGTGAGATCGAATCTAAAGCTTCTACATTACAAAACGAGAATAGCACTAAACCGTTTTTTGGTCACTTGCATGCTTTTTGTTTTAGCATTGTCTGGTGTAAACAAATCGTGTTTGCTTCCCGACATAATTATGAATCAAAGTTTGACCACTCCCATTTCTTTTTGTCTTTTTATTTTTAAGCAAGTAAAAAAAAGTAGGGTAGCATTAATAGTGATTCAATTGCTTGATATCTAGTGCTTGAATTTTCATGTTCGACCTCGAACATATTGGGATTTAGACGTACTGAACAACCAGCATATTACCGATCTCTTGTTAGTATAACATCATAAAGGTGTAATATAATTTGAGAAATTTAGTGTCCTCCAAAGATACATTGATTCAAAATAGTGTGCTTCTAGCAAATGTCTCAATATACATGTATAGAACAGGTTTAAAAATGATATATTTAACTCACCCAATTTTATGGGTGTGAGCTCTCAACCACTAACCACCCTTGATTGTACTTGCATCTTTTTCTGTTTGATTTGATCGTCGCGTGCATGTGTATACATAACACATCAGTGAGCCGTACTGATCCACAAATTAAAACATCTCTTAACAAGTTTTTTTCGTTGATATGTCTCTCATTTACTCTACTATCAATCAAAACAAAATACAAGTGAAGAAATATTTTTCATTGATCGGAGATTGCCGGATTGGATTTTCAAACTTGTACGGCATAGCAACATTAATTATCAAATATTGTCTATAACCTACAATAGTTAGCTCAAGTGGATGAAATATGGGTGCAACTCGTGTGAAAGTGCATTAGGTCGAGGGTTTGATTCTACATGATTCTCCACTTAAACGCGTAACTCTTGGTGGAGCCATCCGCACATATATTTGGATAAAAACTTACATGAATTTATGAGTTTGTAAATTGTTCATATGTTAGAAAAGTAGCTGATAAGATCGTAACCTATTTCGAATTACGTTTCAAGAGCAGAAAAGATAACTTATTTCCGTAGAATATTTCTTATACATTCTTAAAATACAAATACATACATGATACCAAATAATCCGCAGCTTTTGTGCATTCTGATAGGTAACTACAGTAGGTGTGAGCTCCACAAGTAGCTGATAGAATATTCTAATATTGACTTTGGTACGAAATTGTAGGGTTTCCGGATCGTGCTGGAATAACAAAAATAATGTGAAAGAGAGAAGAAACTGCACATATAATGTCCGTGGTTTGGGACAGTGGTGGAGTGCCATTCGTACATTCACACCAAAAAGAAAGGTCGACGGTATCTTCATTACTGAACAATAATAGGACGAGTACAAGACGGGATAATGTAATGGGACGCATGGACCAATACTCATGGCAGATAGCTCAAAACAAAGGAAGAATCCTAAAACTCCTAAACACGAGACTGAACACCCATTGGGGGCATAAGCGCGCCTTACATGAAAGCTCTCTACCCATATTTATAGACCCAATATACTAAATCTAAAATGTCATTATTTTTATCTCTATACAAAATATCCTAAGATACAATATATCAAGATATAATCCTTCCAAAAGATAGAGTATCAAATCTAGAAATATCAGAAAATAAAATTGGATTTAAACCACCTTCAAAATTCAAGATACAATCCCAGCAAAGCTCCACCGTGTCTTCAATTCTCCAAAACTCCAAGAACAATATAAACGGCCTCTTTTTCAATACCCAAACGAGCCTTGCTTAATCGGTAGAACACCAAGCAATTCCACGAACTGCTTCAACTTATCAAGGGAGACTCTTCTCGGCAACGGCTACGATTCCACGAATTGCTTCAACTTATCAAGGGAGACTCTTCTCGGCAACGACTATAATCTTCTCCCTGGGAGCCTCCTACATCGGAGCTTGTTAGATCTTGAAATCGTGTTGCCAGCGAACTTCTCTATGACAATCTTTGTAGTAATCTCCAACCCTGACTCTGATACCAATTGTAGGGATTCTGTTTAGTGCAAAAACAACGAAGATAATGTGGAAGAGAGAAGAAACTGTACACACAATGTATGTGATTCGGAGCAGCGATGGAATGCCGTCCATATATTCACACCAAAAAGGAGGGTCAGTAGTGACTTCGTTATTAAACAACAATGAGACGAATACAACATGATAGCTGCACCAACACTTATGGTAGACAACCCAGAACAAAAAAGAAAACTTGAAACCCCTAAATACAAGACTTTGAGCACCCATTGGCACACAAGTGCGCCTTACATGAAAATTCTCAACCTATATTTATAAACCGATACCTAGAACCTAAAATATTCTTTTTTTTATCTCTATCCAAATTATTCTAATATACAGTATATCAAGATATATATAACATTCTCAAAAGATAGAGTATCAAATCTAGAAAAATTAGGAAATAAAATTGGATCTAAACCACCTTCTAAATTTAAGAAAGAATCCCAGAAAAAACAATCAAAAGAAATGGAATGAAATAAGTAATTTGGCTTTAATTTTGATATGTTTTACTCGTTGCACTCATGAAATTTATTGTGCTCATTTTATTGGTCTAGACTTAGTTGATGGACTGATTTTCATTAAAAAAAAACGAATGATCATTCCATCACTTCTCACGATCAAACTTTTTTATATTTTCAAATTGAACGTAAAAATTAACGATTTCGTCCATGTGTTGTTACAATATGCTATAAAACCCATTTTATTCTATTATTTTTCATTCATTCGTACCAAACATAATTTAAACTGCGTAGAATAAATAGATAGTTTGTAAATAGAAGCCCAAAGTTGCGATTCCGATAGAGCATAAACTATCAGTCCATGTCGAATTTGGAAATCGAGCGATGGAGGCACCAGAATCGGCCATTCCTCAAAGTTCCCCAGAATCGAAACAGGAGTGAGCCATTGCCCACTCTCCCAGTTTTTCTCGCACTACACCGTGGCCACCGTGGTTACCCCCAACCTTGACTTAGAGAGCACTTGTAATGAGCCCCAAGTTCTGGGTAATTGATTGTTAGAAAAAGCTTTCCCACATGTTCTAGGATAAATTAAATTTTTTTAGGATCGCATTCCTCATTTCTTTTAGTAAATGATTTTTTGGGTCAGTGACATCGTTAAATTGAGATGAGTTGGGCGCAATTACTTCATCGGTAATTCCATCTGGTGCACAAGAGTCACCAATTGATACTTCATTTTATCTGCCTCTATCTTTTCTTCTTTTTTTTTGATAACCAAGGTATCCGAGCGCCTTCTGGGCCCGACTAGCGGCGGTTGCGACACCTCCTCCTCAGGGTACACGCAATAGCCCGCAAACCACGTGTACCAGGTAAGCCAGGATAATCCTCTCTATCACTTTGCAATTTTTTTATTCTTTTATTTAGTTGATTTCTAACTTCATTCTTATAGAGACTTGAGCAAGTAGAAGAGGAATTGTCTTTATTGATAATGGTCAAAAAATAAAATTTGAAAAGCCCATTACATACATACCCCTTCCCAACATTCATAAATCTAAGACAAATTAACTTTATCTGACTCAAAAATCGTACAAGACCCATAATTGGTCAACAACAAACAGAATACTAGATTTTGTTGGATCTCTAGCACGTACAACAGATTTTTCAAAGTTAGATACTTTTTGGAGGTTATTTTCAGCACCATTTTTCCTTCACCATTAATAGATGACCAAGCCGAACATAAAGCTTTTCTTTCCTTGATTGATTTGAATGTCCCTGGAGCACGCTTGCACCTACACAACGTGAGCCCATTATCACTTTGTATCAAGCTTGAGTTCATGGCAAGCTTTTCGTTCAACCCGCCAATTTTATTGTGGCATCTCTAACCCAACTCGTCTAGTGAATTATTCTTTTCTTTAAGAAGAAGTCTTGTAATTACCTTGCCATAAACTCGAGCCCATTATCACTTTGTATTTCCTTAATGGTACGATTAAAATTTATTATTGATCATATCACAAAATCCCATGAGAAATCATCACACTTCTTATTTTTCCCAAAGTAGGTACAACCAAGTTCCTCTGTTGTAATTATCAACTCGTGAGGAAATATCATGCTCCACATAAAGAAGAGGGTTTGTATGGACCCTATAGGCCACAATGAACTGAATGAAATAAATAAGCGACTCTATTCGCACTGTTTGGAAACCTCAAGCGTGTCTGCTTTGCTTGATGACAAACATCACATCCTTTATCTTCATCTAGGCATAAATTCATATCCTTAATTTTAACATGACATACAGGATGCCCAAATTTTCAATGCCATAGTTCCAAATTATTTGTATACTTGTAAGCGAGAATATGTGCCACATGCCATAAATAATAGACCCCTTATAGCACAATTCACTCCAATCGTCCTTCTCAAGATGCGGTCCTACATCAAACATATATGCTATAAGAATATCACTCCGCAATTAAGGTCATCAATTAATCTCGTAATGAAAATCAAGTTCAATTAAAATCGAGCGACAATAATACATCATTCAAGCTAAATCCTCTTCCACAATTATCTTTCCAATTCAGGTGGCTTGAACTGACTTCCCATTAAGAATAATAGAGTTCAACCTATTGTATCTACTGATTTTATTATTTAATAAATCTTATGAAAGAAGTGAATAATTAATAAATGATCAAATAAAATTTTGTTCATAATTAATTTCATAATATATGATTTTTGGTAAATTAAATATGAATAATAAGTAATAAATTTATAAAAAAAATTGAGTGATAATGAAAAGAATAAAAATAAAATATGAGTAAAATGAATATACAAGAAGAGAGGAGAAAACGTGAGATGTGAGAGTAGAAAAAGATTGGGTACTTACGCATCGATAAATTTGCTATCATACCCTTGATTTTTCTTAATTTAATGGTCCTTTAAAATTGAATTTAATTTTTCAATAGTAGTTTAGGAAGGTAAAAAGACACCAAATATGAGATCTTCTCCCATATATAATATAGATATACTAGAGAAGGATCCTTAATTGATCTTGAATTTGTCAGTAATTCAGCAAAACCTATCATATTCATGGAAGCTCCGTATTGATAATCCAATCATATTTCATTAAATGAAAATGGTTACCAAAAAAATGGTGAGAGGAATCATAATCATCCGTGCCAATAATACTCAACAAATGTTGAAACTAAGAATCAGACAAAGAGAGTCTGCAAAATATCTTTTCTTTTTTCATCTGCAAAGACACTCACCTGATATGGGGGAAATCCTATGCCAGCTACACATGCTACCAGGGTCAGGCCCTTGGAACATGAGCATCATCGGGCCATTTTGAGAAGTAGAGGCTTCGTTATTTTTTAATTACTCTGAACATGGTATATTTATTTTGTATAGGTTGAGAGAAATGAGAAAATCTTTAGATGCCCACAAGTCCCTCTCCTCCTTAGTCTAGAAGATTTTGTACATCATTAAATGTAAAATGATCTCCCTTCCTAATTTTGAGTTTAGACCGCATAATAGTATACCAGCGAGATTACTATGAGAGAGAGAATCAATTCAGAGTGAATCCAGTCTTGTCGCCGCACTGGATGCCGCCTCTGTTTGGACCATTGCTTGCTTTTTCTGCACCAATTCTGACACAGTGGGTTTGCTGTGCGGAATGGGCTTGTTGCACTTGTTTGGGCCATTGCTGTTGGCTGTGCCCGTTAAGTGGCCCGGTGAAGAATTTGGGCCTGCAAATAGATCCCATTCCATGGGTAGAATGGCTCGGCCAGGAAGCCTCCTTTTGCACGTGTCCTGTTCTAGAAATTCTTATATGATCCTATCTTGTCACGTGAGAAAATACCAATTAGATTATGACAGATAAGTAAATCAGTGAATAGTTGCCTTATTTACTTCAAATCAGAGCAATTTCATTGTTCTTTCTCACAACGTTACTTCAAATCAATATTTTTTTTGTCCTGTCCTGTCCTTCAATCCACGCAAGCCCGTCTCTTCCACAGAAACTGCAACTCGGTTTATCAAATGGTGGAAGAAATTTCATTAACTTTGGCCATGGAGATGGGTACGGCTAACGAAGTGGCTAAAGAGGATCAATGAAAGAAAATCTCCGCACTGTCGAGGAATCGTGATTATGGATCGATGCTCCAACACCAAGTACATGTGTGTGATCAACAGAAAAGTAAAATAATCTAGAAAATCGGAGAAATGTCCTAACTACCTAATCTAGAGGATAATGATCGATAAAAACATAAAATACCGAAGTATATCATAAATCCTACCGTTTACTAACAGTTACCCTCAAACCGACTTAGGCCCAATTCTCACCGCGACAGTTCGTGGCATCCATGCACTGGTTCTGTATTTCCTGGTCTTTTCCTTTTTCATTTTGGGCTCCTGCCCGCCTAGTATATCGAAAGAAAAAAGTTTTACTATGATTGAAATGTTCATCGTAATCTTAGCATTTTATGTTAGCTAACATACTCGAATTGAATGCCCCAGCACGTCTCATATAATCTCCAAAAAGCCCACCTACAAAATGACATGATTTTGAATCATCAGGGGGGCGAGTGAGGCAGCCGATAGCAGAAGAACGAGGTCCGCAGCGACAATGCTGTTTAATGATTGCCGAGAACGCCCAGTGGATTCATGCACCGGTTTGCGTCGTATGTATGTGTTGTATTTGCCATGTCCAATGTTATGTTGTCGCAGTCCAGGAGCAAAGAACCTAGAGAGGTTTTCCACCAGAGCCCAGAGCCCACACATGTGGATCCGTGTCAGGTATTCATAAAGATTAGCCCCTCCCAACAACACAAACAAAATAAAAATATATACACAAGGAATGTGATCTTAGTATAGTGGTAAAAAACTTCGACCTACAACCTACAGGTTTTGAGTTTGATGCTCACCCGTGAGAGTTTCTCCAACGAGTAGGGACATATCAAAATATGCTTTATGCTTGTCCCCTTGCGAGGACCCTGCACACTAGAAATAATTCCTCTGTATCATTCCGATCTAAGGTATTCTAAGTAACCACGGTGCTGATCAAGAAAAAGACTGTCGGAGGATTTAGAATAATTGAAGGAGGTGTCTCAGTTTAGATAAACTCAAAAGGTCCAACTTGAGCAAACGTCTATGGAGAAAAGACTTAAGCTCATCTATGGCTGAGAGGTTGTCTAAGGTGGGATCTTATCTTTTCTAGCAAATCCGTCAGTGATCTATTTTCCTGGTCACTTCCATGGTTGCTTAGCCTCACCCTGAGTCATGGTATCAGATTTATGTTTCTTATCTATGTACTGTGCCCATGAGCTCCTTTATCACCAGAAAAAAATTACATACACTCATACACGGATGTGATTCATGCCACCGATGATGGGGTAAACATTCAATGTGTAATGCACAACAGTTCATCGTGTAAGGTTTTCAATATCTACGGGGATCAATTTTATACATACAAAGATTTGAATAGTAATTTATATGGTGAACTTGTTATATGGCACACGATGGATTAGCGTCATTTCATATATGTGCCACTATAGTTTGCTGAGGGATAAGGTTGGCCCTCTTCCCCTTGTCAATTTCGTTTTTCTTTAAATGTTACTGGGGCAGCAAGTAGACAAAAAAATAAAAATGTTAATAACAATTAAATGGTAATTCCGGTCCTTACGGCTAGACCGGCTGTGAGAGTGGTCTGGAAAGAATTTTACTATCAAAATAATCCTCATCGTTTCACTCTCTCACGGAGTAGCAAAATCGTGATTTATGCTAAAATTTAAAAAATTGAAATTAAAAAAATAAAATTGTAGTAAATTAAATTAAAGGTGAATAAAGTTACAAAAGGAGAAAAGGAAAGTAAAAAAAAAAACTAGACAATAGGAAGAATGAAATGCATTAAAATAAAACTTTTAAAAAAGTTTTGAAACAAAATTTATCCGGAAAATTTTCAGAAAAAACTATTTTGGAAAAATAAAAGAAACTAAATAGAAAATTATATAGAAGTGAATTCAATTAATTTAAGAAAACTTAGACAGACAAAATTCAAAATAAAAATTCCTCCACAAACTTTAATCCAACAACATAACCCACGCATATAGTTGCACACCCACCACTGTCGCCTCTGCTGTCACCGCCCCTGGTCGCTTCTACTGCACTTCTCATGTCGCTTCTGTCCCCTTTTTACATCTCCTTCCAATTGCTTTGTGCAGATGATGCGTATGCGTTTCTGTGAATGCGCTCTATGACTCGGGAAAGAAACTCGACAGAAGTGACAGTGGTGGTGGGAGCCGTCCGCTGTAGAGCTAGGCTTGTTGTGCATTGATTAAAACTTCATGAACAACGGTTGTGATGACCGCCGCCATAACCACTTGTGGCTCTTCTGTCCATGGGTCCAAGAGAAACCCTTTTTTTTTTTTGGTGAATTGTATCCGATTTCTTATTTTTATATGATTTGTAACATTTTTTATGTTCACTTTAATTTTATGAGTTTTCTTTATTATTTGTTATTTTAATTGTTTGAATTTTATTTTATGCATTCTTTTGTTTGTTTAAAATTTTATTTTGACTTCTTTCTATTATTTCTTAACCTTTTCTTTTCCCCCCTAATTTATATATATGTATTTCTACATCTTAATATAATTTTCGTGCTAGAAGTTGATGGAAAATTAAAAAGAGACATTAGAGCCATTTTTTGAGACGAGATGGACCATGCAGATTTTAAGATTCATACGTGCTTATATAAGGGTTTGACATACATTCCAAGAAAGAGTATAAAATGTGTTTCATATTGTATGTGCTTAAACAACCTATTTAGAAAATGTATGAAAAAATCTATGCTTCATTATTGTATGAAACTTAAAAATCTTAATGCATCCTTGGTCACTTTTTACTACAGCATACTTATCAAAAAAAGACTATAACATAAAGTAAGGAGTTGTTGATTGCTACTTTGGCATTTTATCTATGGTTATAATTGATTTGACCAGCTCGAGTGTTATTAAGAAAAGCGGCTAAGGACATGTGTGGACGATCGGCCCACTTCGAAAACCCATGGTGTGAACAAAATGTTGCAATGTGAACTAAATTTTTCAAATCTGATCGAGCCAGGGTTTTTCATTTTTAGGTAGGAAAACATGGGGTGGTTTTCAAAAATGTCAGACTCCAATATAAAGATACCAATTTTACGAAAATTGTTTTATCACGCTTGACTCAACTGAGGAATATGCAAAACCCATGCGATGGAGAAGGAGAATCAGAGTTGTACAGCTATCTTTTCACTTATAAAATTTTTCCATTTACTTATCTTGACTCTCATTGCGCTAAGGATTAGAGATTCAAGTAAAGGAAATAGGTATCCGATCAGAAAGTTATAGTGGAATGGCACCTCGATTAGGTCCAACATCATTGGTCTTACAATTCCTGCCCATGTGGCATCTCGATTTGTTCGAAAGTGAGCGCCACAAAATCTATTTTCTAAGGGGGCATTTGGTTCTATGTAAAGTTTACTTTACATGAAAAATGGCAAGATTACATCTCATTTTATATTGTTTGGGTGTAAAATCAGTTGCAATTTGAGATTCCCAGGTTGCATTCCTTTTCCCGGGCCTGGGCATATTGGTTGCAAAGATTTTGTAGACAAAAAGATTGGAAATTTAATATTACAATGGCACCCACCACAAAAAAAATTACAAAAGGCCTCACATACTCTTTCCTCCTCCTCTCATGTCTGTCAGTCGAAGGCTGCCCCTAAAAGGATAAAGGGATGGGTATTTTTGTAATATCAATTATTATAATATTATATATATATATATATATATATTTTTTACTTTCCAAGAAATTTATAACACTAACCAAATACAACAAATTCATTTTACCACTACATTCCATGCAAAATAAATTTTTTTGCTGCAATCTAAGTTTCCTTCACAATTTAATAATACCCGAACCAAATGCCTCCTAAATGCAAACAGAATGCAAAGTCATGTACAGTCAAGGAAATGTAGAGATATGCTTACAGATGCTTTTCATGCAATGCATCCAACCATTCAATCAAACTGTCATGCAGCAAATACCCCAACCCTGTATGATAATAGCTTTGGCTTTTTACATCATTAAATAGTTTTAGCTATTGTAATTCAGCACTAGAAACTAGAAATCATATCTAAGAAATGCAATAAACAAGGTCTTTTACTACCAGAGTCCCGTGGAGGCATCTGAAGATGTTACAACCCTAGAAGCTGCGTTGGCCTTCTAACAGTGGTTATGGAATTCCTATATTGTTATTACAAGCATTGATCAAGTTGGCATTCTTGCAGCACCTCATTTAATTAAAAATCATGTAGTCGATTTGTCCCAGCACGATGAGACTTCCCTAGTATTGAGAGCTATATAATATATGCACAAGTTAGTTCGTCAAAAAAAATACTCAATGTAGAATAAAAATCAGATTACCAACCAGTCCAATCTGAGTCTTGGTCCCAGATTTCTAAGGACACGATAGCCGGCTTTCTAGATAATTTTTTAAAAATTTTGTGAAATAATCTATTTTTTTGGAAAACATTTTAGAGTTTTCTATTTTAAAAAAATTAATGATTTTTTTAATATTTTAGACTTTTTTATAAATTTTTTTATAGTTTTTCTAAATTTTTAAAATATTTTCTTATCTTTTAAAATTTTTAAAAAAATTTCCTAATTTTTCCAAAATTTTTAAGCTTATTTTGATTGCCACGTCAGCAAAAATCGCTATATGACATATGTCTTTATTGCCATGTGTCCCCCGTAGACAATTTAGATGACGTTATAACAGAAAAATCGACAAGTGACAAAACGGAAAAAAAATGGAGGAAATGCTGTAATTTTCTAGATCATTAACAAATTAAGATAATATAAGAAATTAATAAAACAACATAATTTTCTAGATTGTTTACAAAAAAACTATAACGTTGTAATAGAGGTATTTTGCGATAAGGTAAAGAAGATTTTCAAAGAACTAAAGAAAGCATTAAAAAAAAGGAAATAAAAAGAGAAAAATAAAAGAAAAGCGAAAATGTTTTTGATTAATATTGAATAAAATTTTAATTAATACTTGGAATTTAGTTATCAAACCTAAGTAAAAGGAAACTAAAAATTTTATCAAGTTAAAGTAAATATCTATATGCGAGAATTTACATCAAATCGATATATTATTGCTTATATTTGTTAGGTTGTCCCTCCTCCCTCACTCTGCAGTTATTCTTTCCTGAACAATTTTTTGTTTCTACAACTAATTTATTTAAACAAGATTTTTGGAGTGCATTTACTCATGCTTCGGTGGTTAAGATCCCAGCAGTAAATGGAATAGATTGATGTATTGATCCTAGGGGTATAACTCGAAATAATAGTTAAACTGAGAAAGAGTATTTGATATGATTGGTACCGTTTTTAGCTTAAGACTTAAGTGTCATGACTTTGATCTCACCAATGAGAATTCATGTGTCGTTCTATCTCCTATTTCTTATACCCTTTCTAAATTTACGTGCATCATTTGTACACCCAAAAAATAGTTACATGCACCAAAAAATTAATCTAATCTGCTGCTATTATTATCGAATTCATCATGGCTTTTATTGTGCTATTGTGTTAGTGGTCATTCTCCTTCATTTTCACCACTAGTGTGCTCCCTAACTTTCACTTCCACCATCTTGAGTGCAAAATTGGCATTACTTCACAGCTCGTTGATCTCATCACATTGTACTGGTCGAACAAGAGAAAGGAGTTCATTTTGATATGCCACTTTTAATGAATCTAAACTCTATATCTATTCGATTATTTTGGTTTGGATGACTGCATACCAGGTCAATTTGTTTCTAACTAATTGTTGGTATGAAAAAAAGTAATCTTGCTAACATTGTCCCGTGATAATGAATGGGTCATGCTTCTGATAGTTTGCTCTGTGTCAAACTTCTACAATATTGTACTCAATACGAAATGCACGTGTATCGTCCTGGTGTAGGATCAAAACAATTACAATGAAATAACACGAGTTCTAAAGTCTCTGATAACATCTCATAGGAGTCTCTGGAAGATATTAGCATAAGTACATTTTGCCCATATAGGACTATTATAGTCTAATTTTTAATACTCCAATCTTAGATGTGAAACTTGTGACATTGACTAAATATACTTGTAAATTGTTTAGAAGATTAGCAAAATATGGGCAATGATGTGGTTAGTATTTTAGTGCATACTTCCAATTTCCTATAAAAATTTGTACAACAAGTGGTTTGGCAAATGTCGATAAATTATGAGTTAAAAGTTGTCGAAAAATTATCCAAAATAAATAAATTACACAATATCGATAAACATCATTCTGATGTGTTCACACTCCTTAATCGGCTAAGAATATTTGTCGAAATTTTGTCTGTGCAATATTTCAAAATTTTTGAGCAATTACTGGTGATGGAGAGTCATAGAAAATTTTGAAAAATATTTTTGCCACATCATCAGTAATCTAATAAAGTACAATTGGAAAAGTCCTCTTAGAAATAGTAATGCATAATACATAATATTTCCTTGATAATACTAAAAACTTTCTACAAATTTTGTAAAATAATTTAGTCAAACATGCTGAAAAATATAGGCAACAATGCCATCTGTAATTAGTTGTGCAAAATATCGATAAAATTCCATCCACTATATTGTCGTAACTTGGTAAAATAACAATTAAAAAGTTCCAAAAAATTTCAAACCAATTAATTAGTAGATAATAAGTAATTAATATTTTTTAATGTGATTTATCAGTAATTTGTTGATATATTTATGTAATTATTTTAGTTTGGTCAAAAGATCCACTTTGGAAAATTTATCAACAACATCCTTGTTGTTAATCACCTGTCTATAAAAGCAAATTTTCTTGTAGTGTCACTTACACCAGTTGTGCTTCTTCTCCTCTCAAGTGCTCCATAGGCCCATATTCCACTAGCCTCAATTCCTTAATTAACTCTTTCTCAACATCTAGTCAAGAGGCAAGGCCTTCGATGTTCGTCTATTACCACTCCTATAGTTTCTTCTCCTCTTCCAAGCATTAGGACAGAGCCAGATAATCTCCTAATGTACAACAAAGTTTTTCCTGCAACTCCTCTATGTTAGAATGGATTCTAGAGATTATGTCAAACCATTTTACATGAAAGGCCTCTGCTCTCTCATGGCGCTTTGCTATCCTACTAAAAGGGCACATTTCCTTCTCTTGTACTCAATCAAATAGAGAATAGACTTGCCTCTAAATACCCAAATCGTGACAGATAGACAATAGATTGGTCTTAAAGATGGAACAGCCACTACTATAACATCTACGACTTGGCACATAATACTCCCAAAAAAATAGGGGCAATTGATATGGAAATCATCATCAGCATGACAAATTCTGAATCAGCCACTACTTGAAAAAACCTAGTTTGACTACAACAAGATTGGCTCTAGTTAGACTATAGCCAGACCAAATACTAGTACGTCTCACCATCATGATCCAATCAACTTTAAGATATTTTGACAAATATCATGGAGTCTAATTTGCCTATGATTAGTCCTAACAATCACTAGTCATCAATGATGTTGATCCAACCTGTCACCTTAGTCACAAACACTATTGCTGTTGATCTGTCATAGTTCCAACAATGCTGATTTGCCACGTCATCCGCTCTAGATAGGTAAATATCTATAATTATCCCACACCTCAAAGGACAAGTTATCTGACATGCAAGCTTCTTTATTGGTACTTTCCAAATACTTACCTTATGCTCTCAAAATTCATTTTGAATTAAGTATCATATGGTTAGTTTCTGGATCCAATCCCCAGGCTCAAGTTCTTTGCAAGCATTTGAAAAACACACCTAACTGTGAAGTCCCGAAAATAGACTTAAAGATACGTGGATTGATGTGTGTAAAAGAGTGCACGCAAGTATACGTAAAACAATCAAGTAATATAGGATGAGTAGAGTGTTGTTTCCACCAGAATTCTCCTACTAAACACTAAAATTGACACAATAGTATCCAAGCCAACTAAATCGAATACTGGAAATAGAAAATAAAAAAGTAAGTAATTAAAATGGAAATTAAGCAACAAGAATCAATTAATTAAGGGCTCCAAGGGTTCACAACTTCTCCTATTGTAATCTTAAGCCAAATCTTTTTCTCATGCAATTAATTCTATCATGTCATTAACCTAGAGTTCTAGGGTTTCCCCATTATCTCCTTACGCACCTCTCGATATCGCAAGAATGTGCTGAAGCAGAAGACATTAACCCACTTTGTCTCTATGTGGTTAATGTCCAAAGGCCAATTAAACCAACCCTAATTGGCTATTTATGGTGCTCACCATCTCTCAATACGCTCACACGAATAACCTCACCTCTCAATATAAGTGAACCAACAGTTTGCACTCTCTAGCATGATTTTGATCCCTTCTCTCAAGGCTCATCTCCATCTCAAGATTATTCTTGTGGGTGGCCAAACCAAAAAAATGCATCAAGAATGAGATACACATAAATAACACCAAGGAGATGTACCTTGATAGAATCATACACGTGAGAGAAAAGAACTTTACTTGGAACATCAAAATAGGTTCCATTGATCCCTCTAAGAATCTAAGAGTTTAGTTCAACATAGTGAAAGCGAGTACAAGAGTTGAAAGACAAGACAACATCATGAAAACTAGAAAGAAAGGGATAGAAGAAACTCTAGATAGTGGTAGAGCCGAATCTATCGATCAAGCCTCTATGACCTTCAAGCACGGTCCCTCCTTCTTGCTCTAAGTTTGCAGTCGTCCTTCACTCTTGAAACATACTACAATATGCTAAATGTAAATGAAAAGTTATGGCCCACTGAAGTGATGTCTTTAAATAATTTTGTGTGTGTGTGTGTGTGTGTGTGTGTGGGGGGGGGGGGGGGGGGGGGGGGGGGGTTGGTGTGTTGGGATCTATTGGGATATTTCCCGATCTCAAACTTTTCCTTTAGGATGCTACCTATTGTTTCAAGTCTTTAACCACTTTCCTCTTTGTTTCTAGACCATTAATTGCTATAATGAGTGTGAGAATACTTTTGGAAACTTTTCTAAGTCGTTGTGATCAAGAAATACAAGTTTCCTATTTTGAAACCACGTGAAACATGTGTGTCGCCAGTGGACCATGGTCTAATGTCAACAAAGAGTGGAAAATAACCATCTATTTATATCCCACTCAATCAACAAAGAATTAACATTGTTATTCAATGCAACACTACTAAGTAGAGGTGGCATTGAAGAGAAATTCAAATTTCTCTTTTTTTGCAAAACCCAATTTGCATCAACAAAGTGCGTAGTGAGAGAGATGTACTCATCACAAATCAAATGTCAATGAAATCCTTGTACCGTGAGCTTCCTTAAGCGAGCACTTCATTGCCGACTTTTTCCTTTTATAAAGCTTCAATACATTAGCCCTATCTATGTCTTGACAAATAAGAGACATACTCTCACGCAAATATGTGAATAATGCTCTAATTCCAAAGTATTCAACAATGAAAAGAGGCAAACTATGCTTGATGATAGCAGAAATCAGTAACTCACGAAATCTTTTAAGATCAAATTTAGCACTTCTTAAGGTGAGATCATGGTTCATGAACATTTGACCAATACGACATGGGTCCTTATGAATGCATTTCTCACTATGCCTTTTCAAATTTCCTGTCCTATAATGACTATCACATTCAAAAAGAGCTCCATATTTTTTCACTTGCAATGGGCCTTACCATCAAGAGTCTTCTCTTGTGGTCGATTAAAAAAGTTCCATACCAGTGAGGTCAACCTTCATTTCCTCTTATTCTTCCCCACTTATGAATTTCCTATAGTCTTTGTGTCTTTTAAATCATCTCTATCATTCTCAATCAGATCATCATCATCATTAATGGTGCCCATTTCCTTGCTAGAACTTTCCAACTTTCCAACTTCACTTTAAGATTTTCCAAGTCTTTATTAAAATTCCTGAAGTGAACAAACTTTGAAGACTCAGAAAACCACGAGTTAAATAGGTTGGAAACAAACACTTAGAAAAACCACTCTTTTCAAAAAGAGTCCAAATAAAAAAAAACCACAAAACAAAAAGTTAGAAAAACCAAGAATTAAACACCAAGAAAAATTACTCATCATTCCTAAAAGTATATGATAGTTCGCAGTGACTGTTATATAGTCACAGAAAACAAGCAAAACCTTGAATCAGAGAATAGCAAAACATCAGTTCCAAGAGCTTGGAGCCATAGGAGATGCAATAGTGACATCCAACTTCTTGAAAAGCATATTACTTCTAGTAATACAACATTATAGTGCTATTCATCATGGGAAGCGAAAGAAATCAATCATGAAACTATTCACATTTTAGACAATGGAGATACTTGTTTCTTCAACATTTCATAATCACCAGAGGGCGTCGATTTAGGCAAAAGTCGAGACTAATTTAGTAATAGTCAATTTTTCTAAACTAGCTATGCAAGCTTAACAAAATGACTCACTATTGTGTCAAGAACAAGCGAATAGTAGAACCTTGGAAAATTGTAGCAGTCTCAACAAGAATAAGAGAACAAACAAACTCATTCGATATTGCTTTTGGGCGATGAAGCTTAGCACATAATGAAGAAGCTAAGTGAGTGAGCACCAATAGTAGAAGTAGAATCTTAGAAATCTCAATACCGAGCGATGAAGAACAAGACTTGTAGAGGAACTTTCTTTTTTTCCTTGCAAGCATAAGGCTTTTCAGTTTTGAGTTAGGTGGCACATTGACAGACTTGACAAAAAGTCAGAGATAGAGTGTAAGTATTTAGCCTAAGGGTATAATTGTAATTTCAGCAATAATTTAAATGGGCTTAAACATGTCGGGTCGAGTTATGTGGTTTAAACTCGGCCCAACCTTTTAAATAAATGGCTTACATAGGTCAACCCATTTAGACATAGAACCCATTTAAGCTTGACCCGACCCGCCTATGTTAGGGTATCGTTTCGTGTAAAAAATTACCAGGCCTAATCTCTAGCATGACTTTGAATGCCTCTCTCGAGACTCCTCTCCATCTCAAGATCATTCTCATGGGTGGTCAAACCAAAAGAAAGCATGAAGAATGAGATATACATAAATAACACAAAGGATGTGTACCTCGATAAAATCATATGCATGAGAGAAAAGAATTTTACTTAAAACATTGAAATAGGTTCCATCAATCCCCCGAGGAATCTAGCGATTTAGTTCAACATAGTGAAAGAGAATACGAGAGTTGGAAGATAAGACAACATCATGAAAATAAGAAAGAAAGGGATAGAAGAAATTCTAAATAGTGGTGAAGCAGGAGCAAAATCTCTCGATCAAGTCTACACGATCTTCAAGCACAATTCTTCCTTCTTGCTCTATGTTTCCAGCCTTCCCTCACTCTTGAAATACTCTAGCATATGCTAAAGTAGATGAAAAGTTGTGTCACAAGCCACTGAAGTGATGGCCTTAAATAGTGGGGGAGTTGCGATCTATTAGGATATTTCTCGATCTCAAACTTTTCCTCTAGAATGTTGCCTATTCTTCCAAGTCTTTGACCACTTTCCTCTTTGTTTCTAGGTCCTTAATTGCTGTCATAAGTGTGGCAATATATCTAGAAATTTTCTAAGTGGTTGGGATCAAGAAAGGCAAGGTTCCTATTTTGAAACCGCGTGAAACATGTGTGTCACCTAGTGCACCGCAGTTTATAGACAACATTTTAAGTACTCTATTTCAATAGTTTCCTCTTATGGGATGCATTAACCTCTCTGTAGACCATGGTTGCCTTTTTCTGTTTCTTGTCTGAGCTCTAGTTTACTCTTTCAGAAGATTACTTGATCTTCCTTTGGGTTCCTGCATAGTAAACCACTCTAGCAACATCTAATCTAGATTTAAATTTATAAATCATGATATTTAACTCCCACAAATAAAATGATATGCAATTAATCTCTAAATTTATGAAAAGCGGCTTAAAACTCGAGGATCTAAGTCGGGAATGGGCAAATGAAATATCAACGTGGTTCACTCAGAAAACACATCATTACCTAAATTTTTAATCCCAACCTTAATTTGTGGCCCTCGGTATTGCTATGATTATCCTCTTCTTCTTATACCTTTCTTTTATTTATGATTAACATTATTCACGTTCACATATCAATTATTTTTAAGATATATTACCTATTGTTTGGCACAACACTTAGTTTCTATGCCTATTCTATTCAAACACATGGTAAAACGTTATGAATTGGGAAAGTAATGTTGGGCTACCCTTACTTATCGGACCCACCCAACAAATTAAAATAATAGTAAATAAATTGTATGGGTTTCAGGCCTATTGACCTCCAAAAGGAAGATTATTTTTAAGAAAAATTCAATATAAAACTATTGCAGAATTGTAACAGGAGCTATGAAGCAGAGCAAATTGAGGGCGCACATCAGCAAGAAATTGCAGCAGTTTTTGGGGGTGTTCTACAGGTGCTCTAGGATCTAGATGATGGGCAAGATGTAAATTGTTTTTCTTGAAATTCTAGAGGGTGATTCCTGGTGGAACAAGTTTCATTTGACAACCTCTCTCCTGGAGATTTGCTCATTCAACTGGCCATCGATACATCTCTTGTTGATCCCTTTTGGTGAGATCATTACTATTATTCACCCTTTTACTCTAGTTGATGAATATTTATTATTCAAAGGTGTAGTCCTTGATGATTATTGGTGTGTTATCATCTGAGTAGATTAGAGAAGAAACAATGTATATTACTATTTATTAATAGTCGAATTTTTGTTGGCTCGATCCCTCTATTTTTCCCTTTATACCAAGGTTTTCATGTTAAAAAATGTTGGTATTCTTCATCTAAATTTCTCTTCATATTATTTCATGGTTGCCTATTTAATTAACATAGTTGGGAAAAGATTGTGATTTTTGAGATATTTGATTAGCCTTTTCTCAACAGTGGTATCAGAGCTTGGTTTTATTTTTACATGAATTAAACAGAAGAGAAAAATGCTCCAAGTTAGATATCTATGTTGATAATTCCAAATTATTTATTTGAAATCCTCAGACGAAGGATTACTTGAATTGCAGAGATCTGTATGATCTTACTGAAGGTGATTCTACAAAATCTAATAATATTAATGAAAAGTAATGGGAGAAAATAAAAATCAAGACAGTAGCACAAAATCGATCATAGGTGGATGATAAAGTTTTCCATCATATTGCTAATATAGATGTACTCGACACTGTCTGGAATAAGTTATAGTACATGTATGAACAAAAATCGCCACAAAATAAAGTGTTATTCATGAAGAAGTTTGTTAATCTAAAATACCGAGATGGTCAGTTTATAGCAAAGCATCCTTCCAGCTTTCATGAGTTGATCAATAAATTATTGACCATGAAGATCATGTTTGATGATGAGATGTAAGCATTATTTTTATTGGGTTCATTGACTAATAGATGGATGGGAGATCCTTGTTGTGTACCATAATAATTCAGCTCCAGGAGGAAAGTTATCCTTAGATGTCATTAAAGATAACTTATTTAATGAGGAGATGAGGAGACAAGAATAGAACTTCGGTGCTCAGTCAGAGGCAATAATTGTTGAAGATCGTGGGAGAAGTAAGCAGAGGAACTCCTCCAGTCATGGTCAATCCAAGTCCTGAGGAAAACCAAGGCACAAAAACATTTTACTTGTAATTATTGTAGTAAGCTAGGGCACTGCAAAAAAGAGTGAAACAAGAAAGGACTGAGGATACAAGCAAGGAAAGTAAAAGAACGGGAACAATACTGTAGTGGTTGCATCTAATGATGTGGAATATCTTCTAACTCAAGAAGATTGTATCAATGTTGTAAGATAAGTGTTTTCATGAGTTTTAGATACTGCAACATCCTTTTTTGTTACACCTCGTAAAAACAATTTCTAAATACACCACGGTTGATTTTGAATCAGCAACAATGGAAACAAATCAGGATCCCAAATTATTGGCATGGGATACGTTGAGTTACATGGCAGTACCGGGTGTAAGGTTTTGCTAAACAAACTCAGACATGTGCCCGATTTCTACTTAAAAGTAATTTTTACCAGAAATTAGATGATGATGGCTATGAAAGTAACCTCAAAGTAGGAGAGTGGCATCTCATGAGAGGTTCACTTCTGGTGACAAGAAGGAAGGAAGAAAGATCGCACTCTCTACAGAAGTGAAGCTCAACGTATCACGTGAGAGATAAATATAGCTGAAGCAACATTTTTCTTGGAGTTGTGGCGCAAGCAATTGCGCCATATGAGTGAAAAGAAATTTCAAGTATTAGCCCAATAGCAGCTACATCATGGCATGAAAGGTATTTCTCTAGACACATGCATTGATAGTTTGGCTAGTAAGTAGAGTAGAGTAAGATTTAATAAGGCTCCTCTTTCTAGAATATCCTTGATATGATGCATATTGATGTCTGTTTTTTGAAGGATAAGTCTCTTGGTTGTTCTATTTATTTCTTTACATTTAGTGATAACCATTCTGGAAAAGTTTGGGCTTTTCTTTTGGTGCACAAAGATTAGATGTTGATAGGGCTCAAGAAATTTCCTGCCAAAGTCAAGAGAGAAATTGACAAGAAAGTCAAATGTGTCCATGTAAATAATGGCGGTGACATGGGGCCATTTGAAGATTACTGTAATACCCATGGCATCAAGTTTCAAAATATGATTCCTAAAACTCCTCAACACAACAGAGTTGCTGAAAGAATGAACCAGACTATTGAGGAGTGTATCCGGTTTATGTTGTCATATGATAAGTTATCGAACAGCTTCTGGGGTGAGGCACTAATAACTGCAGTCGAGATAATTAATCGTTCACCTATAACTGCCTTGAATGGTGATATACCTCTTAGATTCTGATCAGGCAAATATATTTCCTATAAGCACTTAAGAGTCTTTGGATGTATAGCATTTGTTCATATTCCCAAAGATGAGAGATTCAAGCATGACAGTAAAACAAAATGGTGCATCTTCCTTGCATATGGAAATGAAGAATATGGTTACAAACTGTGGGACCTGATCAACAGGAAAGTTGTCAGAAGTAGGAATGTAGTATTTCTAGAGCATCAGACAATTGAACATATCTCTAAGGAGTCGAAGCCAACTATTTATAGGGATGCTCTAATTAATTCAAATGAATCAATCCATCAGTGGAAAATAGAGTTGATAGTGATAGCAAAAATTCAGTAAATATGCCTGTACAAGTCGATGATGATGTGAATAGTAATTATACCGAGCAATATGAGGAGTACAGTACATATGAATATAAGCAAAGCCTTCGTTGAGAAGATCGAGCAGGGAGAGACAAGTCTCCAAGTGGTACCCTCCAATAGAGTATGTGTTATTGACTGAAGTGAGGAATCAAAATGCTTCGAAGAAGTCCTGTCAAATGATTATAAGGAGGAATGGCTGAATGTTATGCAAGAAGACATGCAATCCTTGCATGAGAACACGACCTATGAGTTGGTAGAACTTCCTGATAGCAAGAAAGCACTCAAGAATAAATGAGTATTTCATCTAAAAACTCAAGAAAACAATCTACAATCGAGATACAAAGCAGGGTTCGCTGTCAAAGATTTTAGTTGATAGAAACGGGTTGATTTTGAAGAGCTTGTCTCACCTGTGGCCAAAATGCCATCCATTTACATGGTTCTTGGCCTAGTTGCTAGCATAGATCTTGAGATTGAAGAGTCGGATGTGAAGACTACTTTTCTCTATGGTGATTTTGAGGAAGAGATTTACATGGAGCAATCAAAGGGATTCCAAGTTAGAGGTAACAAACATCTAGTATGTAAATTGTGGAATAAAGCAAGATCACAACGTTATATGAAGTTTAAGTCCTTTATGACAGAGAATGGGTGCAGTAATTACACATGCAAACATTGTATTTTTGTAAAATATTTTCACATGGTGACTATGTTGTTCTCTTACTCTATATGGATGGCATGCTCATATTGGTCATGATGAAAGCAGGATAGACATGTTCAAGAAAGAATTGAACAAATATTTTACCATGAAGGACTTAGGGCCAATAAAATAAAGTTTGGGCATGAGGATCAGTTGGGAACTGAATTAAAGAAAGTTATGGCTATTCCAAGATAGATACATTGAGATGATCTTAAAGAGATTCAATATGAGCAAGGCAGCATTAGTCTCCTCTCCACTTGTCGACCACTTCAAGCTAAGTGTTAAACAATGTTCCTCAAGTAAAGCTGAGAAAGCTTCTTAAGAATGTGTCATGTGCCTTTGTTATTGGTAGTCTGATATATACTATGGTTTGCACTAGACTAGATATAACCCATGCAATCAGTGTGATAAACCAATTTCTTTCCAATCCTAGAAAAGATTATTGGTCTACAGTTAAATGGATTCTAAGGTGTCTTAGAGGCACTTTGACAGTATGCTTATATTTTGGTGGCGTTGAGTCAATATTTAAAGGGGTACCTAATGTACATATGTCATTTGATGTGAATTCTAAAAAGTCTACTTTAGGATACTTGATTACATTTGTAGAAGCAGGTAGTCTCTTGACATAAAAGTTGTAGAAATGCATCTGACAACAATTGAAGTCAACAAAGAATTTCTATGAATGAAATAGTTTTTGCAAGAGTTAGGCTTGGAACAAAAATAGTATGTGGCTCACTACGACAGTCAGAGTGTCATCCATCTCAGTAAGCATTCTAGTTACCATTCTAAATATAAGCACATTGATTTACATACAACTGGTTTCGTAATGCCCTTGAGATAAAAAAAAATTCTGCCTTGAGAAGATTCACACTATGAGAACTTATCAAATATGATGACTAAGCCCCTACCTCTAGAGAAACTTATTCTATGGCAAGCATGAACGTTTAGTGGAGTCCTCCCAATGAGCAAGGTGGACAATTTTGTTGGATTATCCTTACACATTGGGCCAATAAATTAAAATAATAGCAAGTAAATTGTACGAGTTTCATGACCCAATGACCTACCAAAAGGAAGATTATTTTTAAGGGAAAAATTCAACATAAAAATGATTGGATAGCCATAGTACAACAACCATGAAGCAAAATGGCAAATTAAGGGTGCACATTAGCAAGAAATTGTAGAAGGTTTCGGAGTATTTCACAGGTGCTTGGGATCAAGACAAGAGGGAAGATGTGATATGTTTTCTGTGAAATTTTAGAAAGTGATTCCCAATGGAACAAGTTTTATTTTGAAAAGTTTTTCTCCTTGAGATTCACTCATTTGGCTGCCTATCAACACATCGCTTGCTCACCCTTTTTGGTGAGATCATTGTTGTTATCCATCCTTTTACTCTGAGTGATGAATTTGTATTATCCAAGGGTGTAGTTCTTGATAATTATTGGTGTTTTATTCTCTGATTAGATTGGAGAAGAAACTATGTATCCTTCTGTTTGTTGATAGTAGAAGTTTTACTGATTCAACCCCTGGTTTTTTCTGCTTACACTAAGTTTCCAATTAAAAAATCTTAGTATTCTTCATCTAAATTTATTGTTACATTATTTTGTAATTGTCTATTTAATTGATATATTAGGGAAAAGATTGTGATTTTTGGATTATTCGATTATTTTTTTCCAATGAGTTATATGCTAATATATTATTGTAAAAGTGTTATTTATTATTATTTGATCCAATATGATCATGTGAATAAGGAGAGTCTTTTGTATAACAGGTATATCAATGATAGTGTTACAAACTAATAAAATTCAGTTATTTTGAGTTTTTTTTAAAACCTTAAGAAAACTAGTTCTAAAAATAACTAAATCTTATTATTTTGTAACACCACATGAGCACTACCGTATGGTACACCCATTACGTACAAGACTTTCTTGTGAATTAGAGTGTACACCGGTTCTAGATAAATGTAAAATTAATAGAAAGATAAGTTATACTAAATCCTATTGAAAATTGGGTAGGTTTAAGTAAGAAACTAAAGAACAAAGTAAAAGAAGCTTTTGTTTTGGTACACCGAGTACTTGGCACTAGAACTAGATCTCGTATATGAAACTAGAGAGAAAAGGGATAGAGGATTGATGGATCAACACTATCTACGATTTTTGTATGGTTTGCACCACTACACTTTCAATAGAACTAACTTTCATTAGATATAATAATTATGTATTTTGAACAAATTTATTCTATCCAATATATCATAGGAACTCAAAAGTCAAGTAATGAATTAAAACAAAACCTACTAAAGATGTACCAATAGTCAAACAAAAACTAAAATCTTCTAATAAAGCGACTTATAAAATACTAAACAAAAAAAGTTGAATAAAAATTACTTATCGTAAATAAACCTACGAAAATGTTGAAACACAATATGATTAAAAATTACATAGTTTCTAACATAAAACTGAAATTCGTGTTATAATATATCTTATGGATAAGATTTGATATATAATTAAATAAGAAGATTGAATCAGGGTAAGATTTAGGTGGCGTAGGGATAGTCACCCCTAAACTTGAGATATTCTAGGAGATACTATACATACTTAACTCATTTTTTTTGTTGAATTAGACATAATCCGCCCTCAATTCGTCATACTACACTATTGTAGAGTTTTGCTCCTCATACTGCACTACTATATAGTTTTGCTCCTGAACATCTTTTTTGGATCCGTCCATTGAATCCAAAATATAGGGTTGATTTCAGTTGGTTATAATATGATATCTTAAAAAAATACAAGATATTTGGACTCAGGAACGGATCAAGAAATATAAATAAAATTAATAAAAAAATCGCATGCGGATTCAAATATTTTCTCGAGTTCAAGGTGAATTGCCCTTGAGTCCATCCCTATGTGGACCGCTCACTCTAATATAAACAAAGTGAAAGGAAATTGGGCAGTGGCCTCTTTAATTTCTCAATCTCATGATGTTGCGGGCATTCATTTTTGTTGTTGAATGTAGGTGCATGTGCAACTCATTGAAAGCTCACAATAGGAAAGGAGAATAATGCAAGTGTCAAATTAGAATTGATAAAGGAAAGAGAATTATATTTTGGGTATCAGTTGTGCTTGGTCATCAAGTTAAGATAAGGTTGTTGGAATTGGACAGGATTCACTAATGTCCCAAATACAAGTTTTCCTAGGATTAGGGTTAGTTTTGTTGAAAAATAAGATCTCGCATCGAAAAGCGGATAACTTGAATTTCTAAAATATAAGAAAATTGGACTATTGCTGCCTATAAGCTTAAATTTCTAACCTCTTATAGATTTGGTGAAAATTTTACATGGTGTAAGAATAGATTACTGTGTGAACTTACACCTCACTAGGCCTGAGTGTGGAGTTTGTGGACATTGAGTTCTAGACTATAAAATGTCTAACTCATTATTAGTTGTTGAAGCTGAGTTTGGAGTTCGTGGGTTTAAGTCTAAGACCAAAAGAAAAATGTATAAGTCGTGATTAGTTACTCGAGTACAGAGTATAAAATCCAACTTTTGTCAGTTGTCAACTCAAGGATTGAATATAATGCTCACCTTGTGGTATGTTGTTTCCCTTATCTGAGTGGAGGAAAAAAATGCCTACTTGAGATCAATTATTGAGGGTGTGCATTTAATGACACGTGACAAGTGTGTTTCATGTTGTTATATAAGGGTATTGAGAAATAAATTTTAGAACGAATGATGAATAAAATGAAATGTGGAAATCACCTATATGCTTAAGTTTTTATGTGGATATATGGGTTCAATTTCTTACGAATTGATGAAAATTTTACAAAGCTTAATGGCTAATTTGCCATGAAAATAAATAATTTTAATTTGTGAATGTAAGAAATGGTTTTAAAATAAAAAATGATCTGCCAAAGAAGATAGAACAAAGTGATAGATAGGGAAGGGATGCTGGAGTCTAGCTATCACTGTCTTGGGGAAAGGCGGTGGATGTTTTTGGACTACCACGGTCCCGACTTGTACTCCTTTTCTCTCTTCATAAAGAGGGGGGAAAGGGGACATTCGTCATTTTACTCCTATCAAACTTATCGCTATTGAGATTGTTGATAATTGGGGTATCCGAGTCGGACTGTCCGAATTTCATTCGACTAATCCCACGATTCCATATGCACACTTGTGAGGATACAAAACAGAGTAAATTACGAGGTACCAACTGTTGTATAATATGTGTATTTAATAATAATAATAATAATAATAATAATAAAATTAAAAATGATGAAAAGGAGGCAACGGTAAATTGCTTAATGAAGTTTCCTATTTGAAGGTAACGGATTTAAGTTACCGGTCATGAGATTGTTGGAGGAAAAATTAAAATCAAATTGAAGAGACACAATATTTCAATCGTGACCATTCAAATAATTGTGACTATTCAATTGTGACCTTTTAACATCTATATATATGAGTTGTATGTGTAAGAGAAAGTAATAAGTTACATACATACTTTCAAATTCTCAATTCTATATTTCTTTTATGTGTCCTTTATTTTTCTAGGGTTGTGGTTCTAGTAAGGGAGTTTCATGTTTTGCAGCCATGATTCTCCTCGTGGACATTGTATCCCGGGGTTGGATATTTCCTCTGAAGCCGCACTGCAATATTGCTGGGAAATATTTATCCTCGAGAGAGTCTCCTGAAAATGCCTTGCCCACAATTTCGATTTCGAAGTTTTCGATTCCTTTGGTTATTCATGATTTATTATTATTGGAGTGCAATAAATTTTATCTACTTTGATTTTAGTGATTAATCTCGAATGATTTTCATACAACACCAACTAGCTTTTAATATATTTAAATTTAGATGGATATTATAATAGAATAAAAATTGATTTATAAGAAAATTATATACTTTCTCCTACCAACTTAGGCTTTTGTAGGAAAACGAGTTCAGCCTCTTATAAGGTTCATAACCAATAATATAACATATAAGTATCTGACCACGATAATTTCTAATGTAAACCTAGACATATATCCAGTAATTGCTCATTGACGTAAACCTACAAACCTGACAGTCTCCTTTAGACCCAATCGCCTAACTTGCTAATGGTCCGCTCACAATATACAAAATTCAATAGTAGAAATGACACAAATAGTCCTATATGTTTGTCGAGTCTTGCAAATAAGTCCTAAATATTTCAAATTGTTAAATCAAGTCCTATATGTTGTTTAAGATACAACATCGTGTCCTTTTCCGTCACTTATCGTTACTTTAAGCTAACGTGTGTTAGTGCCACATCAAAATCACATCAGTACCACGTCAGCTTAAAGTAATGATAGCTGACCGAAAAAACTCGATGTTATAACGTGAACAATAACATATAGGACTCTCTATGTGTTTATCTCGTTATAATACTAATAGTTTCTTGTTATCATCATGCCAATCTCTTAGAGTTTATCAACAAACTCGATTGGATGATAATGACTTGGCCCGAAGTAGCATCACCTTTTCATTTTCTCAAATAAATAATATGCTGGCCATGATATTCCGCGTGTCACTCTCAACACTACCTCTCTCTCTCTCTCTCTCTTCCCTCTCATTCTCTCTATCAAACCTCACAGTAATTTTCCATCAGTTCGGTTTTCTGCCTGTAATCTGCTGCTTTTTTCCTTCCACACTCTAGGTTATGTATACTATTATATGCAAACGTTTGAAAATTTTGGTATGCTTTTTCATTTTTCGTATTGGTTCTTAATCATATTTAAATATTAAAATCTATAATTTTTATAAAGTCCTCTATATTAATAGTAAAATATTAATTTCAGTAATTTTTCTTTTACTCATATCTACAATATTAATAGCAAAAATATTTTATTAAGTGCTCATATTTTCTAATCTCACTCTATATCACTCAATATTTATAATTTTAGCCCTAAAAACCTGTCATTATTTGAATGAATGATTTAAAATTAAAACTTGAAAAGGTAAAATTGGCATGCATACCAATGACAATTGAGATAGCTCTGTACTACAGAAAGTTAACAAATTTCGAATAAATTAAATGTTGTTATATTATAATTGAACAATCTAATTACATATGTTTATTTCAGTATTTCATATTTATTTATTTTTATTTTCTTTTCATGTATAGCATAGGTATGTATCTAGTCAATTCAAAAAAATAACCATAACGGTAGTGTACCAGAACCATTGTGGTTTGAATGTACTGATTCACATCCCCTATGCTTTAAATAATATCCTGGATTCAAATCTTATGGAAAGACAAAATTCATAATGGAGAGAGTTTTGCGAGGAGTCAAACCTGATCGTCCCATAAATTAACGAAGGTCTGATTTTTTCTATCTGTGCCACTAATATCTAGGAATTCAATTGACCTTAATTAATTCAGTTCGAATTGGATGAATCCATTAGGGATAAAGCTCTCGCAGACGCTTTTGAATATAGACCATTGCTGATCAAATATCATAATGTCTCTTCGTAGTCAATAGAAACATCATTCATCAAAAGCATCATGAATTGCTTCCCCAACATGGAAAAGAAAAATAATGTCCTTTTTAATCATATTTTATCTTTAATTTCACACACCAAATAAATGGATAGGGTCAAGTATTTTATATACATCAGCCTATTTCTTTTCCTCAACGTGAATCAACTTTTGGCGGAATGGATTGAAGAGGGGAAACGTGTGAACGGACTTATCGACCGTATAAAATAAATAATTCTATATTAATATATTAAATTATTTTAATTAGCAATAATTATGGCAACTACTCAGATGATTAACGGTGGTTTGTTCATTTATTGAATTTTAATTAGTGTTTTCTCGAAAAAATTACGTATGATCCTACCTCGCAGTGACTCGTTAATTAAATTATTTTAATTAGTAATAATTATGAAGACTGGTTATGTGATTAATACTAATTTACTCGTTTGTCGAATTTTGACTGAATTTTCTTATGTCACATGATGAGATTGATCATTTAAAAATTTCTTTATTTTTTCACATTACATGATGAGCTAAAATCTCCCATAAATTTCTCTATCCCCGGGTCCCTAAAAAGATCAGAGGCTCTGACCACCCACATGTGGATTAGTCGAACAACCTTTTCTACTGCTCCAAATCCTCTTCCTCCTCACTCCTTTGCCCAGTTGGAGCGCGGACTAATAAAGTCGACCTCAGAGCCCCTTACCTTCTTTATATAATCGTAAAGATGACGGGAATTGTGGTCGAAAAGCTCAACTCTGTCACGATCAACACGCCAATTCATACATAGCACACGATCGATCTATCTTGAAAACACAATCCAAAACAAGTTACTGGCCTCGTTTTCACATAAAAACTAAACTATTGGGCGATAATACATAATTCTTTAACAAATGCGAATTTATTCTTTTAACCGATCAATGGGGGATTCAATCCTCAATACTCGCCCTCACGTGACGACATGCCTTTAACTAATGATCTCAAGTCATGCATTTTTTTCTGCACTCAAGTGAGTGGGAAATGCAATCACGGGGTGGACTTTCTCTTCTCGACCGAACAATTGATACGAGTGTTTATAAATTGGCCATGAGCTGGCATGTTTCCTCCGATCTCAAGTTTAACTGACCACGGTTTCACACTTAGGCTTGGTGAGCACACTACACTACCCTCAACAACTGATCTCATATCGGGCTTTTTTTTCCGCATTCGGGCAAGGGGACACATGACTGTGGACGGGCTTTCACTTCTGTCATCGGGCTATCAACTGATGTGAGTCAGGTTTTATCTTCCGCACTTGGCCAATGCCATGCATATTTCTTCTGGTTCGGGGTTTAATTGACCATGGTTCCATACTCGGAGTTGTCACGATGTAAACTCAAATGACAACCTGCTCTGATACAATATAGAGACCAAGGAATTGGTGCTGAAAACCTCACCAGCAATAGGCCGACTTATACATAGTACACAATCTATCTTGGTTTAAATATCTGTTGTTAAAAATCATGCTTCGATAATTGATAAAATTTTTTGAAGTATTAAATATGTGTAATTCTTGTATTAAAACTAACTCCCTAATCATTTTACTCATACTTGCGGAATTTAATAACAAATGTTATATTTTCTAAAACAATCTTAATAAATGCCACAATATCACTTTTCAATCGATAGCTCAGTAAAACCCTCCCATAATATTAATACTCTTCACAATTTAATAATTCTCGAACCAACTTACCCAAAATATAAAAGGTCTTGAACCAAACATTCTTGAATGGTGAGGACACTTTTTTCGGTCTGAATCACTAATATTCAGAAGTTCAACGGATCCTAACTAATCTAGTTCAAGCCAAGAGGGCCTACTAAGGGGTAAAACTCCCCCAATGTGAATTTTCATTATTCACAAGACTCAAACCTGACACTTCTTAACAAAAAGATGCACTTTACCACCTTAACTAATCTATTTTAGTAAATGGTGAGGACACTTGGAACCAATATAATATCCTTCAATAATTCTCTAAAGAGCATAAAATTTATTATACAAAAGAGACCATGAACTTAGAAGGGATAAAATGATATATTCTGTTATACGTGATATCTTTTGTATTGTGACCTATGGACAGGATGGATTTAGGAGAAGGTGCAAATGTGATCGCTCTCCTTCAACTTGAAAAAACCTGCAATTTTTCCAAACTTCACTTGTTTAGCAAAGAAGGTAGGGTAAACTCAGAAGTGCTGACTGACCCTAAAGGGATTCGAGCCTGACTCATGAAATGTTTTAAATATGTAGCGACTTCATCTATTTATTTTTCTAGTTATCTTCTTTGTAGTTTTTCCTGTGTTTCGCTCCCTAGATAATATTTCTGAAGTGATTTTGTTCATGTTTGATGGGGGTTCAGCTGGCTCAGCGGCATGGAACATCGACCTAAACACAACTTGTTGTTTTGAGCATAATTCACGGAAGCTAGATCCGGTATCCGCCCAAGATCGAACGAGAAAAGGTTTATATTGGGGCTGAAACACCTCTTTTCAAGATCGATTTTTTTAATTATAAAAGAAATGCATAGTTCTAGAAGACAATAAAACGTAGAATGAAATAAATGAATGAATGAATATAAGAATTTACAAGAATTAAATCCCGATCGGTTTAATCTGATGTCAAAATGACCCAAATTGAAAAGCCCCGTTTTTCAAGAACTGCAAATGAACTCCACAAATGAATTTCTCAACCATAGGTAGGAGTTTTTTCTATTGGTTGCTTTTAGCTCTCCTTATTATTTTATTATATATTGAAAATATGAAAAAAAAAATCTAATTTATTAAATAATAACAAAAAAAATTAAAAGAAAAACAAGTAAGAGGGGACTCGTTGGCAGCCATTCATTCTCCACCAAGGTCATTGAACACCTCATGGAACGCAAGCAGTCTTGGAGCGAGAATGACACTTCACATTCTCTTTACTATCAAATCAACTAGAGTAAGGCCCCGCGCTCTGCTGCGGCAAGGCAGTCGTTCAATAATGAAGAGGGAGGAGCAATGATAGGAACGGGATGGCAAGCATGTGCTAATCTTTAGTCTGTAAAAGAAACTGAGCTTTTCACTGTACAGGAAAAATGGTTTTATTTGACAAATCCATCCGGTCAAGGTAAGAAACTATAGGCAATTGAGTTTGGAAAAGAGAAAGATATGAGGATTTCGTACATAAAATTTGTCAAATTAAAATTGAGTTGAAAAGGCAAAATCCACCGCCGTATACATAGATATCGAATAAATAAGAACATATGAGTTACAAACACCCAGTACAGTACGATGGGTATTCTAGCCACTTTTTAACTCACTCTTTATGAAAATCATCTATTACAGAATGAAGAATAGCATGGACCAATTTTCTTTCCATGCAACTTCTTCCTCATTTCAACAGCTGTACATGCCCTGTAACAAAAAGATTAAGATTTCATAAGAGGGCTAATTAGAAAAAACATTAGCTTCCTATAATGCTTTACAACACACCATAATTTGGACAACAAATAATCTAAACCTATGAAATGTTGTGTGAGCAGTAAATATTTAAAAACCTTTTAGCAAGAAGTTTAAATGCAAACTTGCACCATTCATCCCATGAGCAAAAAGCTCACAACAAATATTTTCTGAGGACATAAAAACATAGATGGACAGACAGAAAGAAAAAGGAACAAAACAAAAAGCCGTAAAATCGGCCTAAGCTGTGACATAAGAGAGAGGCTCATCCAATATGAATCGACAATGAAGAAATCAGACAACCATCCCCAACCATGCACATAATTCCCCGTGACTATTTAGGGTTTAGTAGAGAAGGGAAGTGGTCTCGCAAACTTTTTATGATGTAAATCTGATAACTGAAGTAATCAAATCTGTGAAATCACGCAAGGATGGTGAATGCAAAATAGCAAAATTGAATTAAATGAGATGCATATTTTCCATGCACGAATGAATTTTAAATCCATATGACAACAATCAAAAGGCGTTAAATAGATGAAATTGGTAAACGGTAGAATACTGATAAAAAATCTAATTTCGGGGTAGCTTGATTGGCACAATCTATCCAATTGTATAAATAATGATTATATTATCTGCTTCAAATAATAATGCCGGATATAATATAAGATAATTGAAAAACAATGGTATCTACTGAGCACTTAGCATGAATAATAACTTGACATAACAATGAAATTAAAGAATTTTATGGATTTCCTAATCTTTAGTAAGTGATGTAGCACTGTTTTATCATGAATGGTACTATTTTGGTAGGTGATGAAGAGGAGGCTTGCTATGGTACTTGCTGAGGTCAATATGAAGCACTGTGATGCCATTGAGAGTTTCTTTTTCTCGCTAACATTGAACAAAGTTTTGAACATCTTCTCCATCCCACCCATTTGAAGAATCCAGTCTCCCTAACTGAGTTTCCCCATTGATGTCTTTGATATCTTTGGATGGAGCCCTACTGCATAGGAAGAAAGGATGTCCCATTAGTAAACCAATTTTAATTAAGGAAGATCTCTATTGTTCTTAAGCCATATAAGGCATTCCTAAACAAATATCCATTATTGATTACCATGCTCTCCTATGTCATTCACAAAAACATTAGCCTTCTTCCCAAGCTTGTTCATCCTCAAAAGCACCTAGCCTTTTCTCCAATATTCGACAGAATTTTCAACTTTCCTGGAAAAGAGACTCATTGATTTCCCTTTGAGATGCGGAATTGGCATGGCAAGGACCATGAAATTAAAGCAATACCATCAGTACCATAGAAAGCAATACCATTCACAAATCCATGACTTTCTACAAAACATTAAATTAATAATTAATATTTTTTATGGAAATAAAAAGTAAACATATAGAGAGGAAAAGAAGCAGACTTTGCCAATATTCGATCTAGCAATTCACAACCTTGGTTCAACCTTAAACAGAGAAATTAAAACATAAATTTATGCATCCCAGAAATAATTCTTAAGGTCAGAGACACTACAGATATATTAGGAAAGTGCTTTGTGAAAATTGTATTCCATGACTTATACAGAGGAATGTAAGTATTCGGAACATAAAGGAATGTGTACATCAGCAGACACTTTATACTGTAATTTATTTCCATTCTATCATATCGAAAGTAGGATCACATATCCAGGAAATGGACAGCACAAAACGCTGGCAATTTTTAGGTTAACAGACGCCAAGATTCAATGGGAAAAGAATCGAGCAAGTCAGTAAAAGGAAATAGATGAGCACCAACTCGACAACGCCCTGTGGAGAACCCAGTGGACATTCTGACACTCACCTCCACATGACAGAACAGAAATCCCTCCCTGCCAACGAAGGAAATGAAAAAGAAGGCATGTTGTGGCTAAATCGACAAAAATGGACACCGATTATAATCACAGACGAAGGTGAAAAATAAGTCCAGCACATAGGGAAGAAGAAGCAAAAATACCGCTCCAGCTTCGATCGTCGAAGAAGAATAAAGGTGATAATCTCCCTTACCTCACTGGAAGGTCGAAGGAAACGAAAATCCCTCTCGGCGAGCAAAGGAAAAAGCAGCCAAGGCGAGACAGGGCTGGATGGACAACGCCAGAGGCCAATTGGGATGAGAGGCCAAGGAGGAGGAGAGGTGAAACGCCTTAGGGTTCTCACATCTACACGAAGAAATGAAATGAAAAGGGAAATACGTAAACCCGTCTCTTCATTGGGGGAGATAACAAAGGAGAAGATCAAGTGCCTGCGGGTAGGAAACAGCTCGGTACTCGCCGTGTGAAAGCCCCTTGTAACTCCTCGGTGACGTGGCATCATGACAGAGTTCCTTGGAACTCTGTTTTAGATTAAAAGAATAGATTCTTTAGGATTCTGCTCCTTCTATCCCTTGGGAGAGCCATTCCCTATCTTTCATTTTTCCCTCGAAAAAAGAATTTCTATTTATTTTTATATGTGAGTTCTTATTATTTTTCAATAATAAGTAGTAAGGAGGACCAAAAATGAATATAGTTTAAAAATTGAAAATTAAATCCAATCCGAAAGAGTTTATTACCAAATAAGTAAGTGGAACTTGGAGATTGAACAGTTAAAAGGAAAAATTTTCTATTTATGAATTTACCAAGACAAGACTAGAACCGACACCGACAGATGTGTACCTTACCTGCCTGCTTTGACGGTTGATGAGAATTTCGAGTCTATTTTGCTGAATAAGAGAATTCGAGTCCAAAGAACCGCTCCCATGGCAGATGGTGACAGAGAGAGACCCATTTACTTTGGAAATCCCGTTTCCGTGAATGAGCAGATATTCGGTGCGTATAATATACAATGAGTTAAATCTTAAAGTCTCTCTCGAATCTTAATAAGCGTAAAATTTTTACAATTTTTAAGAGTAAATTTTATACGTATTAAGATTTAAAAGTTAATTTATACAACAAATCAATTATATATTATATGTTGAAAATCTGCTCTAGTGGAAGACTCCGCGCCACGGCCCTTCTTCCTCCACTTCTCCTCGCATTTGGAGGCACTCATAACTCCTTCTCTCTCTGTTTTATAATATGAAGTGGATTCTCCTTGAGTTCCTGAACTCTGAGCCCATGAACTCTGCGCCCATGAGTGCTACACAAATCTATAAACTCAAATCAGTTCATGTGTAAGGCATGACCGGAGGGTGGTCACACCAATGACTACGTGTTTATAACTTTTCGACCATTCCATCTTGTTACACAACTAGAAAAAGTACAAATGAAATTCTATTATAAATAGGAAATAGCGTTAGCCACCCATATAATACGTGTAAATATTAGGGGGTCTAAGGAAAAAAACTTCAAAACCGAAAAATTGAAAAAAAAAAAAACAACTGAGACTGATTAGGAAAAAAATTGAATTCTTGGTCGCACATAAATTTGGGTCGGTTTTTGAGGAAAGAAATGTAAACTTTTGATCTGATTTACAAGAGGTTAGACCGTATCCAAACCTAAAAATTGAAGCGGATGGGATAGTAATATTCACTCTTTTATAAATTAGATTTGAATCTCTTATTTATCTAATGTTAGATTGACTCCTCAACAAGAAAAATTGTCCTGAGAAAGTTGTGCCCGAAAAAATCATCCAAAAATCACTCTTCGCAATTAATATTTCATTTTCTAAATGATCATCGGTACCATTTTTTGAACTTGAAAAATTTAAACTGATAAAGTCAGGTTGACAACTTTCACAAATCATCAATCGATCGAACCATTTTCGCCCTTGTCAATATTTAGTAATTAACATATATCGAATCTATTGTGTAGATCATCATTAAATCTTTGATACGTATAAAATTTTTACAATTTTTAAATGTTGAGTTTACACGTGTCATGATTTGAGTGAAATGATTATATAATAACAAATATTAAATATTTATTGGATATGATATATATATCTTGATTTAAGTTAATTTTAAGTAATTTTGTAAATTTTAATGTAATGTAGGACGGACTTTGTCCATCATAATCAATCGATTTAATCATAATTTATTGATTGTTCGGTCCGTTATCGCTGCTTCACTCCAAGTCAAATCTTACCCTCTTCTCCATCTCTCTCCCACAGCTCACTTTCAGGCTTATCCTCCGTCTCTCGTTCCCATTTCCGCTGCTCTCTCTCGCTTCTACTGCGACGGTTTCTCTATCGCCACACTCTCCGATCCAAATTGAAATCAGGGCGTACCCAGTTGGACTTTTCCCCCTATCACGAAATCCAAAACTCATAGCTCCCGAACCTTACTTGCTCTCTCTACTCTCTCCCAGTGTGCTGCTGCTGTTCACTTTGTAAGTGGGTATTCGTACTCCTCCGCCATTGCTGTTTCGTCGTCTTATTATTTGTTTTCTCTCTTGCATCGCGGAATTTAGCATGAAGACATGAATCAGACATTGCTTGCTGCACCCGGCAGATGTTCGAATTCATGCTCTTTTTCTTGATCGAATTCATGTTCAAATTATAGTTTTCCTTTCCAAAATTTAATTGCTTTAAATCGGAATCCCCCTGTCCACCCAGTTCTCTTCCCTGTGAATTTGCCCTTTGATGGTTTCGCTAAATATGCGTCTATCTTTCCTTGTTCTGTTTTTTTTTTTTTTTTTTTGTTGTGGCAGCTGCTCTCAAGAGGATTTGTTGGACTGGAATTGGAGGCTTAAATCATGATTTGCAGGCAAAATCAGTAGCAATATGGGATGCGTTTACTCTAGAGCTTGTATTGGCGAAATATGCGTCCCCAGGGAGGCAAGGATTAAAGGGCCCGTAAACAATGCAAAAGCACAAGACTTCCCTGTCTTCTCTCCTGCATCATCCGCAGATGTTCAGGAGTGTGAAGGTCAGGATCAGCTCAACCAACTTAGCCTTAATGGAGATCCCGAAGCGGGCATCACGAGGCTCTCAAGGGTTTCTTCCCAATTCTTGCCCGCTGATGGATCGAGAACTGTCAAAGTTCCATCAGAAAACTATGAGTTGCGCTACTCTTATTTATCACAGAGGGGCTACTACCCTGATGCCTTAGATAAAGTCAATCAGGACAGTTTTTGCATCCACACGCCATTTGGAACTGACCCGAATGATTACTTCTTTGGGGTCTTCGATGGGCATGGAGAGTTTGGGGCTCAGTGCTCTCAGTTCGTGAAAAGAAAACTGTGCGAAAACTTACTCCGGAATAGTAACTTCCCTGTGGACCCGGTCGAGGCTTGTCATGCAGCATATTTAACTACCAATTCTCAGCTTCACGCGGATGTTATTGATGACAGTATGAGTGGCACAACAGCTATTACTGTGTTAGTTAGAGGTAGAACTATATATGTCGCAAACTCGGGAGATTCAAGGGCGGTGATTGCTGAGAGAAGGGGAGAAGAGATAGTGGCTGTCGATCTATCAGTGGATCAGACTCCATTCCGTGAGGATGAGCTTGAACGGGTCAAGTTATGTGGGGCTCGGGTGCTCACCCTTGATCAGATCGAGGGGCTGAAGAACCCCAATGTTCAGTGCTGGGGAACTGAAGAAGGTGATGATGGTGACCCGCCTAGGCTGTGGGTTCCAGATGGGATGTATCCTGGCACGGCTTTCACAAGAAGCATTGGTGACTCTATTGCTGAGACTATTGGGGTTGTTGCAAACCCTGAGATTGTTGTTCTTGAGCTCACACAAGATCATCCCTTTTTTGTGCTTGCTAGTGATGGCGTATTCGAGTTTCTTTCTAGCCAAAATGTGATAGACATGGTAAGTTACCTGTTATCTTTCAGTTAAAAAAAGGGTTATCTGTTATCTTTGAATTGTTAACTTATTAGGAGTTGCACATAGAATTTGACTGGTTGATCTTTTACTTTTTAAAATTTATGTTCATGGTATAATGTACTTTAAGTTAGTAATAATTTTTCATAGCAAAAAGCGGTAAAATAGTTGGTTTTAATTTGTGCCAGTGCATGAAGAGAATGTCCATTGCTCCTCCTTTCCCTATGCTGTGGTCATGATGAACAAACTTGTGGATTACGCACTTTTTCTCTAAAAGCACGTCGACAAATATCTCTGGCACCTTTGCTGTTTTCTAGCATTATGCTCAAGGGTGCATGCAGGGTACTTGTTAAGGTTCACTACTTATAGTCGGATTGTTAGAGCCAATTGAGGCTAAGAACTTCTTATTTGTGTCTTTGGGCCCTAAGGCTCTATATCCTTACTATAAAAGAGAACCTGCACTCTTTCCCCCCCTTCTTTTATGTGATAGTTAAGAGACTGCACTTTACTTAATATTACACCATCCACTGCTCTATTAGGATTGGCTGATATGGGTGCTGTTGGTGTTCTTTGTACCTCTTATTTCAACCAACTGGAAACTTGCATCCATTTCTATCCCAGTCAGTGAGGCTAATCTAATTTAGATTGTTCTAATTCTTGGTTGCTGGACTATTAATATCCAGATTCCCAAAGATTCCTCTTAAATGTTATATTGTTTCCTGAGGCTCTACTTTTGGCCTTTACATGGAACTTTTCACTCATTTTCTGTCTCTTCTGTTTTTTCTTTTTTTGCTGAATATTTGCTTTCTCATTATGTTGATAATATCTTGCAGGTTGCTAAATTCAAAGATCCTCGAGATGCTTGTGCTGCAATAGTGGCTGAGTCGTATCGACTCTGGCTTCAGTATGAAACTCGCACTGATGATATCACAATCATAGTTGTCCATATCAATGGGCTAAGAAAAGTAAGGGCCTTTGTTTTTCTCCATTCCAAAATCACAATTTTCATTATGACACATTTTATTTCACTATACATTGCTGTCTGTCTTCCAGACTGGTGCTGGCAGTCAATCTGTGGGTCAAGGTATTGCCATGCGTCCTCCTGCTCCTCAAGTTGTAGAAGTGACAGGAGCAGAGTCCCCTTCGACCTTTAGCTGGAGTGCCCGAAATACTCGAGCAAGGAATGATCTATCAAGGGCACGGATTCGTGTGCTTGAGAATTCCTTAGACACGGGTCAACTATGGGTTCCGCCGCCTTCATCACACCGGAAAACTTGGGAAGAAGAAGTAAACCAAAAATCTCTGCTTGATACTGTTTTCAAACTCAGTGCCTGTTTGACGAAGCTTTAAAAACTAACTGCTGAACTTATTAGTTAGGAAAGAAAGGCAGGAAGGAGGAGGAAGTTAGGTGAACACATCTGAAGGATCAAGTAATGATAAATTGCTTTGAACTCTAATTGAATCAGCATGCAACTAACTGGTTTTACCTTAAGTGGTGTTGAACCTCTCTTGAGTTATCTCTGCCCCCGATTGTTCTTTTGAACTAACACTAGCTTCTATATTTGAATTTCTACTAAAATTCTAAGTCTCGGAAAAGTAAATTCTCTTTGGCCTTTTCTTTCGATGCTTTGAATAATTGCTCTCTGTTGCAACAGGCACACATTGAGAGGGCATTGCATGACCATTTCCTCTTTAGAAGACTCTCTGATTCTCAGTGTCATGTTTTGTTGGACTGCATGCAAAGAATAGTGGTCCAGCCTGGAGACGTTGTAGTTGAGCAGGTTTGATTGGACTATGGAAGAATTTACTGGATTTTTTGGCCATTGGAAGAATCAACTAGATAAGAAAGGAAGAAAACTAAGTAAATTTCAATCATGCTTAAAGTGTGATAAATGATTCAAAATTTTGCAGGGCGGTGAAGGCGACTGCTTTTATGTTGTTGGCAGTGGGGAATTCGAGGTCTTGGCGAGACAGGTCCTTGTTCCCTTTGGCTATTGTTTTCTGGCGCATACTTAACCTAACATGGTCACTGAGACCGTCCATTATTTTATCAGTGAAATCTGAGTTCTTATGCGTAATCTTTGCTTATACTGACAGTGCCATTCAGCTCTGATCTTTAAGTAGTTCTGAGTTTCTTCTTCATCTTGGTTTCATTAATAGGCATAGAGACATTATAGTGCGGATCAAATGTCTTGTTTCAGGAAGAGAAAAATGGTGAGGTTACTCGGGTTTTGCAGAAATACACAGCTGAAAAACTATCTTCTTTTGGAGAGCTTGCTTTGATGTAAGTCCCTTATTTAGGCAGAGAACCTGCTGAATTTCCCCAACATTTATATATTTTATCCCTCTTTGGTTTACTATGTCTTTAATGACCTTCAGTATAAGCGTTTGATGCTATTCGGTGATGTTCTTTTGATACTGTAGGTACAATAAACCACTACAAGCCTCGGTTCGTGCTGTCACAAATGGAACTCTTTGGGCCTTAAAGAGAGAAGATTTTCGAGGGATCCTGATGTCAGAGTTTTCAAATTTGTCATCCTTGAAGTTGCTCAGGTCGATAGATCTCTTGTCAAGATTGACAATCCTGCAGCTTAGCCACATAGCAGAATCTCTTTCAGAAGTCTCATTCTCAGATGGGCAGACCATACTTGACAGGGTAAAACAGTAATCTGTAAATTATCTGTAATTATCGTTATAATATGTACTGCTTTTCGTGGCATCGCTTGCCTTTTCCACCAATTCATACGAAGGATAACTGTTGGCTGAAAGTTGAATGTGCAAATTCTTCCCACTATTCCTGAACAATTGGCAATCCCTCTAGTAGCAACCTTCAGCTACTGCTCACCTCCATCTCCTAAACTCCTTGTGCCATCTCTTTCCTTTTCCTAATTTTATATCATTTCATGCCAAAGTGAAGCAAAGTATTTGTTTAACAAATTCTGTGTTTTGTAGCTCCACATATTGTTGTTTACATACAGGTAATCCCTCTTATTTCTGTTGCATTTTATTGCAGAATGAAGGTCTCTCAGCAATGTACATCATCCAGAAAGGACAAGTGAGACTCACTTTCAACCCCAACATGATTAAGAATCCAAACATCTGCAGTTTAAAATGTGATAATCCAAAGGAAGACGATAATATTGATAAAGAGATCTCAGTGGAGAAGACAGAAGGAAGCTACTTTGGTGAGTGGGCTCTTCTTGGTGAGCAGATTGGTCCTTTAAGCGCAGTTGCTGTTGGACAGGTTTCGTGTGCCCTATTGACAAAGGAGAAGTTTGACCTAGTTGTAGGTCCCGTGGTGAATCTATCACAAGAGGATACAAAGTGAGTTCAGAATTTTACTTTTGTGTCGGAGGTTAAAAATTCTTAGGCTGCATTTGTCAGTTGGGGTTCGACTAAATGTGCAAGGTGGAGTGCATAGGATTTCAGATGCCAAGGTATCAGGTGGGAATTTTCATATGCTGTTAAGCATCTGATTGGAAGGATAAATGGACAACCTCCTACCATAACAAACCCTGATCTGTGAGATATTGATCTAAGGATGGGGGAGGTGGGGAATAGAAAAATGAAAGGCCTTGTTGGCCAGTAAGGCGGATAGGGATTTTTAAGTCCCATCTATCACCTTGTCCTACTTGTCAAACACACCTTTAAATCTCCGATGTTCAGAAGGTTCTTGTCGATGTATGATTTTACTGATAAATGACTGATATTATTTAGGGAAAGCGATCATAATTCTGATTTCGCTGATGCACCTGCCAAAGTTGTTGATGTCTCTGCTTCCAATAATGTTCAGCTCCATGACTTGGTAAGGGAAGTTCCTTTTCTTGCTTTCTCCCTTGTAATCTGAGTATGTAGAAACCATTTGCAATCTTTTTTGTTTTAGTAGGAGTGGAAGAAATGCTTATATACTACAGACTGCAGCGAGATTGGTCTTGTTCTTTTACAAGATACACGTAAGTACAGTGTTTTATGGCGATTATTACTCAATGTGCCCTTTTCATTGCAAGATTTTGCATCCTTAATTGTAAAGTGACCATGACGAAAGGACTATGATAAATATAATATGAAGTTCTTTCATGCTTATATATTTGTTTAATTTCATCATATCAATAAATGAAGAGTTCTGAAAGTTATCAAACAGTTTCTAGTATGACATCCCGAAGTTTCAGTATCACGAAGAGGATGCATTTACATGTTAGGTTGGGATTCCAAAATTTTTGGAATAATAACTTAAACTTTAGTTTCCCATTCCCTGAGTTTATCTAGGAATATATCATGCTTCTTAGCAGGCAAGTATGATTTATGGTGTCGTTGCTGACTAAATCTCTTGATGGTTTCCTCCTTAAATGCTGTCAGAAAATTTACTTAGCTTGAAAAGATTTTTGAAGAAAAAGGTGAAGGAGCTGGGAAAGGAAGAACAGGTGTTGAAAGAAAAGAACCTGATGAAGGAACTGAAACGTACTCCTTGTGTTCCTCAAGTTTTACACACTTGTGCTGATAATGTACACGCTGGCATACTTCTAAATGTGGCTCTTTCTTGTCCTCTGGTTTCGATACTCCAAAAACCACTTGATGATTTATCTGCAAAGTTCTGTGCTGCTTCTGTTGTCATTGCCTTGGAAGAGCTACACAAGGTCTAGAACTACATCTTCTTTTGACATGACTTCTGAGAACTACTTCACTCTATCTAATCCTGAAAAATGGAAAAACGCTTCTACCAGATTTTCATTTTTCTCTTCTTCAAATGCAGAAAAAGCAAGGGGCGAAGTGTGTTCAATTGCATTTCAGATATTAACACACCCGAGCATGTTTTCCTCTTAGCTTAAATGAATGGCAATATGAGGACAAGAAGTTCCTAGCATGACTTGATGTTTTATCCACTAAAAGCTTTCCAGTATGCCTTTTCCTCGTCCTTCCAGGAAATTGATTAACTTTGGAATGAACCTACACTTAGGATTATAAAATTTCTTGTGAAGTGAAATAAAATAGCAGATTTTATCTTATATATCCTCTATTTTTCAAGAGTGAAATAAAATGCAAGGCTGAAAAAGGTTCTGCAATTTTCCACGATAAAAAATTCCCTAAACTTTTCCCCCAACTTCTCATATTTGTTTGGTTGTTATGAAACTCCAGAATGGTATACTCTTCAGATGCATCTCTGCAGATGTCATAATGTTGGACCAAACGGGACATTTACAGGTCAGTGCCCTTGGTTATTTTCTAATTCCTCATGTTCTAAAACTTTATTTTACTGGAAAACTCTGTTTTTGTAGGTGGTATATTTTATTCTTCTTCTTCTGTGTAATTGTACAGTTAGTGGACTTCAGATTTGGGAAGAAGTTATCTGGAGACAGAACGTTCACAATCTGCGGAATGGCCGACTTCTTAGCTCCAGAAATTGTCCAGGGAAAAGGACACGGTTTCCCAGCTGACTGGTATTGCCTGCAACAGGCTAATGTCTCGTGCTCTGTTATTATTGAATTCTAAATAACATGTGACAAGAAATAGACCATGTGAATACCATCACTGAGCATCAAACCTAAGATGTTTTCAGACACCATTTTGTTTGAGCGTTGTTTAACAAATGCAGATGGGATTTTAAGATAATATCGAAGAGAAACAGATAAATTTAACAGGGAAGAGGTTATAATGACTTGAAATGTAAAAGCGAAAATGTTGCTCTGATACTGCATCAAGTGGCTGATTTTCTGGAAAGCTAAAGCTTAGAAAGATGGTACCACTTGTGGTGTGAACATAAATAGACTGGAGATGCTTCGACATAATTCAACTTTCCAAACTTTGTATGTTCAAATTTATTTAAAAGAAATTCCTGTGAAGGTTGGTGATCATGAATCTCGAAAGCTTTTCTGGTTTAATTATACAAGTGCTTAGCGTCTCCGAATGTTCGGTGCAGGTGGGCGCTTGGAGTCTTGGTCTACTTAATGCTACAGGGTGAAAAGCCTTTTGGTTCATGGAGAGAGAGCGAGACTGATACATTCTCAAAGATCGCAAAGGGTCAGCTGAATCTTTCTCCGACCATTTCTCCAGATGCTGCTGATCTTATCACCAAGGTTCCAACTCGACAACTTTACTCCTCTTCCACACCTCTCTATCTTCCATGCTAACTGTTTAGTTCATTATCCTCACAGTTGCTCGAAGTCAATGAGGATAAAAGGTTAGGGGGTCAAGGGCCGGCCTCTGTTAAAAATCATCCATGGTTTGATGGCTTTGATTGGAAGGGGATTGTAGATAACTCCTCTCCTGTTCCAGATGAGATTGTTTCCCGCACAACTCGATACTTGGAAAGTAACATCAAGGAACCAGCAACTTCTCTATTTTCTCCTCCCAGTGACAGAGAGGAAGGCCTCAGCTCCACTGAATGGCTTGATGATTGGTAGGCATGTATTCTACATACCAGCATCTGCATTTCCCAGTGGCCTCATCTCGATTGTCGTCTGCTCAAGACACGGACCCGATGTACAAGACAAGGTGCAGTTGGGGCACGGAATTTGATCCACATGATGCCATTCTTTTGTTTTCACCGACTGATGACAAATCGGGAAATCATTTCCTTTGGATGATTTTCCAGTTTAGCTTAATGTACCTGCTTAAGCGTATCGATGCATTCATTGTAAGAAATGTGTTACTGTTTTTCCCTTAGTCTGCAATGTACTTTCTTCACTCCTGTAAATGCATGTATATGTAAATGAGAGAGTTCTAATCGAGATTATAACGGTTAGCTTCTTCAGGTTCGTATTTTTCTTTTTCGTTTTCTTTTTGTCTGTGTAAGTTTCTTTTGCCATAGCTTTGTAATCCTTTTATGTTTTTCTGACTTGAGTTGCAGATTGGAGTGGAATACAGGCCTTTTGGACTAAATATTCTCATGATTTTTGTAGGTAGATTTGGAATAGGAAACGGAAGACTTGGGGATGTTTGATTTGGGTATTATTAGATTATGTGAAATGTTAAGTTTACAATTCAAGTGATAGATTTGCAAGAGGTGATAAAGCTTTTTGAGTTAATATGGATACTAAAGTAGATAATGGTGGAGCAAATCAAGCTAAAGAACTAAGGAACTAAGGAACTCTTCCTCCTACTCTTGAGTGAGGAAGTTCGAAGGAGCTTCCGGAATTCTGTGTTCACAAACTATCAAGGAGCTCTGCCCCACTTTTGAATGTGGAATCTCAAAGGAACTTCAGAGGTTCAACCGAGTCTGTACAGCTGTTTAGGCTCATTGCAAGCCACATTACCTCCAGTACACTTCAAGGTTGCATGGGAAAACGACGGACGATTTGGCAGAGGGAAACCATGCGCGTGGGAGGTGAAGAGGCTACAGTAGAACCCACCGGAACAGCTTCTGCACGAGCAGAGGAGTTTCGCGTCAAACCTCATCCTGGTCGGGCAATGCACAAATAATTTCGACCCAACGCAATCCAACTGAGTGAACCTTAAAACTAACCTGATAGTCTCACCACTTTCTTATGGGTTGAACGAGTCGGCTTGCAGATGGGCCCTATAAAATTCTCCAACAAGCTTTGGTCCAAAGGGCGGTCCAGCATACGATATGGAGAAGATTGCATTATTGGTACAAAATTTTTCGCCAATGTAATATTTTAGTATAAAACTTTTTTTTGTAACTCTGCGATACAAAATATTTTTAAAATATAACATTTTAGTACAAATCATTAAATTTTCACGAATACCATTAATTGGGTTGATGTGACAATATGATGTGGACATTGACATGGAAATTGAGCTGACGTGGTACCATAAAATAAATTTAAATTATAAAAATAACAAATAAATAAATAAATATAAGAATTTCAAAATAAATAATTTAAATTTAAAATAAAAAATCCATTCTAAAACACAATAAAAATCAAGAACTGATCTGAAAATTTTGAAATACGACTGGGTAGGTTTTAAAAAATCGATAAAACATCTCAAATCGATTCGAAATAATTTGGAATTTTCAAAGACCAACCCCAAAACTTTACCAACACCTAAAACCATCCCAAAAAGCATGAAACACATCAGAAACATATCCGAAAATTTTGGAATATGGGCTGGACAGATTTTAAAAGGTCAAAAAATGACTCAAATCGATCTGAAATGATCCAGAATTTTCAAGAACTAAACCCTAAACTCTATCAACACCTAAGACCATCTTAAAAGGGTCAAAACACATAAAAAAAACAGAACTGAAACATTTGAAATAAGTGATGGACAGATTTTAAAAGGTCGATAAATGACCCGAATCAATCCGAAATGATCTGAAATTTTTAACAACCAACCCCTAAACTCTATTGAAACCTAAGACCATCCTAAAACACACAAAATACATTGGAAATAAGATTGAAAAATTCAGAATAGGGGCTGAACATATTTTAGAAAGTCGATAAATAATTTCAAATTGATCCGAAACAATCCGGAATTTTCAAGTGCAACACCTTTCCACTCTACTTGTCAACTTTCTCAGCAATCGGGGGGAAATTGCACTATTGGTACAAAAAACTTTCACTAATGTACTGTTTTGTATAAAATCTTTTTTGGTAATTCCGCAATACAAAATGTTTTCAAAAAGTAATATTCTTGTACAAACCATTAAATTTTCACTAACATTATCAATTGCGCTAATGTGGCAATGTAATGTGGACGCTGACGTGGAAATTGAGTTGACTGACACCATGAAACAAATTTAAATTATAAAAATAATAATGAATAAATAAAAATAAGAATTTCAAACCAAAAAATTTAAATTTCAAATAAAAAATAAAAAAAAGTCGATTTTAAAAAAGTAAAAATCAAGAACTAGTCTGAAAATTTCGGAATAGGATTGGATAGGTTTTAAAAAATGGATAAAATATCTCAAATCAATCCGGAATTTTTAAGAACGGACCCCTAAACTTTACCAATATTTAAGACCATCCTAAAAAGTACAAAACACATCGGAAACAAAACTGAAAATTTTGGAATATGGGTTGAACAGATTTTAATATATCAAAAAATGACCCAAATCGATCCAAAATGATTCGAAATTTTCAAAAACAGACCGCTAGACTCTACAAACACTTAAGACCATCTTAAAAGACTCAAAACACATCAAAAACAGAACTTAAAATTTTGGAATAAGTGATTAACATATTTTAAAAAGTCGATAAATGACCCGAATCGATCTAAAACGATCTAGAATTTTCAAAAAATGACCCTAGACTAAACCAAAATCTAAGATCATCCTAAAACACACAAAAACACATCTGAAAAAGAACTAAAAAATTCAGAATAGGAGCTGGACAAATTTTAAAAAGTCTATAAATGACTGAATCGATCCGAAATTTTAAAGAACTGACCTCTAGACTCTACCAATACCAAGATCATCCTAAAAGACAAAACACAACAAAAACAGAATTGAAAAATTGAGAACAAGGGCTGGACAGATTTAGAAAGTCAATAAATGATCTCGATTCGATAGAAAAGATCTAAAATTTTCAAGAACCGATCTTTAGACTCTACCAATACCTAATACCATTCTAAAACACACAAAATATGTCAGAAACAAAACTGAAAAATTCAGAATAGGGGCTGGACAGATTTTAGAAAGTCGATAAATAACCCCGAATCTATCCTAAACGATGCAAAATTTTCAAGAACCAATCTCTATACTCTACCAGCACCTAAGATCATTCTAAAATACACAAAATACATCAGAAATAGAACTAAAAAATTTGGAATAAAATACTCTTATGTTTTCAATTTATATTTTTATGTTATTTTATTTTTATTATTTTATGTTTTACATTTTAACTAAAAAACTAAAAATTTCAAAAATTGGGGAAAAGAGAGAGAGAATGAGAATGAACAGTGCTCTGAATATTGTTCATTTTCTCCCCAAGCCACCCATGATTTTACAAGGAGCGCAGTACCACTGCTAACCATCGTTGGCTGAATGGTGGTCCACCCTCCACCCTCTCTTGATCTTGTCTCTCTCTTCGATCCACTCTTTCCTGGCATCTCTCCCTCTCTAATATTTTAGTTTTGTTTCTGATGTATTTTGCTTGTTTTAGAATGGTCTTAGGTATTTGGGCAGTCTTGAGATCATTTCTTAAAAATTCTGGATTGTTTCGGATGATTCAGAGTCATTTATCAACTTTCTAAAATCTGTCCAGCCTCTATTCTGAATTTTTCAATGTTGTTTCTGATGTGTTTTGTGTGTTTTAGGATGTTCTTATGCGTTGGTAGAGTTTAGAGATAGGTTCTCGAAAATTTTGGATTGTTTCAGATTGATTTGGGGTTATTTATCAACTTTCTAATATCTGTCCAGCCCCTATTTTAAATTTTTTAGTTTTGCTTCTGACGTATTTTGTGTGTTTTTGGATGGTCTTAGATTTTTGTACAATTTATGGATTGGTTCTTGAAAATTTCCAATCGATTCGGGCCATTTAGTGTGACCTTTTAAAATTTATCGATCACTATTTCAAATTTTTCAATTTTGTTTTCTATGTGTTTTGAGCATTTTAAGATGGTCTTAAGTGTTGTAGAGTTTGGGTCAGTTTTTAAAAATTCTGGATTATTTCGGATCGATTTGAGTCATTTTTCGACATTTTAAAATATGTCCAGCCCATATTCCAAAATTTTCAATTTTGTTTCTGATGTATTTTGTGCTTTTTAGGATGGTCTGACGTGTTTGTAGAGTCAGGGGTCGGTGCTTGATAATTCCGGATCGTTTCGAATTAATTGGGATGTTTTATCAATTTTTTAAAACTTATCCAATCCTATTCCGAATTTTTCATATCAGTTCCAGATTTTTATTTTGTTTTAAAATGGATTTTTTATTTTAAATTTACATTTTTATTTTGAAATTCTTGTTTTTATTTATTTATTATTATTATTATTTAAATTTATTTTATGGTACCACGTCAGCTCAATTTCCAAGTCAACATCCACATCACATTGTTACATCAACCCAATTAATGGTGTTAGTGAAAATTTAATAGTTTGTACCAAAATTTTATATTTTGAAAATATTTTGTATCACGGAGTTAAAAAAAAAAGATTTTGTACTAAAATATTATATTGACGAAACGTTTTATACCAACAATGCAATTTTCCCACAGTCGAGGCACATCACACCTTACTGCTCTTAAACGCCTTAGAATTTCCATGTTTTGAAGATGCAACTGACAATAGGAGAGACTTTAGGTGTTTGAGGCTTGGATCGATGTATAGATTTAGGTGCTGATCATTGTGCCGAAACAAATCTTTCAAACTTAAATTTTTATAAGGAGGATTCTAAGTCAAAATAACTGCATTTTGGTTGTGGTTCAAGCGTGCTACCTATCTTCTTAACTTCCACTACCTAGTTATAACTTTTCATAATTTTACTCTTCCTGATATCTTACTCGAGTCTAACACTACCAAAATTTATTCTGAATCTCCAAATTTACTAAAGATAATTTGTGTTTCTTCAAGCTTCACCTTATATGATTTATGTGTGTAGGATTTGCACACCAATTAGGAGCTCCTTTGAGGTTAGCCTAAGGATGGTTTACATTGTGTATAGTACAAGAGTGAGTCAACAAAACAAGTTCTTTCACCTCAGCGATCTCGACTAGTTTGTGGTACCAATGTCACCATGTTTGTCCCATTATTTAGCATACTTTTGCATTCCATCTTAAATAAGGGCAAATTGCATATTAGATCAACATTTGATGATATTCCTTACTTAAGGAAGATTTTAATTAATACCAAATATTATCTCAAATTTTCATTTTCTTTTTTTGCGAAATATTATAAACTTAATACCATTAGAATTTTTCAATAAATCATTGTTATGACATGTTGACGTGTCTTTTCTTATTATTGATGTCCTATTTTTATTTGCCCACAAACTAAGAATATGAGAATTTCACCACATAAGGATAGATTTGTTAATGTTGCAATATAGAATTAGAAGATTTGTTATTGTACATTTACTTTGATATCACGTAAAATATGTTTGATGATTATTTCAGGCTAGACTTGTATTCTATAATTGCCTAAATTGACAGTTGGTTGTAATAATATATCTTATATTCTATAATTCTTTATATTATTTGTTCGATGTGGGTCCAATTATCAATAGTTTCTCTATCCCTATTTATAAAAATGTCACATCAATAATAAAAAAAATGACATTAGTACACCATGTCAATGATTAGCGAAAAATTCCAATGCCATTAAGTTCATGACATTTTGCAAAAACAAAAGCACGTAACAATATTTGGTATCATAAAATATTATGATAAAATAGAAAATTAGCCTCCTGATTTCTCAAACAATTTACCTTTAAATAATGCTAATGAAGACCACTTTTATTATGTACACAAGGCTTATCAAATGGATAAAATAAAACTAGTGATAATAACCTTTGTAACCTTTGAAAATATGAGGTTTTAGAAGATAACCAAATTATACCACCAGCCAAAAAATCACCTATAAAATATGAACTTTAAGTGAATTATCAAATTATACCACAAACTCCAAAAATCACCTATAAGAACTCAAAACTTCACCTCCATTACTGCCATTCACATGGGTAAATTTTGGTTTTTCTACTGAATGTTGGTGTAAATTATGATAAAGTGTTAAATGTGCCCCAAAAACTATTAATAATGCCTAATCCACTTGTTAATCTCATCAAAAACCATGTCCATGAGGACAAAAATAAGCATTTCTGGTTATTAATGAGCTCTAAAAATCATCTGGGATACCCAATTTACCAACATGGCAAGTACTGGTAACGAGAATGAAGTTTGAGTTTTTATAGATGATTTTTATAACTTTTGATATAATTTGATCATCCATTAAATAATCGTATTTTTATAGGTGATTTTTATAGTTAGTGATATAATTCGGTCATGGTCATATTTTTTAGGCTAGTATTCCAATAAACAACTCCATTTTCATTGACTTGTAATAAAAGCTTAGCACCACTTTTGTTGATTTACATTGATATATGTGGACGCATTTTTGCTAATTCTTTTACTTCTCATCTTATTATGCTCATTTCCTTAATAACTAAAACAAATTCTCCCAGTTCTTTGTCATGAGCCAGTAACTATTATCCTTAAACATTCATGTTTTTCAACTTCACAGAAAAATTTCAGCTTTTTCAATCTTATTTAACAAATGAATTTCTTTCACAAGAATTTCAAAGATTGTTGCAAAATAACGGTATTCTTCATAGAATCTCATGTTTGAATACTCATCGGTAGAACTATTTTGCTAAAAGGGAATAAAGGCACATTATTGATTTGGGTTTACCACTTTTAGCCCATTTTGAGATTTCGCATTTTAAACAGTTATTTATTTGATTAATAGATTTTCCCACTCACTCTCTTAACTTTGAGTCTCCATTTTAAGTCATGCATGGTGTGTACACTAACTGCACTTCTCTACAAGTGTTTTAGTTGTCCGCATTATTCATATTTGTGTACATATCTGATGAGGACAAGATGGTCATGTAAGACTTTACTCGCATCGAAAAGGATTTGACCTTGGATGAAGGGGGCCCAATGACAAGAGGGAGACTTAAGAAATGGCAAGATGCTATTGGAGTTCTAACTAATGGATTATTAGCCCAAGAAGTTAAGATCTAAGCTAACAAGAAACCATTGGCATTAATCTTATTTGTTGAAGCCCAAGTTCAAGCCCAGTTGGAGGTGTAAGCCCAATATGCAACCCAAGCCCATGACACCCATTTGAAAGGAGGAATATTTAGCTTGCATGATAGAAAATTCGGCCAACTTGAAGTAACAACAATTAAAGGAAGAATATATTGGCTGATAACCTTAGTTAGCTATGGTTTTGACTTCCCATGTTTAAATATACATGTATAAGTATGAGAATATCATTTTGGCTTATTTCTAGCAACATAATTGGAAGGAAATGATCAGTCACTTGGCTATATGTATGGTCTTCCTATTCATGTATGAGACATCATTTTGCAATAGAATATTGCATTGAAGGTGTGTCCATCTTTGTGAGGTAAATCTCTCTCTTGCTCTTGTAAAATCTTACTTTTATCAAACTGACATTTTAGTTTGGTGATCCAAGTTTCCCAGAGCCCCCAATTTGTGCCTCGACCCAGGTGAGTCGTTGTATGGACTGGTCCTCGTGTTCGTGGTTAGGCGAGTGGTCTAAGTAGCAGGTCACGTTTTCTTTCGTTGGTTGGCTATTTGCACTCACTTGATTTGGAACCATTTCCCTTTCAACCTATACCGTGAGAATCGGGCCACCCCCTCGAGTTTCACATCATTTGGTATCAAAGCTCTAGGTTTACACGGTAGATTATCTATCCTTTGGATGGATATACCACATGAAAATCATTTATGTGATATGACTGCTCCATTAAAGACTTTCTGATTATATGAAAGACATTGTCCCATGGCAAACACCCTTCCAATTAAGGTTGACGGTTACCACATTTGGGGCTGGGGCTTTAGAGGTTGTTGAGAGACCATACTACCACTAGATTTTGTTCAGATGGAGTCCGAAGAACAGTGAGCATGCTAGCGATCCCGCACGGAGACGGGGAGGCGCCGGAAGACGTCACAGGCCATCGTCATCCACGTTGAAGCATTAGGATCCGTCTCCATCTTCCACTTCAATTTCCTCTTTTTATTTTTTTTATATCTGTTGTTTTTTTTGACTTTTCATTTTTGGAAAACAATTTATTATAGACAATGAAAAATTCAAACCCAAGGGCTAGTTTACATGGTAGGACGAATGTCTACCTTGTAAGAAATTCCACGAGATCAGAAATTCGATTACCCATTGAGCACACAGCTCTTGGTGAGGTCAACCATGTATGTGCCTTATAGATGGACTTATCTGGATGTACGAATATGTGGAGTGTTCATGAACCCGGAAGGATAAACTCTTCATTATTGAAAAGAAGAATCATATGTTTTGACAATGGTATTAAAATTGGCACCACCTTACAAGGTTGAGATTTAATTTCAGTCAAAATAGTTTACGATAAATATAAATATGATGCTAAATATTGAAAGTCAATTTTCTTTTTAGGTGTGCACACTAGTATCTAGAAACCCATTAGGATACTGACTAATCTAGTTCGAGTCGGATCGGCTCATTTAAGGGGTAAAATCAAATCTTTCTTTTAAAATGTTTTGAAGAGAGTGGTTGGCAACCGTCCATTGCAGGATTCTAAATAGAAACAAATACAGATTAAAACAAAGAAAAAGAAAAGCAAGAAAGCTGGACAAAAAAATTGAGATTCTTCGGACCTGAATTTTAAGGATTCTCCCACTGTGAGAAAATGAATCCCATGAAAATAAAAGAAGTTGCAGGGTGGCTGCAGCCTCTTTTCTCCTCGAATCTACTACCTCCTACAGAAGGATTTCAGTTAAAAGAAACAAAAGGGCTGAAAAACTCATATAATTAACCTGAACAAATTAAGTAAAATAGAAATAAAATAATAATAATATTATAATAGTAGTTGTATTTAGTGGACCACCATAATTTGTTTGATAAGGGCACGTAACTAAAACTGCCAAATTGCGGCCAAAAAAAAAAACTGCCAAATTGTCTTAAAAAGCACACGTTTGATTAATGACATGATGCCTCTGTAGACTTGTGTAACACTTATTTGATCCATCCATCCTCTGCAGATTTGACAATGTCAACTCATGTAATGATTTCTCGTCATGGATGTTTTATGAAAAATCTTTTTTTTTTTTAATTGGAAATGCAAGGTGGGAGGATTTACACTGCAGTTGAATCGGCTAGCTGCCTTGTGTTAATGTTCAGACATTCCTCATGGTGAGAGGGAAACCTTTTCTCCCTATTAGCAAACCATTGAACTGTTCTTCTTGCAATTGGGAGCCAAAGCTGCCTCCTCTTCTCCTCCTTTCCATTCCCACTACCATATCTCCCATTCTTCTTGTTCAAATCTCCGAACCTGGAGACCGTTATGATCTCCGACTGTGACCTCTTATCCACGTCGAACACAATCTTTGAACCATTTGTTTGATTCCACTGGTTACCCATGGAAGAACCAGATGAGATTGGGTCAGTTGCATTGATTGAGCTCACCTTGCTCTTGAGCTGCCTCTTCCTATCCATCTCCTCCTTAATCTTCCCTATTTGATCGTGCTCAGCCATTCCATCAGTCCCCTCGCCCGATTCCAAGGTGGAGAACCGGTCGCTCGAGAGGGCACTGAGCATCTCGGAGTTTAAGAACATCAAGTCAGACGAGCTCAGGTCGCTCCAGCGGTTCTGGAACACGACATCTGACACAATAATCCTATGGTTGAACTTGTGGAGCATCTTTTGATTGCCGTCTTCGTGGATGATCGAACCCTTGAAGAGCTTCCGGAAACTGCTTCTGATCCCGATGCTAAATCTCATTGAGGAACCGTTGGCACTCTCCTCCTCCCGTTCAATGAAGATTCTGGGGCCATTCAGGTCCTGAATCCTCTCCGACTGGCTCGAGTCAGGCAATCCCATGCTATTGGAGCAGGCAGATGTGATTACTTCATCGGGGCTAATGCGATGGCGGCATAGAGGGCAAGTTGAGTGCCGCTCGAGCCAGTGGTCAATGCAGTCAATGTGAAATGCGTGGTTGCACTTGGGCAGCAGCCGGAGGATCTCGGTGTCCTCGAACTTTGACAGGCAGACGGAGCACTCAAGCCCAGAGCGGGAACCCCGGAGGGAGGAGAACCGGAAGAAAGGGAGAGACTCGATCGCTGTCTTGTCGATCCCCGAGAACCGGCCGGACCTCCTGAGGGCATTGTTGTCGTTGTTGTTGTTGCTCCACCGACCACGGTGGCAGATCATGAGGAAGATGAGGAGGACGAAGGTGGCGGAGAACATGATGGAGAGGAGTCCTATAACGACCACGAGGCTTGGCTGGAAGTTGAACACCATGTCACCATCATCCGCCTGTTTCTGAGCTCGAACAATAACACCATTATTGAATAACACGAGGTTAAGGACGACCAACAGAACTTGAGAATTTAGGACAATATGTCTGATTCGGTCCATTCCTTGGGGCCGAAAAACAGAAACTATGGCTTGGAAATCAAATTGCGGATCTTTCCTTGGAAGAGAACCAAAAAATATAAACATGCATATATGTGTATATATAAGCATGCGACCATCACAATATGTGTTTCTTGAAAAGTTTTTATGAATTGTTAAGCAAAGTTTTCAAGGGTTGTTGCTTGCTCCTCTGAGTTTTCGTGTCGACATACGAAGAACTAATCAAATAAATTAATCAAAATAAAATAAGGTTTTTTTTTCCTACTGTTTAATTTCCTGGGTCACTTTCTTGATATAATTGATGTTTTATTTACGGTTTAATTTATAGTTAAGTGGTGGTGTAGAGGTGGAGGAGCTTACTTGAATTTGGCATCTGTGATTGAAAAACAAAATAGAATTTGGTATCTGACTTCAGGATTGGAAAGCATATCTGGGTGATAAATATGTTCCCTTTTTTTTTTTTCATTTGCCTATGTGATATTAAGAAACCTAATTGAACTTGACTTTTTAACAGTCAAGTCTTGTTGGCGCTTTTAGAAAATAAAATTCTTCCAATTATAAATTTTTTATTTATAAGACTCGAATTCGATATTTTAATTAAGATGAAGAGATATAAAATCACCTCAATCAATTCATATTGGATGTAATAAATTTTGTATTTTATTAATATTATCAAATCCTGTCTTCTTGACCAATTGCTAGGTAAAATTTTGTCCTAAGGTCACATCTATTACTTTGGTATGACATGTCACCAGTTGAAGGTCATCTAAAACCGTGCATTAGAGCTTGCACCTACCGCGAACTACCATTCTATACCCGCATTTTACATGTCGTGCCGATCCCAGTGGAAGACTGAACAATATAAATATTTTATATACAAGTATACCACCTTCGATTTGACCAATAGTGCATGAATTTTTTTAATCTATGATAATGTTTGTTTAGAAGTCATTTAATATGTTGCGTAATTAATTATTCATATTTCCTTCTTTGTTATGTGTTATGGCCATTCTTTATCATAGAATAATTGCATCAATCTGATTATTTTTTAGCGTACATCACTTAACATTAAAAATATAATAAATTATGATTTATCCGTATTAGAATAAGATAAATTTGAAAAAGGTTAAAAGCCTACCAAATATAAATTTTCTATGCCTATAAATCTCGAATATGTGAAGATTATCAACTTTGAATGCCATGACTGGGTACAATTAAAAGTCAAACTTTGGTGCCTTTTAATTAAGCAAAAAGTCAAAGCTTTGGATGGATCCTGCACTTGCCGTGGGGGTAGATGATCCTTCTCCCCAACCCATCTGAGTATGTGCCACCTGTTCGGACATCTTTTATATGAGTCAGATTTCTTTGGGTTCCAGGACAAAGTTTTCATGCAACATATGTACGACTTAAAAGTGTTGATATATTATTATCAATTAATATAATTTAATAATTTTTAAGTTTTTTATTTTTAGAATTTTATGAAAAAAATCTTAAAATGTATGAATGTTATTGATTTACGATAACACGTCAACACTGTCAAGTTGCATATACATTATGCATGGTACTCTCTCGCGTTTCAGGCTCTTGTTCCTGGATGACAATCACAATCAACTTATATTCTCAACAATTTAAAGGTATTTCCACCACCAAAACACGCTGGGGAGGCCGATTGGAGATTACGAACAGCAAGGTACACAGCTTGAGCGGAAATTTTTTGGTCAGCGTACTATACAATTATACCAATTTTATTTATTATTTCTATTACATCTTATAATGAGATTGTAGATATCTGGGTTGTAGTCTCGAATTCAAGACCCTCATCTAGCAGGACTAGTCTACAGTTGATTAATACTTCAATCCTATGTCGGAAATGAGTGAGAATTTTGAAGTTCTAATAAGATCCAATAGCATCCCTCTCCCTCAAGTGTCGAGGATAATACTGTGCAGGCAGCGCTCAAAATGAACTACCTCTTAGAAAGAAACATGATGTAAATGCAAGAGATGGAGAAGAAGAGACTGCTGCTTCATTATTAGATTTATTCCTTTTACAGATGATCATGAAATAGCAAGGATGGCCTTTGGATCTGAAGTGAATCAGGAGTTTTTACAGGAAGGAGTGGGTTCCCGCGGCCAAACCATCGGTACTCAAACTGCCTCCTTAGAGGTAATATTCTCACATCTAAATAAGAAAGAGAGTTTGATTCCTTTGGTACTATGCTAGATTTAGGACCAAGAGGTCCTAACTGCCCCCTATTCCTTCTTTCTTTTATCCCTTCAAGGACTATGCGTCTCCTTTGGAAAAAAAAAAAAAGAAAAAAACTGAGGCTTGTAATACCAAAAGTACATGAGAATTTTCCCAGTAGGACGGCGAGAGGCATCATTGCCAGCATGTTTGGGAAAACGGAGGGTGCTATGAGAATTGAAAAGGCATGGGCCAAGTTTGTTCGAGGTGCTCACATGTTAATGGAGAGGTGGGATCAGACCTAAGCTTTGGAAGAGATTTGTTTCAGTCCATCATGCGACTTCCTCCGTAATTGGTCTCGACTGCAAACACAAGAAAGTATATTGCTGCAAGAGCAGGGTGAAGTTTTAGCAGTTGAATGGAATAATTCTCTGCAGCCGAAGTGGTGATATATCAACTTTCAGAAAGCAATATATCCATGATTTTTAGTTAGAAGAAGAGATGGATCAGCCCCCTGGACTCATTTCAAGTGTGGGAGGTCAGCTACCTTTTACTATGGCTATGGAGCTCCAGCACATGAACATGGCACTTGCCTACAGGAGAACGCTAGTGGTACAAGTGTCTTTAGTCCATGGATGAGGTTTGACCGTGAAGCTGGTCTACGCCGCCAAGGGTAAGGCCGGTTAGATTGCAGAAAAAACTTGACGGAACCCGATGATGGAGCATAGTGTCATGATGTAACCGAGTCAAATAATAACCAGGCAGAAGATCAAAGTAGTCTTCGAATTTAACTAAGTCCATGACTTTACTAGTTCCGAGCAAAGATTGCCATTGGAGAAGATGATGGTTTGATCTTCAAATATGGGGTTGGACCAATTGGACCAAATTATGGGCCAAAAGTGAAAATATTGGGCCCAGCCCAATAGGATATTGAACACACAAAAATATTCATCAGTATCGAGAATCAGACGGTTGACCGGGGATGAACTTCTTGAAACGGGGGAAAAAAGGGGGGGAAAAACGAGATTCAAAAGGAGAAGGAATCAATCCCAAGAGCACGAAGAGGAAGGTGGAGATGAGTTTGGATGATTCATTAGGATCTCAGCACCATATTGAGAATGCTATTGATAATGGGCGAGGAGTTCGGTGAAATTGCACAACTGCACAACCCAAATTCATGAGATTTGAAGGCCATCTAATTTCCTTATATAATAGACGTAAGCGATTCCATCCTTTTAATCTCGCTTTTGTTGGGTCCCTTCCCATTAAACTTAAGATAACTTTCTCTGCTTGTTTTTGTAAAATATCCAAGTGAGCCTATAAAAAATTCAACCCATATCCATCCAAAAATCCAACTATTAAGTGGTGATACCTAATTCACTTATAAATTAGGTTTCAATATATTATTTATCTGACATGAGATTAATTTCTCAACATCTGTCCTTACGTAATAATTATTTCTTATACTTGACATGTGCTTCAAAGCCTCATCCCCAAACAACTGATCTTGGACTGAGCATTTTTTTCCATATTCGAGCGAGAGGGACAGTGACCATGAGACAAGTTTTCTCTTTCGTCTTCAGGGTAATAACTGACATAGAATTGGATGTTTTTCTTTTGCTCTCGAGTTTATGAGGCCATGAGTTCCACATTTGAATCTATCAAGGTGTGATCCAACACAATACTAGCTCGGATATTATGTAAAATATCCATCAAAACCTATAAAAAGTTGGATCCATATCCACACGAAAACCTAATATACTAGGTGGTGATACTCAATTCTTTTACAAATCAGGTTTGAATATATTATTTATCTAGTGCAAGATTGATTTTTTAACACTAATAGAACTGGAAGTCACTATAACTGTTTATCGATAAAATATTAGCCTATTAGATAATAATATGTTTATTATCTATTACTTAATATGCTCATCAGACATTGCATTAATTTTTAATAGCCCATCACATGGAATTAATTAAACAGAGGATCAGTGCATACACTGTTACTCATTCGCATGCTCTGATACCATAATAAAATTGAAAATTGATATAATCGTATGCTCAATGATATGATTTATTATTTATTACTTAATACTTTTAATTTCTTGAATCAACTATTCTGTAGTGTGCACCAATTTCTTCATGTAATTATGCTGACATGAGGAGAATTTTGCAATAACAAGATGACCACTGGTGGACAAAGGAATGCATGTTGGATTTTTTATCCAATTTATATCATCATTGACAGAATATCTGTGTTATACTATTACTTTACCCGATTAAATAATCTAATTGAGTTTAATTAATAGGATTTCAATGACAACCCATAGAAACTAATGTGCAGATACTAAAAAGTAATTTCTAAGTTTGTATAGGCGAAATTAGAAATTAATAAAACCTTATGCATTAATATCAAATTGAGGGGTGTCGGTCCCTAAATCACATAAATCCATCTCCCTTGATATCAACTAATTAGAATAAGAAATAGAGATATTCCACATCTTCTCAAGTGGTATTGTATAGAACCAGAAGATTCAAATCGGGATCCAATTCTACAACCACTGTAATAGACTCCTGTTAACTTTTTCTTTAGTATATACGATGTGTTCACGCATTCACCATATAGATGTATAATGTATTTAATAATTTCTAAAAAAAATTTAATTATAACAAGTAAATAACATTATTATAAAAATAAAAAATTAATTAAATTATTTAAAAAGGTAAAAAAAGAAAAAAAATAAAATAAATTTGTAATAATCCAAGTTTTCAAAATATTTGTCTTTTAGTATTTAAACAATGTCTCTCTAATATTTTACCGTTATATTATACTCCTCTTTTTCTCTTTGATAAATTTCATTAATTTTTTAAAACAATTCAGTAATTTTTCATTTTATGCTAAACTTTCTTTTTTTTTTTTTAATCCGTGAATTGTTCCCGCTTTTTACCAATGTTATATGTAATGAACGGAGCTATGCATGTAATTTCTAATTTTTTTTTCCTTCTGTTTTAGTTTTTAACTTTTTTATTAAAATTAATTATTTGTTAAGTTGAATATATCGGCTTGTTGAAATTGTTCGATATTAAATTGCACTTGCTTTGAGTGATTTTTTCGATGTACCACTGATATCCAGAAGTCCAATGGACACTTACTAATAAGTTCAAGTTAGGTGGGCCCACTAAGAAGTAAAATTCTCCTAATATAAATTTTTATCATTCATAAAACTTAAATTAATTGCACTTGCTGTGAGCTTTTTGTTTTTGTCTATACCATAGGTATTTATAAGTCCAACGTGCTTCAACTAATCAAGTTCAAGTATGTGGACCTACTAGGAGGTAAATTTCTCAAAAGGTGAATTATCTACCTTCAGAAGATTCCAGCTCGACATCTTACTTAAAAGAAAGAGACGTGCTAAAACCTTAATTAAGTACTATGAGTGATGTTGTTTATATTGACGTGTCTATCTATGACACATGTGCTGCATTATTATAAATTTAATTGGCTGAGATTTACATTTGTGTGATATGCGATAAAGTTATTAGGGTTCAGTTATACTATTGGATACAAGAATACGTTGATGTATGTATTATTATATTTATTATATGTATTCATCCTATCATTTTTTTTTTAATTTAACTCTCCCATAAAATATATTGTAATCCTTGATAGCTTCTTTAAACAGTTTTAGAGTTGGGAAAGTCATTAACAACTCTAAATGTACCTCAGTATATGGACTCTATTGGTTATATTTAGGTCGTTTCTTCTCATCTTCGTCTTTACTTTCCTTCAAGCTTTCAAACTCCTCAGAATGGTATTCTTCATCCACTTCAATAAATGTCACAGACACACGTTCTTCCTCATTAACTGACATAGAGAACAGTCCCTCTGTTTCCATTACACTTGCGAATTTTTCTTCCTCCTCTTCTGTTGGTTTTCAGACCTACGATTTTGAGCCCTCACTTTTGTCTTTGTCTGCTTAGAGCTTTCCCCACTTCGAGATGTACCTTCAAACCCCTCCATCATCTTCAGAACTCTCATAATCATCCTCATGCATATCTGCTACCCTCTTGTCACTCCATTCACTGTCTTCTCCCATGATCTAGTTACAAAACTTGAAAAAAAAAATACAAGTAACAAAATGTTATAAGGTACTATAACGACCAATAGAACAAGGGAACCACCTTTTGTGTTTTTACAGAACAAATGAACCACATTTTCACAAGAGAAAGCTTCACTGACCTTGATCACCTCCACAACAACTCCTTTCTGAACTTGATCTTCAGTGAAAATCCTAGAAACTCTTGTTGATGATAATAGTTTCTCTATAGATCAGAGTGTAATTAGGGCATAAAAATTGGAGAGACGATTTGTTTTTGGCAGCAAGCTCTGATGAGTTTGTGTTATATAGATAAAGACTGCGAAACAATGTCGTTTAGGGTTTTAGGGGTAAGTTTGACAGTGTTACTGCCATATCGGAGGCCACATTGGCATTTCGTTAAGGCAAAGGGATGGAGGGACTAACTTGTTAGATAGAATGCAAATCTCTGGACTAAATTGATGCAAATCGCAATTGAGATCCTCAAGTGTTGGCGATTTACATAGTTGGGGACCAAACAATTAATGCACTCTTTATTATATGTATTCATGTTGATAAAGGATTATTATACATAAGTTAAGTTGGATATTTGTAGTTTAATCATTCTATTAATTGGTTATACATCAAGTTCATTATACGTTAAAATTTAATGCTCACGAGGTGCTGTTCATACTTGGCTAGCTTGATCAACACTATGAGTAAAGGTAACTTTTGTGATAATTGCTAGTGATAGATGATTTTAGTATTCAAAAGTTACAGTAGATAGTAATTTACGTTGAATAATTATGCAGTTCCGTGATATAAATATTACTAATTTTTTTGGAAGTTTTAAAATATATTCATCATTTTTTTTTTCATATTTTCTATTTTTTGAATTTTCTTTTTATTTTAAAAAAAATTTGCTAATATACCATGTGGTAAATGGTGTCACGTGACTATTTCTGAATCCCATTTAAAGATAGCTAAATCCACGTCAACAAATCATTGAAAACTCTTATTGACGTTGAACAATAAGATATATTTAAAAGAAAATGAAAACTCTTGCATTATTATTTTTTATAAAACTAGTATGTTTTATAAAATTTAGATTTTTTAGATAATTTACCTAATGTAAATTATAAATTTTCTTCTCTAATCTTTTTTATACTTATCAAGATAATTTACCCAAAGCTCTTCTTGACAAATAAAACGCACTTATTAGAGAGCCAAGTGGGATGATTCAACAATTTTTTGTTTGATTGGATTAAATTTTTTTTGCTTTTGTTTGATTTGATTAAACTATTTTCTTCGCATCTTAATGGGGGCCCAAGGGCCTCTAAAGGCCCAATTGCATTTCTGAGCCTTTTGCTGACGAATTTGAATGAAGTATCATAGTTTTTTAAACCAGATCAGATCGAAAACCGATCAATGTATGGGTTCTGGGGTTCATAGGTCCAACTGCAATTTAATGGGTTTAACAAGATTTTTATAAATAATAATAATGATAATAATGTAAATTAATAATGAGAAGATAAAAGTAATAAATCCTTGAGACCCTCTTTCTCTCTCGATCAAAGACTTCCAAGTCCCAACATCCAAATCCTCTTCCTTTGTTACTCTCAACAAACAATCGATGTTTACATAGACATCATTGGGATCTTTTCGATATGCTCCTCTCCTCTCTAATTCATAATTTCTTCCTCTCTAAACTCACTTGATTAATTTGTTTTCCCATTAATTAATGATTTTTGAAGCTCAGCCCCGCCACCATCACTATCTCTTTGACTGATCCCTCAATCTCCATTATCAAATTTGGTGCTTTTTTTGTCAAAATATATTTTGTTGCACCAAAAACCATCCGAAAAGCCGAATCATTCACCTAGAAGAAGCAACAACAGATTAGATTGAAACTTCAATGGCTCCAATGGCCTCCATTTTCGCCAAATCGACCTCCATGTCAATTTTCAACCACCACTAAATAAAATTAGAAAACTAGTACAGAGTATAACAACACATGCTCTACAACTGAATCTATTGAATTGAAAGCATCAATTGTAGCAGGGCAACGACCAAAAACATAAAATGCAGCAAGCATAGGATAGCTCAAGGTTATGAGATACAAAGGCGTGAGGTGCAGAAGATTGAGGCAAGTTGTGTCAGATCAGAGGATGATAGAAGGACATGGTGGCAACAACCGACAGAAACAATAGATCAACACCGTGAAATACCTATCGGACGAGAGAAGATCATGACAGGGATAGTCACTAGAGACCTTGAGTATAGCTTTCCTCTTCACACTACAGTTTGCACTACCAAGGTTGACATGAAAAGAGCTTTCCTCTGTCTGTCACATTAGGGTTTCCTGGCTTTTGCCTTCTAATTTTTTTCATTTCTTATTAGCTAACTAGTTTCCTTACCGGTTCTTATGGGTTCATTACCGGTTCTTATGGGTTTGCATTAAACCTGGTCCAACCGGACGATCAATAAGGCCCAACCGGATTTGGCCTACAAATGGAGTAATTAGTAAAATTGGATCAGACTAGTGGCTGGTTCCCAGTCGGATTGGTCAGACCAGCTTGTTCGGTCCGATTTCAAAAGCTATGCAAAGTATAGATCAAGCTTCGGCTGGTATATGCAAAGAAGATAGAAAGAAAAGGAACGATGTGCAGTTATTAGGGTTTTTTTTTATCAATATCACATATTATACAGAAATTCAATATCTATTTGTTACTACTTTAAATAAACAATTACTTTTTTGGTAAATATACAATTACTTTTTTGATGTCATTTTCAATTTTCCAACACATTATGTATGACAGTCGAATTTAATAACCATTACCCCTTGTTTGAACGGAGATTAAAGGAAGGAAAGAGAAAGGCAATGTAAGGGATGGAATTTGTTTGGGGGGTGATGGGGGGTGCTGGAGGGTTGGAATTGGAGGCAAAAAAATTTTTAGTTAATTGATTATGCTTCTGTCTAAGTTGTTTGATAGAGTAGAGAAGGATAATCTAGTCATTTAACTATTTTACATACAATTAACTCCAATTCGAAGGTTAAAGAAAATGGGAGCAAAATGTTTTAGTCTCATTCTCCTTCCCCTACTTGGAAAAAGTTATATCCAAACAATGCGAAAAGTTTACCTACTTTTCCCTTCCCATCCTTTTACCTCCCTTTACCTTCATCCAAATAAATGAGAAACTTTTGTATGTGATGAGTATACCACTTACGTGGTATCACAGTTTAATAAAATTCAATTATTTTTAGAGCTGCCATTTTTATTTTTGGGTTTTATTTCAAAAAATTAAAATGACTGAATCTTATTAACTCGTGATAATACGTAAATACTGACACTTAGTATATCTATTACACACAATAATATCTCCAAATAAAGGTAGATTTATAATTGAAGAGGGATAAAACAGTAAATTTGACAAGTATACTCACTTACTTTTTTTCTTTATAACCTCCCCGAACAACTTTTTTTTTTCTTGCTCATTTCTCACTCTCTTCTCTCCTCACATTTCTTTTCACTTTCTCTTATATCTTTTCCTCTTTTTTCATACTTCTCTATTAAATTTCAATATGAGTCTATAAAAGTCTTGAACCCATATCCACCTAAAAGCCTTCAACTTATTGATTTTTCGATGTGGGATATATATCTCAACACCCACTGCCTTCACATTTGACATATGCCCTTAAACACACGCACTCAACAGCTGACCTCGAGCGGCAATTTTCTTTTGTCTCGGGTAAAAGGGTAAAAATTACCATGAGGCAGGCTTTCTCTTCCATCCTCAGGCTAACGTACTTTCTCTATTATTGAGAAATTTTAAATAGCTCCTGTGAAGTGGGGAAATTGCACCAATGATATAGAAAGTTTTGACAAAGTTCATAATTGCTTAAAAAAGAAAATTAGGTACCTAATTAGTACATGAAATTCCAAAATTGTTCCCTCGTAATACATTTCGTTAAATTTTATTTAACGCCGCTAATTTTTATTGACATGACAACTGTCGTGGATGCCATGCATATTTATTTGCTGATAGGGTGAACTATTTAATATTTTTCCATTGAAGTGGCATATAAAATTTTTAAAATATATAAAATTTATGTATAAGATATGAAAAAAATTCAAAAAATTTGAAGATTTCTAAAAGAATTGGAAAATGTTTAAATATTTATAAAACTATATGAATAACAATATTAAAATTTAATTTTTATGGAAAAATAAAAATACATAATTAAAATAAATAAATAAACTAAAAATTTGATAAAATTGGTCATAAATTCCACCAATAAGTGAATAACACATGTCATAATCAGGTTCATCTAGGTATGAAAGACCATTATAAAAATGAACTTTTTCTCCCAAAACCATGATAGAACAAGATTTTAAATAAGCAAATTGTTTTATTTTAATCATTTATCAAATTTTATAGGAAAATTTAAATTTCAAAAAGTTTTTTAATTATTTTTATAAATTTATATATATTTTTCTAACTTTTTAACTATTCTATGCTTTTTTATTTTTTATTTTTTTTATTTTTCATATTTTATGATTTATTTTTCATATATTTTTAAAATTTTTATATGCTATTTAATAAAAAAATTAAATAGTTTGCCACATCAGCAAATAAACACGTGTGACGTTCACATCAACTGTCATGTCAACAAAAATTAATGACATTAAATGAAACTTAATTGAATATATTGTGAGGAAAAAATTTTAGAACTTCATGTACTAGTTGGCACTAAAATTTCTTTTTATATCAATTAGAAATTTTTTAAAAAAATTTTGTACCATTAGTGCAATTTCCCCCTGTGAAGCTGTCTAAGAGCACAGGCCACGAGAACCAGACATGCACAATTAATGCCCTGTTTGCGACACAGCCCACGCACATTGCATCCACCAAGCAACAACGCGTACCCCGCTCCCGAGACAAAAATACACCCATTGGAGCTACAGAATTCATGGCAATATCACATTTACTCAAACGCTACTTAGCGCGGCATCTCATACCCATGAAAATCTATCGACGAATAGACCGAGTAATGCGTCTCTTGTCGGTGCACCTGCTTTGACATGACATGTCCTTTGGTTCCGACTTCCTCGGTCAGGGCCACATTACTTGGATTTGGATACTACGCTGGAATTGTGGCAGAGTATTCTCTGTTTTTTTTTTTTAAATTGTTCCATGTGATTTTTTTAGTGTCGATTGGCTATGATAGTCTGTACGTGCACCGCTGTCTCTTGTCTGCAATCAATGACGTAGATGGGCCCGTCTCGCGGCCAAGCCCATTAATTCCGATTCGCTTAAAATGGTTATACTGCTGCCCGGAACAGATCCAGAAATCATAATCGGGGGCAAAACTTGAGAAATTTTTATATATAATGAGTATAATACGTGATAATACTTATATAAATATTATAAATTGACAAGATTAAGTTATTTTCAAGATCATTTTTAAATTTTTAAGTTTTTATATGGATAACTCTTAAAATAGTTGAATGTTATTTGTTCGTGACATCACATAAGTGCTGTCACGTGATATACTCGATATACAAAAAACTCTCTCGCAAAGCTCAATTGAAAGGGTTTATAGGATAGATTTTAGGGGGAAAATAAAATAATTTATAAAAAAATATAGATGGTAAAATTTATATATAATTTTATAAATTTTTTTCGAGTTTAAAAGAAATGATCGCCCATGCACCCCTTCTAAATCCATTCCTGGTTGCTGCCTTGACGTACCGAATTAATTAACCTTCTGGGTTCAGCTGAAAGTGTCGAGACGCATGGAGTGCCGTCTTATACACTGATATAGAGAAACCATCTTAAGAAAAAAAATTATAAACATAAAATAAAAGAAAATTAGTTGGTGGAAAAAAAAAGAAGAAGAAAAGAAGAATTATCTTTTGTACATGCTATTTGATATTTAGAAGTTCCACAGATTATTTCAAGCCCAGAATAGTATTCTTTTTCATTTAAATGAGTTACGGTTGAAAATGGATAAGAAGAAGAAGAAATAAATTTTTATGAGAAGTTTGATTAGTGACAATCAAATTGAAACTTTGCTGCTGTAAAATTTCCATCGAATTTATAAGAGGTAGGATTTATATTCATTTAAAGTCTAAACTTCTAATTAGTGATATCCGATGGCATATATTTGTCTTTGTACATTTAAATGTCAGCTCTCAACAACTAAGCTTGAACAAGGCACATTCCCTCTATCTTATTCCTCTGACCTTAGGTAGGGATGTTCTACCCTCAAACTTGATATGATGTGAGCTCGCATAATAACTTACTCCGATATCATTAAATTTCCACTGCCCTGTACGACATTATATTTATATCCACTTGAACACCCAAAGTTATAATGGTGGTATTCAATTTTTTTATACACTAAAATTCTTTTTTTATTATCCATTCGATATTATATTTAACTCTTAACCAGTGCAAGCTGCAATGTGGAGGTGGAAATCATGGCAAAGATCTTTTTTCATTGGTGTACAGAAGAGACACATGGGATTACAAAGAGTAGAAGCAAGTGGGGATAAAAGGGGCACGAGAAGTCGCACGGGAGAGATCGAATCAAATACCTCTAGGTCACAGAATGAGAATAATACTAACTGTACTAAACTCTCTTTTTTAGCAATTGCCCCTTTTTAGCTTCTACCAGTTCTTAAAAGATAGCTTAACCCAATGACAAGTATTATTTGAACGTCATGGGAATGAGCAAGCACTGGCATGAAATATTACCCGAACCAAACCCTAAAGATTTTCGATTTTCATCTAATAAAGTATTTCAAAAAATGGATTTTTTTTCCTCTCTCTCGGTTTAGTTCCTTTTTTTTCTCTGCTACAATTCTTCTTTTCCTTCCCAATTTTCTATGCATATATGCAGCCATCCATAGAGGTGTCCTCAAAAATTTAAATGCAACCCATATCGGTAGGTTATGTAGTATAAGTCCTCTTTTTTCATTCAAGAAATATTACCCAAGACATTAAAGAGAGTAGTTCCGGTTTGCATAGGTATATTTTAGACCTTCTACGGGAAAAAGATAATTTTCCCAAAATTTAGATGTTAAATTATTAACAAAATAGTTAGAAAAATATTTTTCAATGTATCTGTCGAGGAGTTAATCTCATATCGGATAAATAAGAGATTGAAATCCAGTTTATTATAAGAAAGTGGGTACTACCAATTTATCAGCTTAAATTTTTGAATTGGATATAGACCCAATCTCTTGGGGGGGGTTAGATAGATATTTTACATGGTATTAGAGCAGTTTACCATGTAAGCTCATATTATGCCAGACCCGAATGTGGAACTCGTAACCCGGAAGTTCAAGACTGGAATAAATATACCTAACTTGTGGTTAGTTATTGAATTCGAGTGGGGAACTCGTGTGATTATAGCCTGAGACTATAAGAAAAATGCTCGACTCGAGACTGGTTGTTAGTACGAGAATAGAAGAAGACCTTTCTCATGCTAGTTTGTCCTCACCTACCCGAGATTGAAAGAAAAATGCTCAGCTAGTGAACAGTTGTTGAGTGCGAGTATTGAGGAGTAAATCACATAGCAGAAAAATAAGAGATTAAAAGTGAGTATCACCAACTTATCGGCCTAAGTTTTTAGGTTGAAGCCCACATGTAACCTCTTATGGGCCAAATCAATTTTTAGAAAAATATCTGGATGATGCTTGAGACTAGTCAGCCTCGACCGTTGCATTAATTAAACTGTAGCCTGCACGGGCATGGCGATCACGTGACTCGCATGTGCGTCATGAAAGTTGGGATATTTATTCGTGGGCGCTACATTATACAGACAGAGATGGGTTTACTCTGTGGGGTGGCTGTTGTCCCGTCAAACTCGGCGAAAATGTATGAATTACATATTATAAAATTTATCAATCCATCTTTTCTTTTTTTGAAGTTTTTTTTTTTTTTGCATAATTGGTACTTGCATTCGTATTAAGTTAGCAAAAAGGTATACGAGTGGATTTCACGTTAAACTTGCTAATAGAATCCTGTGCTATCCATACACACACACATACATAAGATGGCTTTAGATGGTTCAGATTCCTATTCGTTGCATCAGTACATTTTGCTTCCCTGTCATTCATCGACAAATTAATATCCTTAGCCACTGTAGTGGTAGTCCAGTTTCAACGCATCGACGTAACATGAGAAACGCGTTATTTGCGTGCCATTCGAGCAAAGGAATTTCACGTAAATTAGTTGGATTATTTGATCGACGTGTCAGTATACATATTATGAATTAGTTGAATTAGAGTTACTAGCATTTTGTGGTGTGCTTCGCATCAAGGAGAAAGTTTGAAAGATCTGAAAATTTGATGATATTTTGCATCGGAAAATTTGATCATAGACAAGGAAAGTGATGGTTCCGATTTTCGAATCATGATATTTCATAATATCTCTAGATTTCATCCAAATTAGAATATTTCATATTCTTATTTATATTTTATCTTACTTTCCAATATTTAAATGCAGAGCATTTCATCGAGTTTGACTGTGGTGCGTACCTTCTTGAGAAGAGACGACTTGAGTACTTGATAATAGAAGTTGAGAAGTAATGAATGATCTGAGATTTCTTACCATCAGAGATATCGAAAGAATCGACTTGATCCCTTTTTCTTTAACATCTTTTTTACTTCTTTTTTCATAATCACATTAATGGTGAGATCGTACTATCTAAAAGTTTGAAAAATTTGATGAGAAAAAATGAGTAGAGATTATGAGAAAAATAAAGATGGTTGTCAGTAGAACAAGACCACGAAGTTCATATATGATCAACTCTAAGAATTGCACGGACCAATGATCTATTTGAACAATGGGAGAAAAGAATAATCTACAAAATAGATAAGCTATATTAAATGGATAATAAAATATCCCAAAATTATTAAACACATTTAATAAGTACGATCTTATTTCTCAATAGTTTATTTCTAATTAATAGAAATAATATTTCCAATAATTTCTCGCCAAATTAAAGAGGCAATTTCACTTAAAATTTTTAGGGAGATAATGATATATTTGATCTCTTTGATGTATAAATAGACAAAGTAAGTCTTATATTGGGACGTCGAATGACCGGGTGACCTTTTTAAGAGATTTATCATGTGTATAAAGATGTGGAATACTAGTGAAAAAAGGATGCAAATTAGGTATACTGGATTTTCTGTCTGAAAAAAGAGAGATTTTATTTCTTAATCAAACATGTTTACACGCAACATTATGTTACAATACAAAGCACAACTATCGTTATACAGTAGCTTCCATAAAGGAAATGGAGGATTAATCATCTACTGAGAAGAACTCATGCCCTACTAGTAACATATGGCAATCCTATCAGCAGTAGAATTTGCTTTGTTTCGAATCCAGCAATCTCCAAGTAAACCCGTGTAGCCAAAATCTTGCTATCATAGAATTCACCTAAGTATACCATCTCTTAGAAAATTTCAAGACACTAATGTAGAAGTTGGGATAGCAGTGACCACAGCTTAATTTCAACAGCGCAACTCTTTCCCAGCTTAAGACAGTAGCTGACATTTCCATCCCTACAACTTCCTCTTTCCTCCGTCCTTTGGAAAGTTGAGAACTTCACATTTGCTTCTGCCCCACTCAGCTAGTAAACCCAAATAGTTTTTAGGTTTGGCAATATATGGTATGCCCATCAACCTGAACATGATCTTCTTGGTTTCTGCCCCGGCCAGTGTTATTGCTGAAAAAGGAGATGATTTGTCAAAACTGACCTGTTGTCCTAAAATCTCAAAATAATCTTTAATAATTCCTTTTAAAACACTTCCATTGGATACATTAGCTTGGAAGAAAAACATAGAATCATCTGTAAATAGCAAATATGAAAGCTCAGGACAGTCTATGTTCATCTTTATACCCTTAAGTATTCCCGATTGAATGGCATCAGAAATGGATAGAGATAACACCTTAGCTACTAATACGAACAAATAAAGAGAAAGAGGGATCTCCATGACAAATTCCTCTATTGAGCTTAAAAGTTGCGATCTTCTTACTATTCACTATAGTTTGATAAGTCACAGACTTAACTCATTATCCAACAAATCCACCTCTCCTCAAAATTCATTTTGCGTAGTACTTTCTCAACAAAAAGCCAACTCAAGTATTATCATATATTTTAACCATATCTATCTTTAGAGCACTTTCCCTTATTATACGTCTCTTTTTCACGCTTAAATAGTCAAAAGCCTTAAATAGTCAAAAGCTTCGTGGCCAACCAAAATGCTATCATGGATGAGTTTTCCTTTAATAAAAGCATTTTGTTGTTTTGTAATTAAAGAGTTAAGGAAGGGACGCAATCTATCGACAAGGAGCTCGGATATTACTTTGTACGCAAAATTACATAAGTTATTACATAAGCTAATGCGACGAAATTACTGGATTTTCAGGACATACAACTCGGGGAATTAGTATAATGTATCAGCACAGTTTAAACAATGTAGCATGTAGCATGTAGCATCTAGCTTGTTCTGAAAAATTTTTGATGGCATTAAAGATACCATGCCCCACAACACCCCCAGTAAATTTGAAAGAATATGCCTGAATGACCATGGCTGACACGAGGCTTGTAACCAGAACTTGCCTGTGCTACATACATTTCTCTCTAGTCAAGAGCCTCTTTATGTGGTACTATTGTTCTTCTCAATTACCCACTGATCTTGCAATCCGAACTCCCCCGTCTTGAACACGCTTTTCTTTGAGCTCGAGCTTGAAACAAATACATAAGGATAAAAAATTTTCAATACAAGAGTCGTTTAAGGGAATGATTTTTTTTATTATTGAAGTGGGGACAAAGGTAAAAACAGTGGAATAAAGTAAAAGATGGGGATGATACAGAGACATATCACAATCAAAGGCCTTTAAAAATAGACTTGTGTTCAAGCTTTTGCAGAGAGTTGCAGTCATATCCCAGTTTAGATTTTGAGTCGTGCGAATGCTGGATGTCCCTATCATTGGTCAGGCCATTTTCTATTTCTCAATTATGGGCGCGAAAGTATAAATAAACATGCACATTCGAAGAAAATTCAACACGGAATAAATTCATGAAAAGTACGTATAATGCTTCCTCAGTACCATAATCCATCGGAAAGATTCATCATGCTTGTACTACTTGTCGAGCTAAGGCGCTACCAACGATAGGCTATTTTCTGTCGCTTTCCATTCAATTTGATGTGTTGCAATTCATGTGCGATGTCTTCGGAGCCAACATCAACATCCGATGTCCCCGTCTGCCATTTATGTTTTGTATATACCTCGTTCTTAGTCGGCCTTACAGCTCGAAAAATCGAGCTTGATGTGCAGATGGTAGATGCGCATGTCTTGAATCTTACTGAAGTACCTCGGTAAAATTCTCACAGACGTTGTTTAGATAATAAATCGTGCTTGCAATTTCAGAGTTTGAAAATGCATGAGAGACAAATTCAAACTGACACACCCACGTACTCTCTTCCATGCGATCAAGTCTTATGATCTTTGTTTCTATATATATATATATATATATATATATAGAAAGCTTATGATCTCTTTATAATTAATAAACAATAATTTCGAGTAATAAATATTAGGTCGTATTATTATCCAATAAATTTTTTTTAGAGAAAATATTTTTCAATTATAAAAGTGATTCATGAACCTGAAAAGAAGTAGAAGAAAGAGGGAAACAAATAAATATAGAAAATATAGAGTAAACTATGCTTTTCATCCTTAGTGTTTCGGTAAAAATATTGGTTTTGTCCCCAATCTAATTTTACCGTAAATATCATCTTCAATATATCTAAAAGGTCCCAACAAATAAGTCTCGCCATTATTTTTGTCTCCAGTATTTTATAGAATCATCATTTTACCCCATATGGAGGGTGCCGAATTGTTAGGATTTTGAATATTGAGGATAAAAATGATAACAATGGACTAAATTGTTATGTTTTCCAAATATTGATGACATATTGATGGTGAAATCTATTAGAAATGAAAATAAAAGTTTACTCCAAAGTATACCTAGAACCTCGTAATGTCATCTCAATAACGATGAGACCACATTAAACTTGGTTTCTCTCGAGCAAACGCTTTGGTATGTCAAAGTTGCTGCATCTTCATTACTTGTTTAATTTTTTTTATATAATAAGTAGTTTATTTTTCAAAGTCATGAATGTCCCGCAAAGATATGGATTTAGGTAAGTTTATGTACGAGCATATTTTTTGGTGACTTCGGTGAGGACTGAGGAGCATAAAAAAGAGAATTGAACCAATGATCTCATGACTAGCTAATCAGAAAATATGAGTTAATCCTCGCACATATTCATTTGCTTTTCAATTAGATTTTCATTTCCCTTTATGGTTTACGGCCTAACAACCGAAATACTACTTGGCACAAACTTGTCTGCTTTCCCAATCTCTCTCTCTCTCTCTCTCACACACACACACACAGTTCGTTGATCATTTAGACAGGACGTGAGCAATAAATAACACTTGCATGTAGTTAGTAGGTTTGGCGATAGGGATATTGAATAAGACCACGTCTATTTCGATTAGACGGTGAACAGGAAAGACTCTTGTGTGTAAAAATTGTCACTACGTGATAGTATTTATATGATGACACCAACCAATAAAATTAAGTTAAATGTTTAGAAATATTTTTTTAAAATGTAAAGAAAAAATTAACCTTAAAATTACTTGATTTTATTGGTTGGTATAATCATATAGACATTATCACATGATGAAATCGTTATGTACAGGACTTTCTTGACCAACGGGCTTAAGAAGCATCGACAATGAGCTGTATTCAATCGGCTGAAGATCTGAATCGACCATTATAAGCTTTTCTTTTCTATAGTTAAAAGGAAGGTAGAACTAGCGGCTACTCTATCGCTCTCGCTGTATAATATTTGGGTTTTTGTATTCAACCTGAACATATCAAACGGACTAAATAACTAGTAATAACAGTAACTCTATAAATTTAGTATCAATGAAGGATTAGTATAGTTTAAGAAGTCGACGTTCCCTAAGGTTCAGGCTCGAAGAGTCTCCTCTAGTAATTTTGCTTAGAGTGAGAGTCGAACTCATGATCTCGATCTCATGAACCACATGAGAAAGAGACTTGGATCACTGGACCACCGCTCTTGATGATAATCGACCATTACAAGCTCAATGAGAAAGAAATCGAAGCATTTTGAGGTCCATGGGCGGCCATGAAAACTAGTCATCTTAATTCCACAAATGAAGTGTCACTCCCTTTTCAACATAAAATTGAGAGGCTGTGAGTCCAAACCTTATTTACTAAAGCTTCACATGCACCTTCCGGTGTGACTGGTTGTGGTAGGATAGATATGTGCCAAGGGATGCAAGGCAGCTCCCGCAGATTTCTGATAAGATTCCTACAGTTGAGGAAAATGGTCAAAAAGGCAGATGAAAAGAAAGAAAGGAGATGGGCAGGGGGGGATGAGTACATTCGGTGTATCATACAAAATGACTTCGTTGTGTATATCTTTATCAGATATTGATGCGCATATAGTTTTTACAATTTGATGATCGATTTTACATATATTAAGATTTAAAAAGTGATTTACACAACAAGTCGTAGTATATAATACATTAAAAATATTTACTCAGGGTGAAATAGTGTATCAATGATCAATGATGAAGGGGCCACGAGCTTATATAAGCTGGGAGAAGTTGCATGGAAGGTGCAATTTCCACATACACACACACACACACTCTTTTAGAGTCTTGCGTATTTATGGAATGACATTGTATTAATGTTCCGCGTGGATTCCTCCTTTTATGCAGAGGAAGGCATCCCATCATGCATATGTCCGGATGGAAGCAAATAATTGCGTTTGTAGAGGACTCGAAACATACGTACACCCTTGCAGTGGAGAAAGTCTTCTGTCTTACAGCTAAACCATGTCAACAATATTTGACAGTATCATAAACTAATAAGAATTAGTCGCATCAGCATATTCATTAGAGATAAATTAGGTAATACGATATAAATTCAAATATTTTTTGAAAAATCGCTAAAAACTTAAAGAAAGCCATAAAAATCCCCGAAAAATTCCTAAAAACCTGATATCAATTAATAAGAAGTAGAAAAAGATGTTGAGCACATGATTTTTTTTTTAATTTCTAAGTTATTTATTTTTTTTAGAATTTTTTAAAGATTTATCTATAATTTATATTTATATTTTACTAGTGACATACAACACTTTCTCCGTGCTGCGGGGCAGCATGGTTTGTATGTAAGTCACTCTTTTTTTTCAACGATTAAATCATACTGAGTTCGTTCGAAGTAATTTTTTTTTATTAACGTATAAGAAGTGTCAAATTTTTGCGAAATATTAAGAGAGGATTCGTTTTATAGGGAAAACCCACAAACCTATTTAATTTGCTGCTACTAAAGATGTCAGAAAAGAACAATATTATTTGTGCTGCATGCAATATAGAAAAAAGTTTGAACTGGAAATAGGAAGGAAAAACAATTATAATATCCATGCATGTGCCCTTTTATATGTCAGTGTTGCAAAGCCCAACTAAAGAAAACAAATGTTGCAATAAGAATTTGCTAAATTAGGTTATTTTTAAATTGGGAAAAATTAAAGGACTGCTTCATAATGGTACAATTCCTTTTTTTGTTATACTTTGGTATATTTTTTTAAATTGTTATAGTTTATTACAAATTGTTAAATTGGCACTGATGCTGTTAATTTGTGATGATGTGCAATCTAATCTGGACACCATGTTGCAAAGAAGCTGATGTGGCCTGCACATATAATATTTTAAATGAAAATAGTAATAATATTATTAAAAATATGCAGAAATTTTTTTTAAAATAGAGACATTTTTAAAAAGAAACTTATAAAAAATTTAAAATTATTTTAAAAATAAAAATATATAAAATTTTTCAAATATTCTGAAATTTTATAAAAACTAATTGTTTTTAATATTTCCAAAAAATTTTTAATAGTTAAAATCTTCAGGAAAACATTATAGAAAAATTATATAAATTATTTTGAAATATTATAAAAGTTACATAAATTATTTTAGAAAGTATAAAAATTATTCTAAAATTAAAAAATTTATTATAAAAATTATTTTAGTAAATATCTAAAATTTCGATAGACTACATAAATTATTTTAAAAAATTATAAAATTATAGAAAAATATTATAAAATTTTAAATTTTATAAAATCTTCAGAAAAAATATTATGAAATCTTAAAAATAACATTGCCTCATCTTTCTGGATCTCTCTCTCATTGCTCATGTTTGACACCACTCAGCTCTGCCCTACCGTAGCCATGCCTTCTTTGACTTACGTGTCTCCCACCCATGTGCCTCTTTCTCAAGCTGAGAGTACCTTCAAGTCACCTTCACAACAGCCTCTGCTCCTCTTGGCTGCCCCTAGCCCCCTGCCCTAATCCTATGTCTCATGTTGCTACCAGTGTGCCCCACTCCCCATCCCCTGCACCTTTTCAATTTCTTTATCTTATATCCTTTTTATTTTATTTTTTATGCAGCCCCTTAACTTCTAATTTTCATAATTTGTCCTCAATTAATTTTTCCAAGTATTTTATAATTTTTAAAATTTTATAAATAATTTTTATAATATTTTATGTAAAATTTAAAATAATTTTTAGTAATTTCTAAAAATAATTGCCAAAATAATTTTTATAATTTTATGATATTTTAAAATAATTTTGTAATTTTTCTATACTTTTTATAATATTTTTCCAAAGATTTTATACTTTTTCAATCATTTATGTAATTTTTAGAATATTTTAGAAATTTTTATATATTTCTTTTTAAAAAAATTTTATACATATTTTTAATGTTTTTATTATTATTTTACTTTAAAATATTTAGTGGCTAGGCCATATAAGCTTCTATCCACACACGGAGTCCATATCAAATTGCCACGTCATCATGGATTGAAAGCGTCAATGCTTATTTGATAATTTGTAGTAAACTATAACAATTTTAAGAGAAAATATGTCAAAGTGTAATAAGAAAATGAAATGTGCTATTGTGAAATAATTCTTAAAGAAAATGTAGGTAGGTTCCTTTTTCTCTTTCATTCTGGTACTTTCATTTGGTAAAGGAGAATTTCAATGTTTCCGCAGCTGTGAATGATCAGGGCAGACGGATCTTCTGCAAGCTAAAAGAAGAGAAGACAAAACGTATTCCTTTCCTGCAGAGGTGTCTTTACTATTAGGAAGTCCATGGGACATCTTCGACCTAAAGGAGTTATGCATCACTTTTGCAAAATGATGCGGTTTTCTAGTCATATCCCTCGTGCCTCATTTGTGTGTTGGCTCACTTGGCTTAAAATGTTATCCAAGAAAGATCGATTGAGCCAATGATAAATACATCTTGTAATCCGAAATATAAAATGATAATGTCAATGGCTGATATTAGAGGATGAATATTATAAATAAAGTATTTTTTCAATTTCTTTCTTTAGGCACGAAGTCATGCTGGAAAGATCTTACCATAAATATGAAGAAGAATGAAATAAAGAATACAAAAATAATTGACCGAAAGTAAAATGTTAATAATCGTCAAGACCTGTGGCTATCACAGTTTCCTTAAAACTTATTTGTCCTCTCTTGGTCGTGAGACTCTCAGGATACAACAACTTGCTGAGCTCAAGGCTACACAAAACCCTAAGCTGACGAGCGAATCGGAATCGAAGCTGGAAATAGCTGGAAAACGATGCTGGAATGCAGTGAGAAAAGGAGAATGCTCAAATGGTGTGTTGGAATCTATGGACGAGTGTCCTATTTATAGGGTGGTGGATGGCTGGTGACTTAAATGGCAGAGAACCGAGAATTAAAGGCTGGAACCGACCCTTAATTGCATCAAACCGGCCATTAAAAGGGCTAAATCGAGTATTAAGGTCAGCTCTTAATTGTGTGCCTTAATGCGCCCTTTTAATAAGGTGTTAATTACTCTAAACCGCTCGGAATCCAAAGAGACAAGAATCTTAAGCCGGTTTATTGAAGGAAATAAAAAGAAATTACCGAAAATGGCAAAACTTGGTGATTGCACCCCCAGCACAAGTGCGAGGCCTTTGAATAAGTCGTATTATATAGCTAAGAGACTACTGATTATAGCAATATTCTATGCTTATAAACTCTTTAAAATTACCTTCCCTTATCAATGTGGGTTTGAGTTTCCACCAATCCACCGTGGGCTCTTATGAGCTCGTTATGTGCCTTTGTAAGCCTAACCCACACAAATTAAGTCTATGGACTTAAGCCCAGACAAAAATTCCCTTCAATTTACGAGTACAATTTCACATTTATATCAAAGCCATTTTTCCAACAATCCCTCACATGAATGAAAATTATTTTACTTTGACTATGTGGTGGTTTCCAACCAGTGAATCTTGCATTTGATAGGTAGATGTAACCTTTTGAACTTTCCTTATAAAGGTACACTTAATTTACTAGCTATTCGTAGACACGATGTCCTCAAATTATCCGCCTTTCTTGTGTAAAGAATCATATATCTCATACAAGAGTCCACTTTACATCTACAATTGTGTCCGTTTAGCTATAAACACCATTCTGGTTTTGTCAGAATTTCTAAAGAATCAAGCCATCAATTCTCCTTTGAAGTGGCCCCACTTCTCTCTCACTTAGATGATTTTATAATCTCAAGAGTATTCTATTTACTCTTTTATAAATCATTAATGTATCTAGAATGTTAATCTCATCATTATAATGCCATTATTTCTTGTCAACGAATGGGTTGATGAATAATCCCTCCACAGTGACTTTACCAGGTCTTATGAGTAGGCTATCTCTGTAAACTTAGATCTTGAGATCTTCAGTAAATAAGGTAGGGTTTTCCTTCATAAAACTTTTTCTTTCATGGGCTTCAATCCCATTCCTTTTGAGATTTTCTCAACTAGTTTTATGTTTAACCCTTTAGTTAGTTGATCCGCTAAATTATCCTTTGACTTCACATAGTCAATTGTGATAATTCTAATTAAGAGTAAATGTTCAATGGTATTATGTTTATGACGTATATATCTAGACTTACCATTATACATTTGACTTTACGCCCTTTCAATAGTAGACTGACTATCACAATAAACACAAATTTGTGGCACCGGGTTTTTCCCATTTCGGGATATCATCAAGAAAATAACGTAGCCATTCAGCCTCTTCTGCACATTTATCTAAGGCTATAAACTCATATTCCACTGTGGATCGAACTATCACTGTTTGATTTGAGAATTTTCATGATACAGTTGTTCCTGCTAATGTGAATACATATCCACTTGTAGACTGCGAGTCTTTTATATCAGATATCTAGTTTGCATCACCCTTCAAGGACAGCTAAATATCTAGTATAATGCAATCTATAATCCCGAGTATATGTAAGGTACTGTAATACCCTCACTACTACCTTCCAATGGTCGGCACTCGAGTTGCTCATATATCTACTCAACCTACTAATCGTGTAAGCAATATCTGGTCTAGTATAACTCATTAGATACATCAAGCTACCAATAACTCTTGAGTATTCTACCTATAAAATACTCTCTCCTCTATTCTTCGATAGATGGAGACTTATATCTAAAGGTATTCTAGCAACACTAGAATCATTCTTATTAAATTTCTTAAGAATTTTATCCCTATAATAGGATTGACTTAAGATAAGTCCTTCTGATATTCTCATGATTTTAATTCCTAGAATCACATCAGCAAAGTCCATATCTTTCATATCGAATCTTGCGCTCAACATATTCTTGTTAGATTTAACGATTTTCTCATCACTACCAATAATGATATGTCATCTATGTATAAACATAAAATAATGTAACTATTTTCCATCTCTTTTATGTAAACACATTTATCACACTCATTAATTTTATAGTTATTGGTAATCATTGTATTATCAAATTTTTCTTGCCATTGTTTTTGTGCTTGCTTTAAGTTGTATAATGACTTTACTAATTTACAAATTTTCTTTTCCTTTTCAAAGACACAAACCCCTCGGATTGTTTCATGTCGATTTCTTCATCTAAATCTCAATTTAGGAAAGTCTTTTTCACATCCATTTGATGTATCTCCAAATTACGTAATGCCGCAATCACAAGTATCATACTAATAAAATTTATTATCGTCACAGGAGAATAAGTATTAAAACAATCAAGACTTTGCTTTTACTTGTATTCTTTGACAATAAGTCTAGCCTTGTATTTGTCTGTGGAGCTATCTGCTCTCATCTTCCTTTTAAGGATCTATTTACATCCTAAAGTTTTACATCCGAGAGGAAAATAGACTAACTCCCATGTATGATTCTGTAAAATAGAATCTATTTCACCGTTGATCGCTTCCTTCCAAAGAGGTCCTTTTGAAGAAGTCACAGCTTCTTCATACGTCTATGATTCTTTTTCTAACAAATATGTTATAAAAACATTTCTAAATGATTTTCCACTTTCGGCCCTTTGGTATGTCTCTCGAATTCTTTATTAGAACCTGATCTAATTCATGATTTTTGTCATTCATCGCTTTCGCAATTCATTTTGATGAACTAAATTCTTCATTGATCTATATGGAAATACATCTTCATAAAATGATGCATTTCTAGATTCCATTATCGTATTCTTATGTATATCATGAATCTTTGATTCACACATAAGGAATTGATATGCATTACTGTTATATGCATAACCTATGAAAATACAGTCCACTGTTTCAAGAATTATTTTTACCTTTTTTGGTGTTGGTATTGCCACTTTTGCAAGACACTCCCACACTTATAAGTGTTTGTAGGATGGTCTCCTATCATGCCATAGTTCATATGGTGTTTTTTCATCTTTTTTTTCGGTGTGCCTTATTTAAAATGTAATTACTTGTCAAAATAGCTTCTCCCACAGATTTTGGGGTAACCTTGAACTCAAAAGTATTGCATTCATCATTTCTTTTACTGTGCAACTATTTCATTTAGCAACACCATTTGACTGAGGCGAGTAGGGTGTACTTACTTCATGGACTATTCCATGTTATGCACAAAAGTCACAAAGTAGTACTTCATATTCACAGCCTCTATCACTTCCTAGTCTTTTAATGCTCTTATTGAGTTGATTCTCAATTTCATTTTGTAGAGAATAAGTTGTCCTAAGGCTTCATCTTTGCTCATAGGCAGATACACATAGCATATTTTGTGCTATCAGCGATAAAAGTAATAAGATACTTATTACTGCTTCTTGTTTGTATAGACTTTAGGTCACAAATATCACTATGAATTAGGTTAAGTGGTTCAGTATTTCTTTCAACAGCTTGAAATAATGACCTCGTTAATTTTGCTTCTACACAAACCTTACATTTGTGTTTAGAGTCAATCTAAAATGTCGACATATGTTCCCCGTTAATTCCTTTCTGAATTGAATCAAAATTAATATGTCCTAGTCTACCATGCCATAAATTGGAAGATTCGATCAAATAAGAGGAAGAGACATTATCTTTATTGATCATGGTCAGTATATTGAGCCTGACAAGCCCATTACACTCGTACTCCTTTCCTACATATATATGGCTTTCGAGAAAATAACTGACTCAAAAACCATATCAAGCCCATGTTTGTTGAGCAAGGAATTGGAAACCAAATTCTTCCGGATCTCTGGGACGTACAGTACTTTGTTAAGAGTCAGCATCTTTCTAGAGGTCATCTTCAGTACCAGTCTGCCTTTGCCTTTAACCTCAGAAGAGACTGAGTTCCCCATGTATATTTTCTCTCCCTTGGTCAACTCAAATGTTGTGAAGAGGTCTCTATTGGAACAGATGTGCAAGGTGACTCCAGTGTCAATCCACCACTTCTATGGATTTGACCCCACCAAGTTTACTTCAGAAATCATAGCTGAAAGGTTGATATCTGACGCCCTAGGCTATGGCATCAACCATGTTGGCCTCGTGCTTCTTCTTCTTTGGAAGCATGCAATTAGCAAACCTGTGATACTTCTTGCCATAGTTGAAGCATTTTCCTTGGAATTTCGACTTGAAAACTCCACCATTAGGCCCGACCACTTTAGGCATTCTTCTTGGGCTTTTGCCAATGCTCGACCACATTGGTATTGGCAGCACCTGCAATAGGAATGTTCTTCTTGAACCCTCATTATCTTCTTCAATACGAAGTTTGACAATGAGGTCCTCCAGCGACATTTCATTTCGCTTGTGCTTTAAGTAGTTCTTGAAGTCCTTGCACGCCGATGACAGCCTCTCGCTTATTGCTACCACTTGAAAGGTTTCACTCAGAACTATTCTCTCTGCATGAATCTCATGTAAGATTACTTGAATCTCTTGTAATTGACTGATAACTGTTTTGGAATCCACCATCTTATAGTCGAGGGACTGTTCGACGAAAAACTTCTTTGTGTCAACATCCTCTGTCCTATACTTACAGTCCAGGGAATCCCATAGTGTTCTTGTTGTCTTTAGTGTAGAATGCACATTGTACAGAGAATCGTACAGCCCGTTTAAAATGTAATTTCCACATAGAAAATTGGAATGGTTCTAGGCATCAACAGCTTGAGCAGTCTGGACATTTGATTGTCCCTCAGGAAACTTAGGAACCTCCTTAGTCAAGAACCAAGCAAGGTTTAAGGTGGTCAAGTAGAAGAGCATCTTCTACTGCCACCTTTTAAAGTTCAACCCATTGAACTTCTCAGGGTTTTCACTGCGGTTCACAGGAACCACAGTTGGCACGGAGCCTGTGCCCCTTAGAGGAATGGTTGGGATAGATCCCGAGCCTAGTGTGGCTAGGGCAGAGCCCGAGCCTCTAGCCACAGCACTGACAGTAGTGTCACTTGCAGCAACAATAGTTAGATTACTATCAGTAGCCATCTGAGATAAAAAAAAATAAACTGAATAAATCTTAAGTTTGTAATCTAAAATATAAAATAACAATCTCAATGGCCACTATTAGAGGATGAATATTATAAAATAAAATATTTTTTCAATTTCTTTCTTTAGGCAGGAATTCATACTAGAAAGATCTTACCATAAAGATGAAGAAGAATGAAATAAAGAATACAAAAATAATCAACTGAAAGTAAAATATTACTCATCTTTGAGGCTTGTGGTGTCACAGTTTCATTTGGACTTATTTATCCCTTCTTGGTCGTGCAAAGGAAGTATGAACTTCAGTCTCCTAAGATATAACGACTTCCTGAGCTTGAGACTGCACGAAACCCGAATCTAACGAGCGAACCTAAACCAAAGCTAGAAACCATCGGAAAACGGTGCTAGAATGTAGTGAGAAGAGGAGAATGCTCGAATGGTGTGTTGGAACCTATGGATGAAGGTCATATTTATAGGGTGGTGGAAGGCTGGTGACTTAAATGGCAGAGAATCAAGAAGAGACAAGAATTCTAAGCCGGTTTATTGAAGAAAATAAAAAGAAATTATTGAAAATGGTAAAACTAGGTGAATGCACCCCTAGCGCAAGCATGGGAGCCTTTAGGTAAGTCGTATCATATAGCTAAAGTGGTTACTAACTATAGCGACACTCCATATGTATAAACCCTTTAATATTATCTTCCCTTATCAATGTGACATTGAGTTTCCGCCAATCCACCATGGGCTCTTATGGGCTCTTCATGGGCCTTTCTAAACCAAAGCCACACAAATTAAGTCCATGAACTTAAGCCCAAATAAAATTCCCTTCAATTCATGAGCACAATTTCACATTCATGTCAATGCCATTTTTCCAACACATCTAATATCTTACTGTTGTGAGTTTTATTTTTTGAGCAAGAGTCTTGAACTGATCTTTTCTTTGGCTGCCCTGTCACTAGGATATATAGAATCAATTGTTGCTCAAGGTGGGTGTTGCTTGTTCGGAGGTGAGCTGGATGATAGAATGAGCTTGGCCACTGACTTTGAAGGGCAAGTCTTTGGATGCCACCATTCTCAAGCTATTGTGGACTCTATATATACACACATATATATAGAATAGTTATTCTTGGATGCATCATCATACTGAGGCACAGGAAATTCTATGATGCATTGAATACTTGGGACAGTTCACCTAAATCTAGTTTCTTGGTCTAAACTTAGAAATATGTTTCTCTATTCACAGTTGATTGCTGCTTTCAACATTACCTGTACATGAATAGTTTTATCTGGTTGTTAGCCATAAAGTTTGGTTACATGAATGCATTACACTTTTATAAAAGAATTGTAAAGGATAAAAGGGGTGGAACTACTCACCTTAGTCGTAGGCATCCTAAGTCTCAATCTCACCGTATTGACTCGAGTGCCTCCTCAGGCTGTGTCAAGTACCTGTCTTGCAAAACCAAAGGGAGTCAAATCAAGAATAATTAATCATTTTAACTATCTGATGGCTCAGGTTAATATCCAACTAATGAATAATAAATTGAAGGAAAGAGAGAATGAGAAGCGCGCCCCTTACAGTAATGTGATATGTTATTTTTAGGATGTGGGGAGTAAATTGTCAATATGTTTTGAATTCGCCATTAACATTTATGGCTCATCAATTTTTACAACCACTTATTTTTTGGTTCGCACTACACCTATCTTCAGCTTAGTCGAAGTGCAAATCAAAATTAATCTGCAGTCGTTCCTATTGACCCTTCCAAGCTGAAAATCAATCATAAGATCACTCATTTGGAGGTTTATTAAGGGAATTACTAGATCAATTTCAAGTTGGTAATTTTTACAACCACCTATTACAATATATGAGAAAAGCTTATATATAATCATTTTCCATAGGAAAAACTTATATGTGCTTCGGAGAGACAGACAATCGGATGCAAAAGGATGGACCCACCTGCTTCGTCGGTGGCCTTGGTTTAACAGCAGACCCTTTGTTTTTTATCAGTAAGAAGGAGAAGATATCTTCGATGAAAAGTTTTTTTTAAATAAATTTTTAATAAAATTTAAAAAGTAAAAAAAAAAAAAGAACACTTAAGCTTGATATAAGGGAGCAGCCCCACTAGTTCGGTGCTGGGAGGTCTACCCAGATCTCCTGGGTTCGAATCTTAGAAGAGGCACTTCTTTGTGGGTGGAGATTTTATAGCCCTCGAATCCGTCAGATTTATCTGACTTACCCGGTGCACGTCATTTGTGGACTATTGTGTGTGCCATGAGGAGGAGGTGTTACAACCAACTTTAGTCAGGCTTAGAAGGTGCTCGGATACCTTAGTTATCAAAAAAATATTAATATTATTACATAACTACTATAATTCGATGACATTATTTTATAAAATACTTTCTCATTTAAAAAACAGAATACTTTCTACAAAATGTTCAAAATGAGAAAAAAAAAGTTTAATATAATAGTATCGTTTTTTATCTGTAAGTAAGAGATTATAAGCTTAATTCTTATTCACGAAATTCTATATACTATTTATCTCCTCTTTATTCTATTTATTTTTGGACGATGCGACTCCTCTGTTCATGCAAAAAAAAAAAAAAGTTCGGGTAGGTTCGGTCGTGTGCGTGTTGATGTGAGTGCCCCCATCCCATAAGTTCAGTGTTAGAGGAGCCTCTTCTCCCCTACACGTTGAGTGTCCTCCACGTTTCCTTTCTCTCTTCAGTCCTCCTCTATCTCTCTCTCTCACTTCTCAATTTGTTCCCTTCTCTCCCTCCCTCTTCGCCCGGAGCTTACACGGCGCAGCAGTCAGGAGTCTGGTCAGAGCCCAAAGCCAAAGAGAAACTAAATAGTCCAATGAACAAATACACACACTCACTCACCCTTCAATCGACTGGTGGACTCGATTAACTGCTGCTAAAGAAAGGTTACTTAGTCTGATCCGATGATGGCGGAGCCGATGAACTCAGAGACCGAGTCGAGCACCGAGTCATCGCTGGCGAACCCCAGCCGGAAGAGGGCCCGTGACGGAGGAGGGAATGAGACCAAGCACCCGACGTATCGGGGTGTCCGGATGAGAGCATGGGGCAAGTGGGTTTCCGAGATAAGGGAGCCCCGGAAGAAGAGCCGGATCTGGCTCGGCACCTTCTCCACCGCCGAGATGGCCGCCCGAGCCCACGACGTCGCCGCCCTCACCATTAAGGGCTCAACTGCCATCCTCAATTTCCCCGACCTGGCGGACTCCTTCCCCAAGCCCGCATCCACCTCCCCCCGCGACATTCAGGCCGCGGCCGCCATCGCCTCCTCCATGGACCACCTCCTCCCCTCCGCCTCCCCGGCGAAGCCTTGCTTCTCCTCCACATCTTTCTCGGACTCAATGTTGTCCTCGTCCTCGTCCTCCGAGACAATGTGGCCGGACGGCGACCTGTCCACCCCGGAGCAGGAGCTGGAAGAGATCGTGGAGCTGCCCCGACTAGGGACGAGCCTATTCAACGAGTCCGTGTTGGTGGACCCTTTGGAGTTCGACCGGTGGGCCGAGTTGTACGGACTGGACGATCCGGGGTCGGGCTATTTCGTCAGTGATGATCAGATGACATCAATGCAAGAGAAGAGCGCAGTAATTACTGGTGGGTTCGAGACTTCGCTGTGGCCGAGTTGAGTTAACTTTCATCAAAATGCGAATCTGGATGTTCCTGCCTCCTGTTACCTTCGCTTATCCAATTAAAAATTTTGTCATAATAAATAAGAGAAAAACAAATTTAGTTTCTCGTTCTATGTTGATATCTCTTGTTTCGTCGCCTTGTCTTCTTTGGGATATCTTCTTTTTGCAAGAATAAAAGAATAAGGTGTCTCGCCAATCATAATTAACTTGCTATCTCTTAATTTTAGATTGAGAGTAATATTATTGCATCAAATCATTTATCTGTTTAACTTTCCTTCTTACATTTTCAGCTGAATTTTTATATTAGAAGGTACTTAGAGTTTGAAGCCGATAAATTTATATATAACAATCATCGCTATCACTAATTGGATTCATTTGTCTGTTCTTTTTTTCAATTTCAACCCACCATATCAACCTAAAAGTGTAAGTTTATAGGTTATGGCACCTCAATTATCTTATATTGTAAATTTTAATCCATTAACTGTCCAATACATGTCCTCTCACATGACAAAGTACTTGCACTTGACACGTATCTCGAATACAAGCCTTCAACAACTACCTCGAGTCAAATATTTTTCTTTCGTGCTCAAATAAGAAGAAACAATTGATCACAAGACAAATTTTCTCTTCCGTTTATAGTATATATAACCAATTATGAGTCGAGTATTTTTTTTTTGGTCTCGAATTAGTAATGTATGATCTAACACAGTACTGACTTTACTACCATATATAATTTTCACCTGACCTGTGATAGATTGAGGCCATATCCATCTAAAAACTTAAACTTATAAGTAATGCTATTCAATTCTTTTATATTTCATATTTCAATCTACAACAATTAAACATAGACTTTATTACATCTGTTTTTCTATTTATTGTTAGACCCTTATGGAAGATCTAAGAATGGGTTTCAATGAATAGATTAAAAATTGTTGGGATGTCTCAGTATAAGCCGGAACTCGAAAACAGTAAGACCTTAATAACGAGTTCGAGATTAGATTAAAGATACGATATATGTGCGAACGACGACCAACAATTGAGATTGCGATTGATGATCAACGGTCGAGATTGCAATTGAAAGTACGGAACATCTTGAAAAGAATCATGGTAGATATTTGGGAAGTTTTGTCAATATTATTTTCTCGTTTGAATAAGATATTCTGAATTTCGTAATTTGTTTGATCTAGAAAATATATGTAGATAATATTTTCTATGATATCAAATAAGATATTGTATTGTGTCTATAAATAGGGTCTTGTAGGGTTGTAAAGTTGTGCCTCGGTATCGTGAAATCCCAAGGGCGCTGTGGCCTAGGTGAGAGAGACTGGGTTTGGGATTGGTGGTATCTCTGAAGATTGTAATTTCCTAATCTGATTTAGTGGAATATTCTATTTTGTCCGTGATTGTTTCCCTCTAAGTTGAGAGTTTTTTCATGTATATTCGATACCAATTTTCTGAATTTCTCGTTTCATTATCTCGCTCAGGACATTCCGAGATCCGAGAGGTGGTATCGGAGCAATCACGATCTCCAACAAAACTAAACTAATAAGATTATTTAATGAATATATTAAAATTTATAAAATTTAAATGATATTCTATTTTTTTTTAAAAAAAAATCAAAGAAGACTCTACAAGTCATACTCCCCGGTAATCGTTCACGGCCACTGGCTTTCATTGATATCGAAAAATTCCATCTGCAGCGTTCTAAAACAAATAGAAAAACCAAAATACCTTTCTTTCTCGTCAAGTTCTGGAGGAGTTATCATGCTTCTTTTTAGGCAATGATGATGATTTCTCCTTGTGTACGGATTCATCTCCTTTATTCGATAAGGAAAGAATGCTGTCTTTTTTTTTTTAATAAAGTTATATATCTAAAAAATTACGAAATATTTAATAATTTTATAATTTGTAACGAATTATCTTTTTTCAGAAAATATCAATTATTCAACAATTTTCTAATTTACAAGGAAATATTTTTTATCTAGAAAATTACAAATTATGCTGTGTTTTCCTTAATATATCATTTGATTGTTAATTGCTAACTGTTAATTACTAACATGCACTATTAATTTTGTTGAATGTATAAGTGGAGTATGATGTGGTATCAAATATAATATCCATCTGGTCATAAAAATATGAAACATCTATTTGAATGTCCATTCTCGTGATGAGAATTCGACAATAGTTCGTGATTTTTTATGACTAGACAGATGCTATGTGTGATGTCACGTCAAACTCTATTTGCACAATCAATAAAATTAATGGTACATATCAGTAATTAATAAATAAAATTAGCGACATAGTATATTAGAGAATTCTTGAATAGTTTGTGAATTTCTGCTCAAAAATATAATTCGTGTTAGATTAGGAAATTTTTAAATAGTTTGTACTTTTATGGGCATATAACCCTTTTTAGTAGGATGGTTCTTACTAAGCCCCGCAACCCCCCATGATCAGAGTGACAGTTGGTTTAAAAGCTTCGGCATCTATTCCCTTGAAATAAGGTCTCAGTTTGAGTGCTATTAATGAAGAAAAATCATATTAGAAGAATTTTATCTCTTACACTATGTTTGGATTGAGGGATTTGAAGGGAAGGGATCTGGAGATATTTGGAGGGAGGAGATGAGAGACATTTGAAGAGATAATTTATTCCTCTAAATTACTCGTTTTGATATTATTATTAGATAATGAATTTGGAGAGATAAAAAAGTTAATTTGATTATTTTGCCCTTTAATTTGGAAGGTCAATCGAACGAGAGAAAAGCGTAAAGAAGACATAGTAGTTTTATGGTGATCTTGAAATTCGAACAAAGTTGTGGTTTTGTAGTGTTCTTGGGAGATTCGGTGGTTATGACCCGGTGGTGGTCGAGTGAAGTCGAGTAAAGGAAAACATGCTATTGTATAATTAATGATGCGGAATTATAGCGTACTTATAGTTTCTTTTAAGAATTTACAATAGATATTTTTGTCTAAACATTTGTTATCCCTCCAAATTCCTCTAAATCAGATGAATTAAAAAAGTGAGGTTTGGTTCCAAATTCCTCGTAATAATATACCCAAATAAAGAATTATGCTATCTCTCCAAATCCCTCCGAATCCCCCAATCCAAACAAAGCGTTAATGGACTGACCAAGCTGAAAATTAAATCAGTCAAGATCCATTGATTTCTGTATGTTAGGAGTATGTATAGAAAATAAGATAGGAAAATGCTAGATCTGATTCCTAATCTTTTCTTACTTTTCAATTTTGGTGTTAAACATTCTTATGGGTTGAATTTAGCATCAACTTTTTCTGGTAAGTTCATTTTTATTTTTTCAATATCTATTGTTAAAAATTAGTTTTTATAAAAAAATAAAAAATGAAATTGCCAAAAATACCAAACGCACAGTGGACTGAATGGAAGAAGGAAGAGGCGGAGAGTGCTGACGGTCACCTGCTTTCCCAGATACTTAGCACAATATAAGATTTTATATAAGTGCCAAACGTTTAGGATGAAAACAAAAAGTAAAGAAATCTTGGGGGACCAAGTTCAACTTAACAAGTTTTAGACAATTTCCATCTCCACCGATAGATATAGTGAGAAAATAATAATACAATTATTTTAATTGGTAATATCTATATTAATTAATAGGTTGAGTAATATTAGTTTATTCACTTGGTATAATTTTATTAGTAATCCTATAGTTCTCGTGGAGTTATACTTCAACGGCACTTAAGATGTTACATGAACCATGCATTGTCCGTGTCCTTTTCATTCATACATCATATCATATGATTACTGAAAGGTAATCCCAAAGGCCAGCCGACATATCACTAGTTACTCATGAATAGTCTGGTTAGGAACGAGTTTTCCCGTTGCTCGAAATAATTGAGGACATGTTAAAGTGATCTTTTTCAGGAGATTAAAGGGCAGAGGTTTGCTTTTTAAGTGACATCCACAAGATAAAAGACAATGTATGTCCCTTTCTCACTTTTTCCCCCTCACATTTTTCTCGTTTTATCTTTCTTTCTTAAGTCCTCCATTAACTATTGTCGTATGAAGTCTTTAAGTTAATTTTTCCCTTTTTCCTTTGTCTTTTTTCTTTTTATAAATAAATTAAATGTTTTTCTTAGTGTACAAAACGGGCACATATGTCTAGAAAGTAGACGGAGTTGGAAGAGTGAATGAGTGGGCATAAGGAGTCTGACCAATGAGAATCGAACATGGAATCTTTTTGTCTTAGATTGAAGGCGGTAACATCTTTTTCATCAATCGAATGCTCCTCTTTTGTTCTACGAGTAACAAAATTTAATTACAGTTAACCGGGTCTCTTTTTTTTTTTTTGTGGATCTATGTAGTGCAAATGTGATATGCTTGATTTTTTTTTGTTGTGATTGAAATTAGTGGGAGGATAATTAATCAACATAAGTGGAGCATTTTTTTTTAAATAAGTAGAGCATTGAATTATATGGCTCGACTGTCATCGATAGAAAATAAAGGGCTCGACTGTGATGAAAATAAAAGCTGTCTTTATTTCCTTTCCTAGAAGGTGCCCGACCTTGAGAATTCTATAAAATATTATATAAATATTATTTTATCTATTTTCTGTTCAATCATCCTCTTTTGTCCTCAAACCGTACTCTTACTTTTCATTGAGTTTCGATCCTCTAGATCTTACAATTTCCTAATTGTAACTTTAACATTCTACTGGTTAAACTGCTCTTTCCCTTTTTTTTTTTTTGTATTTTACATTGCAAAAGTGAAGTAATTTGTTGATAGATTAGAGCCCGATGGGCCACTCTCCAAGGTAAATTCTCTCTATTTATAATATTTCAATCCAAGACTTACTTAAGGAAAAGATATGGCATGCCACATCAAGCAATCCACTTTAATTGTTTAGCTCATTCTTAATTAAGCGAGTCTAATCCCAAGGGGTTTTATTTGGTGGTAAGGAGCAACACGGGTATTCTATCCATCCCAAATTCGAATCCCCTTAGGACTAGCCAACAAATTTACATTTACCTTGTCCTCTGCGTTTGTTGGCTTGCCTATGGAATCATGGGATTAGTAGAACGAGGTCTAGATGTCCCTTGACATTAAAAAAAAAAAAAAAGGGCAAATCTATAGCAAGATCGTTAGAAAGCGGTGGACCTCGAGGGCTACCTTGATATTTGTCGAGGTGGTGAACAGTGAGACAGCCTGACCCCTCCAAAGTTCCGGTTTTGAAGAGTAGAGATATATAGGAAAACAAAAGGTAGAAAAACCATCAAGAGAAATTTCAATTAAGAAAAACGATCAATTAAAATACTTTAATAATTAAAATAAAAAGATTTTTTAATTAACCAACAGAGGTCCCAAATACAATATATTGAAGATGTTTCTTTCTAAATGCATATTAAATATGTATTTTTTTAATTTACACATTAAATATATAATATATATGCATTTAATATACTTATTTATTTTATTTGTTAATTTTAAGGAATAGGGGGTTGTTGATATTTTCGTGGCTCAACTTAGTTTGTTAGACTGGCCCTTTCAGCCAACAGTTTGCCTGCTCAACCACCATACATGCACATCTCCCTTAGCCCTCAAGGGTCATTATTGAAAATTTACGAACTATGAATTGGTTGAGACGATTCAATATCACTTCCAATTAAGTATGATATGAAGTTCAAATCTTATGAAAAAGTAAAATTCATGATCACGAGAATTTTATACTTAAAGGAATGAACCAGCTCAATCCTTAATTAATCAGAGTGCATTGAGTTTTTGGAAATCAAATAGTACAAGGGAAATAGTAATTGATAATTTGGGAAAGAGAGAGTGTTTTAATTAGGAAAAGCAGTGTTCAATAAAATGATTAAAAAAAGCATGCTTATCGATTTGATTAGATATAAGAAAAAAAATTTTAAATGATCTTAACTTACTTGGTGAGAGGGAACCAATCAAATTACTTTGATTAGTATTAATTATAACAACTGCGCAGATAATTTAACATTAATTTATTCGTTTGTCGTAATTTAATTGGCGATTCCTCAGGGTCACGTGGCGAAATAGGAGCACCTAAGAATTTCTCATATGTATGAATAGTATAAGCTTTACGAATTGCTTGAAGATAGTATTTCTATGATCATGTAATAATATCTTGCAAGTGCCAAACTTCAGCATAGAAGATTTTCTGTCGAAATTAGTAACTGTGCATAGGGCAAGTCAATTAATTACCTAATAAAACAAGAATATCTATTACCAAAGAAGGTATTTTTATTTTTAAACTGAGAAAAATAAATTATGAGAGAGAGGAAAATAGAAATAGGAAATCTATGCACCGCCCACAATCCGACAGATGTGTAAGCCGAAATTTAGGGTTTGGTCCCACGAATCTTTACGTTTCATTTTCTGATATATTTGACCCCCCAGGACATTAACCAATGTATCTAACATTTTCTATTGCATGACTGTCTGAGAGTTTATTAGAGTGTCATGATCCTCGAATCAGGATAAAATGTTCCAAATTCGATTGTTCTTGGTGAGATTCCCCAGTCCCTTTGTTTTCTCTGCCTCTTATTCTCTCAAACAAATTTTTTCATTGCATACCACTTGGTATTCGTAAATTAAATAGATTTTGACTAATTTAGGTTTGAATCATGTTAGACCACTACGAAATAAAACTTTGATAGCATGAATTTTGATTCAAATTCAGGACTTTGTCTAACCATATCAACCAAATTATATTAGCCTCTTTAACAAATTACTCTCTCATATAATCAGCAAGAAAAAGGATTGGTCAATATAAGTATACAAATACATCGCATACTGTATAGCAGCGTTATTTGGGCCGACGTTGTTCAACACGATTTACTGAAAGCAGGAAAATTAATTTAAAGAAAAGGGGACAGGACATTACATATTCAAATTATACTACGCATTAGGTTATGTACAAATTATTCTTAATATCAATTTCAATGCCCCAAAGTTGAAAAAAAAAAAAAAAAAGGTCCAGATTTTTACTTGGTTATTTATAAAATTAATTCAGAATTGAATAAAACAAATAACGTAATTATTACTAATTATTAGCATCTCAGCCCTCTATGTGTGACTTCCCCCGGTCATTTCAATTGAACATAATGTCTAGGGAAAAGAGGTCAACGAGAAAAAGCAGTGTCTTGTTTTATGTACGTTCTGTATTATTTGTGGGAGTTACCGGGTCCAGTGCCCTATATTTTATATCGTACCTGGACCGTATCTTACGTAAAATTGATTCCTAAATTTTATAATTGAATCTTACTTGGAACTTTAAGATACCACAAGTTTTGGGTACAATATTGAAACATGCTTATAACTTTTTTTACCTCTATAATATATATATTTCGATATCTTTTACATGTTTAATACTCATAAAGTAATCGTACTAAAATTTTTTCATAATTATTACTATTTTATGTAGTTATGCTATCATAATTAAATATACTGTAATTTTAACTATATTTACATTACATCTACTTATTATTCACTAAAAAATTCTAAGTTATATTGATATTTAAGACATGATAAACTCATCAAATATATATAATTATTATGTTAAATGGGAGTTTAACCAATTAGGAATACAATGTTTTAAACTGTTCAAGATTTGGAGTTTTAATGGGAATGTTATAAACGACTAAAATTAATCACGTGCCAGTTTTTCTAACATATTCTAATTCCAATTCCGGATATGCTATATGTAGGAATCAAAATTGGAACCAAAAGAGAATAGACTAATTCCTTATTTCATTTTCTAAAACCTATCCAAATTTTATTAAGATTACCATGAATCTACCCAATTTTTGATTATTTTTTTACCGATTTTGGGTATGAGCCATGCCCTTGCACATCCCTAATTATTTGGATTTTTGAATTGCCTTGCATGGACATCCTAGGGAATATGTACATTAGTAATAATTTGCCTTTCGTCATTTGTATATCATGATACCTCTAGTTAGACGAAGTGCACTCCGATTGGCTGGAAAGTGGAAGAATTAACATTTGTTATAGGCAGGAACGACAATGGGTTAGGGGAGGGCTAAATAGGCATTTGAGTACTTGGACCTATCTCGCACCTTTAATGGGTCAATCTGAGTTCTGCCCCTTTGCACAGGCTGGTGGGGACATGAATAGATCTGAATTACAAAAATTTAGAAAATATTATACCGAATATAATTTAAAATACAATATAAATTCACGCACACATTTATATACTAGATATGAATTCGTATACGCACACAAAAAATAAATGTGCAATACTGAGATGGACCATATAATTAGATTGTTTATTTATAATATATTGCAATTTAATTCATTTGAAATTCATTAACTTACAATACTATGCAAAGTGTTCTTATTTGTTATCAATATATTATATCAATTTTATCTTTTCAAGTTTAAAATTTCAAATAAATTGTAGATACAGAGTGATGGGAAACCTATACAGTTAATGAAAAAATTTTGTTGTTACTATCGCAGATATTAAGTGAGAGAAAAATGAATAAAATTATTATTTTCTATAATTTCAAGATATTTTATACATTAATAAGACCAATTGTCTACATCATCATCCAAGATTGATGTCATACAAAGAGGTACTGCTCTAAGTGTATAATATCCTAGATTGTTAATCAATAGGTAGTTTGCATGGTGGGTGGCGGAGCATCAAAATACATCAAAGCAAAGCAACTGATCTATCTAAGATGTGCTAGGCCATTTGCTATTGTATTTGTTTATTGGTACATATGAGTTACCTGGCACATCTTGAACGACTGGATCATCAACCTACATTTCATAATGAAAGGCATAAGTGCTAGATTTATCATGGATTGATCTACAATGAGATGACAAACTGAAATTGCATTTAATTCAATACTAATAGAATCACAGCCAAGTTCCCATGTTAATACCATTCCATAGTTCCACATGTAGGCTAGTGGATGGCCCAAGGAAGCGAGCAAATCCTTTGATCCAGTTGTTTCATTCTCCTTGGATAACTCCCCCTACTCCGACTACTCCTAGGCATCCCTGTGTTGACCCATCTATATTGATCTTGACCCTCCCAAAGGAGGGGACTCCTTTCAAACAAGAATTTCAGTATTTGGCCCATGCTTTGCCCCTTGGGACCGTGGCAAAATACTCCCTTGCCCTTTGGAGGCAGGGAATAACTCAATTCCTTTGTATAGAAGTATAATCTAATATCACATCATTTTCTTGCTTCCATAGGGTCCACATTGCCAAGGAAAAGACACAAGTCCATGGAATGCCATGTTATGCATATCACAACCCTCATGGTTGACTCACAACCAGTTAATGAGAGTTAATGTAAAGGATGCCTTTTTGCACTGAGGAATACCCAGTTTTTGCCAAAAGAATTTTGCAAGGGAACAAGATCTCAAGATATGATAAAGATCCTCTACCATATCATTGCAGATTGTGCAATAGGGGGATAAGTTCATTCCCACGCGTTTAAGTAACTAGCCGAGATGACCTTACCATGACAACATAGCCATAAGAAAGTTTGCACACGCGGGTGAGCCTTCGTCTTCCACATCCATTCCTAGGTCCCATCCTTTCCTTTCATGATTTTCCCTAGTGCCAAGGCATATGCACTCTTTGTGCTATAATGCCTATTGTGGCAAAAACTCCAAGCAATTTGGCCATTCAGATTTCCTAGGTGTTAATACCATAAAATTTATTTTTTAAACACGCTTTTAGACCTTAAATAGTGAGCTAAGAGCATGCATTCCACTTGATTATTGTTGAGTTAGGCTAAATTGTAAGCATCTATGCTTTTAAGGAAGGGTTAATCTCCATCCTCTAAGTTCTCTGAGTTTTACGCAGGAATGCCTCAACAGAAAACATGCCAAATAAGATCTCACTAGAAATCTCATCAAGTTAAGATTCCAACACATCAAATGGATCACAAATTGGAGCTGAAACGAGGAAGTTATGGCCGAAAAAAGGAAACTACGAGCAGAGTAGAGCTCAATAAACTATAGTCTACAGAGAAATTTTAGCAAAAAAGAAATAGACCACGGTCTACTGAGCAAGTTTGCTAGGGCCCACAACTCTCTATCCCACATTGATCAACCCAAGATTTGAGGAAGTGTAAATGCTTTATAAATAGATGTGTAACCCCACAAGATATAAAAGAAGAGAGAGCTTTTTACAAAAAGGCAAGCTCTTGGACAAGGTTCTTTATAAATTAAGGTTACAAAGCGGGGCATCAGAATATGAGTCGTGGGTAGAAGGGCTAAGGAATCAAGCTCATCATCAGTGCTTGAGACCTCTTCTTCCTTTGTCTCCTTTCTCTTTATTGTGGTTTCGTAACTTTCAATTCCAATGAACTATGTCTGGGTAGTTTTACTATCTAGGGTACTAAGCGGATCTTAGTTTTTATTCATCCATGTATTAAACTTTTATTGACCAGATCTATGAAGGTGTTCTATTTCCCGTATGTTTACTATACTTTATGCATTTATTGATGTTTGGCCAACTCGATAAATCGATTCAAATGACGGTGAGGAGACACGAGAATGAGAATCCCATAGCCTAAGTAAACATAACTTAGAAATAATCGTACCGAGAGGTAGGTTAGTCATTCTAAGAATTAGAAGAGGCGTGTGAGAAGGCCCGAGAGGTAGCCATCACCTTAGGCATCCCAAACATGGTTACGAACACGACCCTTGGTCCCTTAATTCTAATTGCCTAGAGATAGAGTGGGTTAGGATCATCCTAGGGATACGTCCTAGTTATGACGAGAGTCGGATTAGGTGACTTTACAACCCGTGGATAGGAGAAAAGAACGCTTGACTTGATCCAGTTAATTAAGTCTACTAGGATTAAAATAGACCTAAGTGAAACTAAAACCCTAGAATCATTTTCTCGTCAAGTTCGTATAAACGTATTTCTATTTTCTTTAGATTGTCTGCTTTTACTTCTTTTCTTGATATTTATGTATCCTCTCAAGTATTGTGTAGTTTGGCTTGGTACTTTGTGTTCTAAGTTCATGCTCGATAGGCTTTGATCCTCGCGGGAATAATACTCTACTCACTTTGTATTACTTATTGGCGATACGTATACTTGCGGGCACTACTCTTGAAACCACACAAAAAGTTTTTGGCGCCGTTGCCGGGAATTAAAGTGTATCTATTGACCGGAATTGAAGCACTTGACTTCGACCAAAATAATTTATTTTTCTTTTTCATTGTTCTGTAGTTTCTTGGTGCATGAGTAGGAGAGATCTAAACATGACTTGCTACAGCTTGATCCAGAAATAGAGCGAACCCTCATTTGGAGACGAAAACAATCATTTATGGAGGTTTCACCCACAAGACAACCCTGCACTTAAGATGAGACACTATGTTAGGCCACGAACGGATAATCGATCGAGTATCACCAAACTAGCTGTTCAAGCTTACATGTTCGAAATTAGACAGGCGATGCTACAAATGATTCAAACAACATGCTCATCTAGTGCCCAACCTAATGAGGACCCTCATGCCCATCTTACTATTTTTAATGATTTGTGTGATGCTTTTAGACAAAACAGGGTTCCTCAAGACTATATTAAAATGAATTTGTTTACTTTCTCTCTCAAGGACAAGGCAAGGATATGGCTTAGCTCATTCCCGCCGGGATCCTTAAACAGTTGGGACATCATTGCGGAGAAGTTGCTCATGAAGTATTTTCCACCCTCCAAGATGGCTAAATTGAGGAGCGATATTACGTCATTTAAGCAACTTCCGATGGAAACCTTGTCGGAAGCATGGGAGCATTACAAAGGCTTATTGCACAATTGTCCATATCATGACCTTCTGATGTGGCAAGTGGTAAACACCTTTTATAATGGAATTTCTGATGCGTTACAAACTTATATCAATACTACTGCAGGAGGTACGATGCTTGAAAAGATGCCAGAGGACGCATACTACCTCATCGAAGCATTACCAACAAATGTGGTGTCCGAGCGAAACATGGCTACAAAGGGGACAGCCGGAGTCCACTCGGTATGAAGCCATAAGGAATTGGAGCAACCTCGACAGTCTTCCACGACTATCCGATGGAAAATTCGGCATGAGGAGGCAAATTTTGTGGGAAGCAACTTGAGGAATAATCCATATTCAAACACTTACAATCCGAGTTGGCGAAATTACCCCAACTTTTTATATGCTAACAACCATCCAACTCAACCACCAGGTTTCCAATCGATGCAAAAGTTGACACCAAATGACTCTGAGCGAATTGCAAATCTAGAAAATGCTTTTCTTGAGCTTATGGTGGCTAACAAAAACACTAATGCTGGTGTACAATCCAACACTGATAGTATTGTTACCTTGCAGGCACAAATGAAGAACATGAAAAATCAACTAGGACAAATCACCCAAGTTGTTGGAGTCCAAGGCAAGGATCACTCCCAAGCAACACTGAAGAGGAGGCGGATTCGAGCATTTGAATGACATCACACTGAGGAGTGGGAAAAAGGTAAGTTCCAACCTTAGCCAGCCTGATGTCGAAGCAGAAGAACAGAGCCCTCCAACAGGTAATGGAGACCAGCACACCTCGGTACCTAACAGTCACACCGCGGTGCACTAAGACCAGAGCGACTGGACTTCCTCAGACAACTCTAGGGCTAAGAATATTGAACCACAAACATCCAAGTTAACCTGAGGGAAGGAAAACAACTTCGATGAGCCGATTCAGACTTATGCACCTCCCCCTTTCTACCAAAGAGCACAAAAGGAGAAAACTGAGCATCAATTCCGTAAGTTTTTAGAAGTTTTTAAGAAATTGCATATTAACATTCCTTTTACTGAAGCTCTTGAACAGATGCCAAAATACTTCAAATTCATGAAAGAAATCATCTCGAAGAAGCGTCGACTTGGCAACCATGAGACCGTGGCTCTAGCCGAAGAGTGTAGTGTGATCCTTCAACGGAAGCTACCTCAAAAACTCAAGGATCCAGGTAGTTTCACTATCCCTTGCTCAATAGGTAAACATTTTGAAGGTAAAGCATTATCTGATCTTGGTGCTAGTATTAATTTGATGCCTTATTTGGTTTTTAGAGATCTAGGAATAGGAGAAGTGAAACCTAAATTTATTACTCTTCAATTTGCGGATCGATCAATTGCATATGCTTGTGGAGTAATTGAAAATGTTCTAGTAAAAATTGATAATTTTATCTTTCCGTAGATTTTCTTGTTCTGGACTATGATGAAGATTGAAACATCCCGATTATTCTTAGAAGACCTTTCTTGGCTACAGGTCGTGCATTGATAGACATGGAGAAAGGAGAGCTCATGATGATGATTGATAAGGAAAAGGTTACTTTTAAAGTATTTTATTCAATGGATCCAATATCTAATGAATGCTTCTCCATTGATATTGTTGGTAGGCACGCTGTTCACAACTTCAAGAGGGTCAAAGTAAGGGGACACATAAAGTGGATCGAGATGTTGATCAATATCATGAGGATGAGCAACACAATACCATGAAGCAGGTGGACGTAATTCCAAGAGAGCCAAAGAAGTTGGCTAAAATTTTAGGGAAACCATCTGATCCAAAACAAACATGTGTTACAAAGAGAATACGTGGAAAAAGGACTATGGTAACTGCTGGGAGGAAGATGGTGAAGATGAGAACACGGAGGCTTCAATGTCTAGAAGGCCATCCCATTGACTTTGACACAAGGGGATCATTCGTTAACCCTTTCTCTTTCCTTTTCTTAACATTGAGGACAATGTTTAGCTTATGTTTGGGGGGGGGCGGGGGGATAAAGCATGAAATTTGTGTCAAAGCCTTTTAAATTGTGCGCCACAATTGCTTGTTTTCCTATTTGCATTTGCATTGGCATGACATGTAGCTCATAGGGTGTTAGATAATGGCATGTTTATTTCAACTTGCATTTTTTTTCGATTTAAAAAAATGAATGATGAAAAATGATGATGTTTTTTATGGATAGCAATGCCTGCAAGTCATTAGTAGGGAGCTTGAGTTGATCCTTGTTTTGTGATGGTAATTAATGGCTAGTGTGATTACTTGACTCTAAGTAAAATTGTGATAAATTTTGTGATGATTTTCAGCCCCAATTAATTATACACGAACCTTACATCTGAATCTTAAGTCAAGGGCAATAAGTGTTATCTTTGGAAATGGTTTTGCAAAAATGTGTTTGGCTAAAATTGAGTATACAAGGAAAGATGTGCCAAGTCTTTGAGTACGTCTGTTCGGGTTTGAGCCCAAATCGATGCACTAAGTGTGTTGGCAATACGGCCCGGCATGTACTTGTGGGGGACTATCTGTTCATCCGACTGGCTAATCAAAATTGTGTGAGTAAATTAAAAAGCCAATGGAGGTGCGGGCCCTCAAAAGTCATGCACCACTCGAGTAAGGGTTATATGATAATTAGAAATGGAAAAAGTTTGATTGATGAGAGCAGAAAGGTGGGATCGTGCATTGGACTAATAGCTAGACACATGTTTACATGAATATTTCCTTTGCACAATAGTGAGGTCAAGACTTAGGGTTAACTGTAAGGGATTGCATGACACTGCACAGGTTGAAATGAAAACATGAGGTTTGAATAACTGAAACTCAAAGTTAAGTGAAAACTACTGCCATCTCTGAAAACTTTAAGGGAAATGTTTGAAAGTACCGAAAACAAATTATGAGCATTGCTACCAATTGAACAAGTGGAGACTCATGTTTGACTTTTGATGGATGATTGTGGTTAAAACTTTGCTCGAGGACGAGCAAAAGTATAGGTTTGGGAGTGTGTTAATACCATAAAGTTTATTTTTTAAACACATTTTTAGACCTTAAATAGTGAGCTTAGAGTGTGCATTCCACTTGATTACTGTTGAGTTAGGCTAAATTTTAAGTATCTATGATTTTAAGGAAGGGTTAATCTCCATCCTCTAAGTTCTCTGAGTTTTGCGCAGGAATATCTCAACAGAAAACATGCCAAATAAGATATCACTAGGAAGCTCCTGAGTTAAGATTCCAAAGCCTCAAATGGATCATAAATCGGAGCTGAAACAAGAAAATTATGGTTGAAGAAAGGAAACTGGGCCCATAGTGGAGCCCAATAAACTGTGGTCCACAGAGAAATTTCAGCGAAAAGAAATGGACCACGGTCTACTGAGCAAGTTTACTGGGCCCACAACTCTCTATCCCATATTGATCAAACCAAGATTAGAGAAAGTGTAAATGTTATATAAATAGAGGTGTACCCCCACAAGATAAAAAGAAGAGAGAGCTTTTTACAAAAAGGTTCTGATAAGGTTTTTTATGGATTAAGGTTACGAAGCTGGGGCATCAGAACATGAGTCGTGGTTTGAGGAGTTAAGGAATCAAGCTCATCATCAGTGTTTGAGACCTCTTCTACCTTTGTCTCCTTTCTCTTCATCTTGATTTCGTAACTTTCAATTCCTATGAACATGTACTGTAACGTGACTATGTCCAGATAGTTTTACTGTCCAGGGTAGTAAGTGGATCTTAGTTTTTATTTCATCTATGTATTGAACTTTTATTGACTGGATCTATGAAGGTGTTTTATTTCCCTTATGTTTACTATACTTCATGCGTTTATTAATGTTTGGCCAACTCGATAAATCGATCTAAGGGACAGTGAGGAGACACGAGAATGAGAATCCCACAGCCTAAGTAAACATAGCTTAGGAATAATCCTACGAGAGGTAGTTTAGTCATTCTAAGAATTAGAAGAGGCGTGTGAGAAGGCCCGAGAGGTAGCCATCACCCTAGGCATCACAAACATGGTTACGAATACGACCTTTGGTCCCTCAATTCTAACTACCTAGAGATAGAGTGGGTTAGGATCATCCTAGGGATACATCCTAGTTACGACGAGAAGTCGGATTAGGTGACTTTAGAACCTGTGGATAGGAGAAAAAGATGCTTGACTTGATCTGGTTAATTAAGTTCAAGAGGATTGAAATAGACTTAAGTAAAATTGAATCCCTAGAATTGTTTTCTCGTCAAGTTAGTATAAAGTTATTTCTATTTTCTTTAGATTGTCTGCTTTTACTTCTTTCCTTGATATTTTTGTATCCTCTCAAGTATTGTGTAGTTTGGCTTGGTACTTTGTGTTCTAAGTTCGTGCTCGATAGGTTTTGATTATTGTGGGAACGACACTCTACTCACTTTGTATTACTTGTTAGTGATATGTATACTTACGAGCACTACCCTTGAAACCACGCAACACTAGGAAACCTCCAAGAGGTTCAAAGATTTTCTTTGGCAATATATCTGGGATTTGCATCAATAGGCTATACAAATTACACAGCCCACTCAATGGTAGAAAGTTGCTCTGGGCCTCACTAAGGGGGATAAGGCCCTCAGTGAATTTTTCGGAGCGATTCTTCCCCAACCCATTGATCATACCAAAAGTTAACATAATTTTTGCTCCCAAGAGTGAATTTGCGCCACAATGCACAAATCTAGGAGCCTGATTATAGTTCTGCTCTATTTAGATTAGAGCCTCTGTGTGAACCCATTAATTTTAACTTAAAGCCCACCAAGTCAAGCCTAAGACCCATTTAATGCCCATAAGACAAGGCCCATTATTTTGTTCATGTTTTCTTTCTCCATTGCTTTAAGACTTGCATACTTATCTGTTCTTTGTTTTTATTTAATTCATTCTGACAACTTTTCCGATCATGGAGATAGATAGATAGATAGATAGATAGATAGGTAGGTAGGTAGGTAGATATATGTAAGCAGTGGAAGGAATTGAGAATGATTGAGAGTTGAGGGATCGAGCGAGAGCCGAAAGAGAAATCAAGAGTTACGAGAGGTTGAGCTAGATGAGATCGAGCATTGGGCTAACCGGGAGGTAGGAGAAACAGAGCCTAGAGAGATCAAGTCAAGGGAGATCGATAGTGGGCGTACAGAGTAGACAAAGAGAGCGAGAGGGACTGTGAATCGAAGGAGATGACCATGAAGGTGAGCTGATCAAATGTTTGAAGATTTTAGTGGCAAGTTGAGGGGGTTTCAGGAAGACAAGAAATAGAAACACTAGAGATGATAGGTGTGGAGTACTTCAAAAAGGGGAATTTCACCTAGAAAATTGTGGGTATACACAGCCTAGCTTGTTTCTATTTTTACTCAAATTATGTTCTCTGTTGATGTATTTAACAAACAATTACTTAAATTATAGAATTAAGAAACTGATAGAGGTGAGTTTGGTTCTGTGCTTATTGTTGGGTTTTGGTGGCATGGTTTAATTTGATTGGTTTATGGCGTAAAGGTATGTTGTTTAACTTTTGATGTCCTCCCGTGATTTTTGAATCAGCAATTTCATTCACCATTTGAAATTGTCTCCTTTTGAAGAAATTAAAAGAAGTTTCAGCTTTATTATGATAATTGATATGCCCTTAAAAGGTTCTTAATGACCTAATAACATTGTTATTGAAGGAATTGCATTGTTTGAGTATGTTTGAATAGTTAATAGAGAATGGCTACTTAATTAAAATTATTATTATTCTTTTGGCTATTTCTGGGATTAGATGATTTTTAAAGAATAGAATTATCATTGGTTAAATTTACCTTGTTAATTATATCGTTGTTAAGAAAGATGGTGAAAAATTAGTCACCTTAGAACTATTATGGTTGCTTATACCTGTGTAAGTGTGTGATTTATTGCTATTTGGTTAAGACTAATAGGAATTACAGGGTTGGAGAGTTGCTGCCTAAAGGCTCAGCTTATCGATTTATCTACAGGACTCACGATGAGTATTTTATTCCATTATAAAATGGAGCTCTCTCTCTCTTTCTCTATATATTTATATATATTAAATATGATACATGATTATTATATTAGTGAAATTATTACAAGATTATGAAAATATGAGATATATATATATATAAATCTGAATACTAAAGATAAGAAGAATATGAGATTTATGGATTGGAAAATGATGAAATATAGTTATTGAGATATGTTATAATTGCTTGGTTGATGAAGCCATGGGTGCTAGACCGCTAATCCGGTGTGATATAAATCGGGTGACGGATCGTTGATCCGGCAGGAGACAAAACAGGCGATCGACCACTAATCAAGTGAGATATAAAATGGGCAACCGACTACTGATCCAACGAGATATAAAACGCGCTACCGTTCACAGTATCGTCATAACTCTCCACGAGGTTAATGCGACCCTATGCCTACTTATTATTTTATTGGATTCTTGTATGTGTAATGAGTATGAGATATGACACACGATGTATATAGATATGTCTGTGTATATATATGTGTGTACATGTAGGAGAAAAATATGAAGAATAATATGATGGAAAGAATAGAAATCCGGTTTAAATTATGCAACTGCAATATTTTAATGTTTGATATATAGAGGTCATTTTATTTTGAAATAATTACTCACTAAAATGTCTCTCATTCCTTTCATATATAAATTTTCACAGATAAAGTTGAGGTCAACTTGACGGATACGGCAAGCAGAGTTAGTTAGCAGGCATCAACGTTAGATTTTTGTTAGTTAGTCATTGTAGTTTATAGTTTATAGCAATTAGTGTAAATGTGTGTTATTTTGAAATTATATGTTGCGGCCCGAAAATTTTGGTACGATTTTATAAATGTTATTTTTGCATATTTTCTGAAGTTATATATTGAATCCTGGTGGTGATTCCAAAGGCTTTATAATATGTTATATTTTTTTTCTTATTTGGATTATAAAAAATTCAGGGGATACTCTGTTGAATTTTCAGGTCGTGATAAATTTTGGTAACAAAGCGTAGGTTATAGATTCTATAGACTATTTGATCTCCGATAGATTTTTAGAGAGAGTTTGATAGTCTTCATTTTTATTTATACTACTATCATATTGATTGAATGTGATGTACTTTCCAAATTTTGATGTGGTTTGGAGTTTGTTATTAAATGATCTTACGTAATTATGATATTGGGTGACATTCCAAATTGTCTGAAAAAAGAAATAATAATAAATAAGTAAATAGAAGTTAATTGATTTTTAGTTAAGTAAGATTGTGATTGTTTAGTTGGCTTATAGTTGAGAAGTGACACTGGTTGTTTATTTTTGTTATTACTTGATAGTTGGCTGTGCGAATATAGTATTTATGATAGTGATTGAGCATTATTTTTATCTTATGATATTTACATGAATTCTCTGAGTATAATGAATGTCATTTGTGTGATTTGTTAATTTAGTTTCTTTGAAGGATGTTGTAACCTTTGAATTAAATGAACTATATTACTTGATATCTTTAAAGTGTTTTGTGGTGAAATATGAATTTAACTAATTATATTACTACATGCCTTATTGTTAGTTTTACGAGCTAGGTAAAAATGAACAATATTTTATTATAAAAGTTTGGCATTAGAGTTTAAAGTAGTTATAAGTGAGTCAAATGAGGAGTTATTCAGTTGAGGAAGTTCTAAAGTAGACTAGGTTCCCAAGGAAAGTAAAATTCTCAGGTTCAGCTTTATGGCATTTGAAATGGATTTTCTAAGTTGGGAGATAATTGTTTTCTGTTATGTCTGCAACAATGGGAGGTATTTGACAGAGTTATTATGCAACATGGATACTTTTTGTTGACCAGTCGATGGATTTCTTATTATATTGATATGGAAGTTCTTCATGATGGTGATGTGTTATTGTTAGTATGTTATTTCTAGGTTTCCTGTCTTTCAAGTTGAAGTAAAGAAGAAAGCAAAATCAGGGGCTCAAATACAAGTTTGACTATTCTCGAGTTTTATATTGTTATGGGAGCTTATAGTGGATTCTCATGTTCTGTTGATGTATTTACATCACTTTTCAGTCAAGTTGTTTGATTCGAGGTTTCTCTATATATTATTAGCATGAAGATAGAGATTCTTACGTTCTGCAGATACATTTTTATTAATCTCTTATCAATTGGATTAACTTGAGATTTCTCTGCATATAATATTGACAAGAATATTAGGATTTCTATATCTAATCTATATGTCTTTTCATCTGAATATTCAGCTTCGAAGTAGAAGAAGGGGTTTATTAGCAAGTCGTATTGAATAGACTTGTTGTAGTATCAGAATAATTATTAGAATCCGTAGTGGAAGCGTAACGGTTGAATAAGCCAAGGATTATTTGGGAACCTGATATTGCTCTAAATGTTGAGTGTCTTTATTATTTTCATTTCTTTAAGAAATTTTGGGGACGATATTTTTATTAGTTGGAGAGAATTGTAAGCCCATTAATTTTAACTTAAAGCCCACCAAGTCAAGTCTAAGACCCATCTAATGCCTATAAGACAAGGCACACTATTTCTTTTATGTTTTCTTTCTCCACTGCTTTAAGACTTGCATACTTATTTGTTCTTTGTTATTCATTCTAACAACTTTTCTAGTCATACAGATAGATAGATAGATAGATAGATAGATAGATAGATAGATATATGTGAGGAGCATAAAGAATGGAGAATGATTGAGAGTTGAGGGAGCGAGCAAGAGCCGAAAGAGAAATCAAGAGCTCTCGAACTAGACGAGATCAAGCATTGGGATGATTGGGAGGTAGGAGAAACGGAGCTAAGAGAGATCGAGTCAAGGTAGATTGATAGTGGACATACGAAGTTGACAGAGAGAGCGGGATGGACTTTGAATGAAAGGAGATGACCATGAAGGTGAGTTGATCAAATGTTTGAAGATTTTAGCAGCAAGTTGAGGGGGTTTTAGGAAGACAACAGATAGAAACACTAGAACTCATAGGTATGGAATACTTCGAAAAGTGGAATTTCACCTAGAAAATTATGGGTATATATAGCCTTACTTATTTCTATTTTTATTCAAATTATGTTCTTCGTTGATGTATTTAATAGAGAATTAGTTAAATTACTAAATTAAGAAACTAACTGAAGCGAGTTTGGTTCCGTGCTTATTGTTGGGTTTCGGTGGCATGGTCTAATTGGATTAGTTTATGGCGTGAAGGTGCATTGTTTGACTTTGGAGGTCTTCCCGTGATGATTGAATCACCAATTTCCTTCTCCATTTAAAATTGTCATCTTTTTAATTATATTGCTGTTAGGAAAGATGGTGAAAAATTGGTCACCTTAGAACTATTATGATTACTTATACCTGTATAAGTGTGTGATTTAATTCTATTTGGTTAAGGCTAATAGGAATGATGGGGTCGAAGCCTTGCTTCCTAAAGGCTCAGCTTGTTGATTTATCTGAAGGATTAGCAGTAAGTATTTTATTCAATTATAAAATGAAACTCTATATATATATTAAATATGATACATCATTATTATATTAATATAATCATTATAAGATTATGAAAATATAAGATATATATATATAAATTTGAAAACTAATGAGTAAGAAGAATATGAGATTTATCGATTGGAAATGATGAAATATAGTTATTGAGTGTGTTATAATTGCTTGGTTGATGTAGCCATAGGTGTTAGATTGCTGATCCAATGGGAAATAAAATGTGCGACCAATCACCGATCCAGCGGAATATAAAAAGGGCGACTAACCTCTGATCTGGCGAGATACAAAATGGATGACCGTTCACAGTACCGTCATAACTCTCCGCGAGGTTAATGCAGCCCTATGGTTACTTATTGTGTGTATTTGATTCCTGTATATGTATTCATGAGTATGAGATATGAGACATGATGTATATAGATATGTGCATATATATGTGTACATGCAAGAGAAAAATATGAGAAATAATATGATGGTAAGAATAGAAATCCTGTGTAACTTATGCAACTAAAATATTTAAATGTTTAATATATAGAGGTCATTTTATTTTGGAATAATTACTCACTGAGATGTGTCTCATTCCTTTCATACACAAATTTTTACAGATAAAGTTGAGGTCAACTTGATGGACACAACGAACAGAGTTAGTTAGCAAGGATCAACATAAGATTTTGGTTAACTAGTCACTGTAGTTCATAGTTTATAGCAATTAGTTTAAATGCCTGTGATTTTGAAATCCTACGTTGCGATCCGGAAATTTTGGTACGATTCTATACATGTTATTTTTGGACATTTTATGAAGTGATATACAAAATCATGTTGGTGATTCCTAAGGTTTTATAACTAGTTGTGTTTTTTTCCTTATTTGGATTATCAAAAATTTAGGAAAAACTCTACTGAATTTTCCGGTCATGACACCCTAGAATATGGAGCACCTCCTGGGGTGAGGCCCCTGAGGTTGCAAGCTCAAGGCCTTTGGTCCTCTAAGACCCTCCAAGTAAGCCCACCTAATAATGCCATATTTGGCCTCCATCTTTTTTAGGGCTCACATTATCCCAATTGACAAGATGAATTTTTTTTTTGCGAGATTCATTAGAGCCCCACAAAATTATGGCAAAATTTATCAATTGTCTTACATGTCGCCCGAGGAAGAAGCTGCATGATGTTCAAAGGTATGGATGAAATAACTAAGTTTATCAAGGTGATTCGACCTGCAGTAGATAATAATCTTGCCTTCCAGCCCATTAACTTATCTTTGATCTCGTCGATCAAGAAGTTGAACGAGCTAACATTTGATGGCATCATGTCCATCTGAAAACCAAGATACTTGCCAAATTGGAGAGTTTCCTCCACCCCAAGTCATGCCCCATAGCGGGCTTAGTAACTTACGTTGTAGTAAGCACTTGGTAACTTGTATTGTAGTAAGCACTTTGATGCCGCTCTTGGCGGCTTTCACAGTTCATAGCAAGACTTCATCACTTTGCATTAGCTTCGTAAATGCTATTTGACTTGATTTTCCCTTTTCTTTTCCTTTCTTGGGGCTTAGGCCAATGTTTTTTTTTCCTTTTAGAATAGAAAGGGAGTGAAAATTAAAGTCCCATTTATTCAGACCAATGACTTGAAAGTGAATACTTTGACAAATTTTAAAATTTAAATATGTAGGAGAGTACGAGAACTTCCCCGTATTTTTCTTTGAGATTCTTGTTTTTACATAATTGACTTTCTTGCACTGAAATTCACTCATTTGTGCATGGCCACAACGTGAATATAATTTTCCAATTGCGAACGACCATTTGTCATCATTGCATGGATCTTTTTGCAGCCCATAAAAATTCACAACATGATTCACTTGGGATCATGTAACAAATAGATTTTGGAATATCCCATGTTCTTATGTTCAAGGCAATGACAATGAAGAAAATGTGACAATCAACTTACTAAAAGTACAACTATGATTTTATATTGACGTAACTATTTGAAAAGGTTAGTAAATGATGAATCATTTGTTGCACCCTCATTGGTTAAAAAAAAGCAGATGAGGCATGAGCAATTTTACTTGCAAATATAAAGCAATTATCTCTCACATTGTGAAGGGTAATTTAACCTAAACATGTGTTTGGTCAATCTGTTCGAAAATCCCATAGGCTGGTAGGATTTAATGGTGAAACATGTGGAAATGATACTCTTTTAGGTTTGTAACATACTATATTTTCAGGGAGTCCATTACACTGTATGATGGACAACTCTATACATTCTTCCTTATTTATCTGCTAGCAGTCTTTTTTTTTTTCCAACCCATCTTTTCATTCAAGCCATGGGATTATTCAATCAGACCTAAACATGTTCACATAATTCTGGGTCAATATGAATTTTGTTACTATTTTTCTTTTCATTTCATATAAGGTAGATGGAACGAACACACTTAGGTCAAAAAGATATCACTATTGTCTTGTGCTTCAAAGTTCCTCTTCCATGCACAATCTTTCACTGTTTGCCGTGTGATTCGATTGATGGTTCTCCCCGACTTTCCCAAGCAAGTCAAATTAATGGGTGAACTTGTTGCCCTCTGTGAGTCTTCCTCATCCGTCATTGAAAGTTGGAATCTCCTTTCTTTGGACCTCTTCCTTCGTGAGACAAATACTCAGCGGTATCCTTGACAACAAAATTTTACGGGGCTTCTTCACATTGTCCTTGTTGAGCATAATTGATAGTTCGTAGAATTCGATCATTCCCTTGGATACTTGGCAAGCAACAACACAATCTTCAAGAATCTTCAAACATGTTGTGCGTCCATCTATGATGGTGTTGATGAAATACTTATTAGGTCAATGCCAAATGTTACGGTTTGAAAAATTGCCCTTAGGCGTAGAGGTCCCTTCAGACATAGAGGGTGATTATCTTACATACCATAATTTTTAGACCCCTCCTCGTAATCGTTCCCATTGCCTTTTGAATTTAAACTGCCTTCTTTTTTATGCTTGGGCTTGTTTGATCCCTACGTGGGCCTAATGAGGCCTATCTTTTTAGCCTTGGCTTTGAGCCCTATGCTCGCGGCCCAACAATTTCCAAATATAAAATTGGTGGATCACATCTTGTCTCAAATAATATTAAACTTTTGAATAGACAGTTTCATATGATATCAAAACATGTATTGTACATATGAGTTTTAAAGGGACGGAATCTTGGCTCGACCTGCCTCAACCCGGTTTAGGGGTGGGTCTCGGTCTATCTCCTGATCCGCCTGCCCCTCCCTGACTTGACTCCACCTACACACAAAATTGCACTATTTCATATTTTGAAATTAACTTTTATTTGACTTATTTGTATTTTTATCTTAATAAATTAGATAATAGTTATTTTATTTTATTAAAATTGCCTAGATTTTAATTTTTTTAAAATATATTTAACTATATTTTTATAAATTTGTGAATTTATAATATATTTTAAATCACTTTTAGTTGTAACTCATTATTATTTAGCTGACAAATAATTTAAATAAGGTGAATGGGAATAAGTAGAGATCTGACGATTCGAAAATCTAACTCATATGGGAGTGGCACGATAGATATTCATTTATCAAATTTCTCAAGAATTATAATGAATAACGTAATATTTATGTACTAGATAATGAGGAATATAATAAGAAAATATTCAATAAATGCACCTAATTTCACATATAAAATCAAATCAAACCCCCAACAATGGCAACCCTCCCTTCAATCTTGATGTTTAGACAATCTCGGCTGGCAAGCGCATGTTAGAAAGTGCAATGAAATTCAACCGCAACTAAAGAGTAAGGTTTCTCAACCACCCGGTTTAATTCCGATGACCGGGTCGATTGAAATTATAAGATCCATTGCCTCCCTAGAGATGGAAAGAAACCTTTCCCATGTAACAATGGTCCATTTAATTTGTGGTCCACGATCGATGTACATGGTATCGTGTTTACACATCTGTATATGGACAGAAATAGAAAACCTAATTTCCTAAACATGGGAAAGGGATGTATTTCATTTGTGGTGCAGACATAATTTATGTCTGGAAGGACTACATGGGTCAGGGTCAGCTACTCGATGAAAGATGCCCCCACCACCATTTGATTTGCGGGTGCATACATAGTTTCTGAGGAAATCTCAGATAAAATTCTGTAGGAAATTAGCAGAGGCGTTATTTGAAAAGTCGTTCAGGCAGGATCGCCTTTAGGGGTGGAGTGTAACCCAAGCCATCAACTTAAAAGCATCAATAAGCACTAAATTTACCATTGGGCCATGCTCCTTTTCTTATATAAGTCACAGTTTCTATATTTATTGATAACGAAAGAAATTGGGGAGTTCGATGTGGTCGACTCAATGTAATGTGACGAATTCGGATTTTACACATGAAAATGTCCGTTCAAAAGATATGATTCGTTTTTGGCACAGCCAGTACGTTTTTATTCTCTAAAAGGCACCTCTTGAGGAAGATAGATATTCTTGGACCTTATAAAAACTTTAAGACCTCATTCCTTTCCGATGTAGGATTGTAGTGATGCTTGTCAAAGAGAGGACCAATGGATAAGGAAGAAATTGATGAAACGTAGCATAATGGATTGATGTGGTGGACTGGGCGTGGCATGATGAATCCAGAGCCTATACATGGATAGGCCGCTCAAGAGAGGTTTGCTTGCTTTGGGCACTGTCCGCACTAATTTGTCCTTTAAAAGGTGCATCTTGAGTGGGAGAGATGTTCTTGGACTTTACAAAGATTTCAACCTTTGTAATATGAGATTATAACAGTATCCATTACTAGAATTAATCCGATAGCTGAGCATCTTAAGTTTGAGTCTTGCATAGTATAGCTAGTCGTCATGTCCTAATCAAAGCAGCAATTGATAAGGAAGCAAATTGACGTTACCACCTGTCCATATGGGAGTGAACTACTAAACCATTAGATCACATCCCTCGGTGATGAGGAGGATCATTAGTCCGAGGGGGAAGACAGCCAACAATAAGCCTTTCTCCACCTGGTTTTTCACATTATAATACCTTAGCTTCTTCAGAGATCATCATGAATAGAAGAACACACAAGTTCCAAGCAAAATAAACAATCCAGGATACTGAATCATGGTTTTAGAAAATCACTACCAGAGGTATGCATGCGTATAGAGAGTTTGATTCAACTTAATTTGGCAAATCTGTCTTTGCGCATCCAAAACAAAAACCTCAGAGTTGAACCTACAGCGCAGGGCCTAATCCGCAAGCCATGTTCCTATTTTGATTGAGTTAGCAGTAGACATCAACCTCGGAGATCCATAAATCCTATTATTCTGCTCTCCTGAGAAAATGACAATTAACTAGGAAATCACATGCCGAGAACTGCAAAATCTTTCGACAATTTCCCACGTCTCGATAGGATATGTTGCTGAAGATCGCCTGCAACGGCATATACCTAACCAATTTGCTACCCTGAGTCACTAGCTTGTAAAAATCTCAAAAACGTTCACTGCCAGGGATTCTTCTTTATCTTTCCGCTCCTTTTAGAGGTCGATGCCGAGCTTGTTTTCTGCAGGAAGGATTGACACAATATGGACGTGCATCAGGTTTCGAAACAACCATCTACCATCTGGCTGTCCCTGATAAATGAATTACTTACCGATTTTGATTTCTTTACTTTTCCACGAATTCTGTTCTTCGGAGGCTTTAGTTTGTAAATGCGAACCATCCAATGATGAGTTGTGAACACCTGACAAAGGCCAGATATCTTAATCAGAATCAGCACATTAAGAATGGATTTTAACCAAAACCTTGTTAACCACAACAATTGGCCAATGCAGATCCCTTCTCGGTCCTACTACAATCAGCTAGCATCATTTATCAAAAGACAATAGATTATGGATACGTTAATAGATACAAATAGAGAGACATATTTACCTCCTCGAAATGGGTAAGTTTGAAGTATTTCTTCCCAATCTCAGTACCTCTGACTCGATCAAATCCCTTGCCATCTGCATCCACAAATCTGCAGCATAGACATAAAGGGAAAAGCTTATGATTCTGAGACCAAAATTAGACACAACTCAACAACCTAAGTGGTCAAGTTCTCCATGAAAGCAGATGGGACAAAAGCTACGGGAGTAATAACCTGTAATACGAGAGCTTGTACATGAGACAATTTAGCATCGTGGGAGTGGCCTGAGAGTCAATCCTGTACTGTCCATCTCGCTTCATGTGGAAAAGAAACAATATAAATAAGATTTACCAATCAATCATGTCCCATATATATGCACATAACTATGCATTTCTAACAGAGAATGAAGCATCGGTCAGAGGAAGAAAAGGAGTCTTTAGAAGAAATATGAAAGAAAAGAAAAACAATTCACTTATTCCATTGAATCCTGCATGTGTGTGGAGTGATATATTTAATCAGTTAGAAATCAAAACCAACAAAACAGACCAATTCGAATTATATGTCGCTTATAATTCTGCTTATACTTCTAATCGAATTCTTTAAGCTGAATAGCATACCTCATGTCAGTTTGCATGCTAAATCAATTTATTCGACTAATTTCAAGTGCGTGGGGCCAATGTCCAGATTAACATAACTGAACTATGCCATCAAAACTCAACAGTCAGCAATAAGTAGTCAGAGAATTGGGAGCTTATCAATAGCAAGAGAAATAGTTACCAAATAATCTGGCTCCTTGATATGGGGAAAAACACCCCCTCCTATGCGCACCATCCACAGGAACTTGTTGATATCATCACTTGGGTATCCGACAAGACCTTAAATAATAAAGTTTTGACTTATCATGATGAGATACATGGATATTGTACTACACATGAACACTGTAAAATTAACCAACCTCCAAAGACAACAAGGACATATTTTACGTCTAAGGAGTTGAAAATCTCCCAAGCTGCCTTTTCAGGAGAAGACATTGCAGTTCCAACAGTAGCAATGTGTGTGTTGTTCCAGGTATTGTTATCAACGATGACCGTTCTGTTTGCCATAGCAGTTGTTTGGTAACCATAATCCCACCACGATGCAACCTGCATAAACACAGGTGAAAAGTCAGGACAATTGATGGGACAGAACAAATTGATATATGCCAGTGCTGTAGATTACATCACCAACAATAGGAACTTACTTTATCATCAACCTCTGTGTTGTGACGTAGCCATGCATAAGCTTCTCTAAAATCATCAAAAACGTGCAAGCCATTTTGAGTGTGAGAGGTCAGAACAATTGATGGGGCAGAATAAGCTTCAGCTGCCGCCCAGACACAATGGACCTACATGGACGAAATTTACATGCCATTAGACGAAGATTTCCTAAGAAAGAAGAACAAAATTGAGCAGGATCATCAGCTTGTTCTGCTTGCACCCCATAATAAATATTTTGCTTACCAAAGAGCATGCAAGATCATCGATGCTTTTCTGCTATACAACATCAAAATCATGCAAGAGCTTGTGGCAAATCACTCTATTAGCACCAGGATCCCCTACTTTAACCTAGTTCACTTCTTGACCATCTACATTTTGCCACAATTACTGTATTCTACAGAATAAATGTATATTAATCCCCTCATCAACTGCATCATTTGATTAGAAAAGTTCAATTTTCAATCAAGCAGCGAAATTCAAATTTGAGGAAGCTTAGAAACATAATCGCATCATGCTAAATATAACAGTTCCAATTTTCATCACTAGAAAATTCACAACAATAATTTCTCCATAAATTAATGAATCCTAATCATGAGAAATCCTACCAATTGCAGACAGATGAATGGCATTTTCATGGTTAAAAAATCATCGGCCCTGTTTCAACTTTTACTTTCCAACAGAACTTAAACTTGACATTCTGGTCCTCAGAATGAGAAAGCAAGCTCTTAACAAATTAAACTGCAGAGAAGAAAGTCCACTTACCACATAGAAAGCACCGAGTAATATCAGCAAAAAGACACCAATTATGGATGTTTCTAAAGGAAGAGCCTGAAGCCTCCTAGTATTGGACTGCAAGGAAGACGTTTCACCCTGTTCCTTCTCCTTTTCCCTCTCCTTTTCTTTCTTCTTGATCTTTCTGGATGTCCTTCCCTTTAAAGTGTCCTCACTTTTATCAGGCTTCAGTGCAGATTGTGCAGCAGTGCTATCAGGGCTAGCATCCCCTGCCTTATTGGCAAAGAGATATTGTGAGTTTTAAATCAAAAAACCAGAAAAGAAAATACATTTATGTGCATGGAGAATAAAAAAAAGAACTGAACTAGAAAAAAGAGGGAAACACTTACACCAGCTTGGGAATTTTCAGAGGAGAATCCCAATAACTGGAACTTAATTGAACCTGTGAGAGCATTAAAAGCTTCTGAAAGTGCTATTCCAGACATGATACAAGCAGCTGGAGCAAGCACAAGCATAAGGCGTACCTGCAATTTAAGCCAAAGACAAATAACTCAAAGAAACCTGGAAGAAGAAAAACACACTTGAAATTTTTTGGGCATTCTTACCATGACTCCAGAGAAGTACACTGATGTCACAATATAGAGAACCACAAAGGAGCTTGCATCAGATAACGGGAGAAAGCACGCCTGCTCCAGAATGCAGTATTAGTTGCATGTAATGTAATTTAAAACCGAGACAGCAATAACACAACCATCAAGATCATTAAACTTACAATAATGCCAGCTGGGACCAAGAAAGCCAACACATTAATGTCCATAAAGTAAGATGGCCATGTGGGTGGTTGATGCTCGCTAACACTAGCAATAATCGGTATATACTTGCTAGCATAAGTTCTGTTAAAACAAAAGAAAAATAAATGAATAAAAGCTTTTGAATAAGAATGAGTCATAAATAAGAATGCTTCTTTGATGCCCTGAAACAGTAGAAACAAAAAACAGTTAAAGATTTGAGATGATCAGGATATTACAGGTAACTCGATCACTTACGGATCAAGCAAACTCAAACTTCGGCCACTCCATCCCTTGGTTGGACTAGAAGCAACCACTGCTATTAGGATAGCTAAAACAGCACAGCACACTGCCCTGCAGATCAAATATAGGGAAAACAAGGGAGATCGGTCATATTACATAAAATGTGTCATAGTGACAGGAAAAATGTTAACACCAGTTGGAGAGAATAAAGATCTGAAGATTATGTGAAATAGATGAAGACAAAGGAAACTCACAGGCCAATAGAGAGCACAAGTGTAACAGCTACTTTGAACATTCGAGGGGATAGTATCCCTTTAATATAATATACTAGAGCAACTACATGAATAATGATGAAAACCTGCAGTTGAAAATCCACCAATAAGTGCATGCTATTTGAAAACACAGACATCAAACAGAGAGCACACAGTAAGACAAATATTTATAATGGCATTGAAGCAGGAGTATCAATAAAATTCTATTACATAAAGGATATTGGTTAAAACGACAAACCAGATGTTTAATAACTGGAATAGAAAAGCATGAAAACAGGTCTTCAAGCAGATGTACAAAAACAGGCGCTTGATACTAATTGATGTATGAACAAAGAATTTACAAAAATACTAGTGGGTGTCAAATGCAGGTGCCGAATCAATTTGCCATGCACTGGTACACTCAGAAGCATTTCTTTAGCGTTAAGAGTACGACACGGTCTTAAGAAATCACTTGCCTTCAGATTGATTTGAACATGTAATCAAACTTATGAAATTAAGGTAAATGATAGGGTTCATATGTAATATCATAAGCAGCAAGGGACTCTCCAACAAAGCATTGAAGTACGACAATCAGCAGATGAGTCCAAAGATTATTCTTATAATAAGACTAGATATTCAATTATGAGTTAGCTGTCAACATGAAGCAGGAAAACTCACCAGAAATGATGCAAAATGCTCTGATGTCATGACTGCGTTAAATCCCACAACAGGCACCAATGCAGCCAACAACGTGCCTAAGACAACCTGCATTTGCAGAAGCTATAAGCAACCAAAACCAAGAGCCTAATTTGTGAAAATGAATTTTATTGAAACCATAGTTATTAAAACCGGACTGGACAAGCCAATCAAATCAGTTTAAACTGGAACCTGGCACTATGTCGACCCAATTTTGTTATTAATTCCATATGCACTGTGAACCCATTTGAATCCATGAGAACTACCTGGTTTTGTAAAATCCAAGCAACATTTCCTCTTCTTTGTGAAGGCTCCCTACATCTTTTTATTTCAATTTTCTACAACATTTTTAATCAGTTAATTTTCACAAAATTGGCAAAGGAAAAGAAACTTCCATTTTTCACAACTCACGAGCAAAGTGGAAAACGAAATAATGCTTGTTACATTTCTTACTCAATATTCTACCATATTTTCAATTAGTTATTTTTCTGAAATTGATTTAAAAAAAAATCTTTTCTAATGCACTAGCAAAGTTCATCCTCTTTTTAAATCCTAAATCAAGAAATCAAAATAACGTTCAGAGACTTCCAGCATGCTTGACTTGGCTGCAGATATTTAGTATATTCTTATAAGTTATTTCATTATTTTTTCTAAAACTTTGGATCAAACCATCAATCCAATTTAACCCTTAAACCCAAGAACGCATACCTTATCCAGTTCAATGTTCAGTTCAATCTTGAACATTATGATTCAAACCACTTATGGTGGGTTTTGCCTGGTAGAAAACAATTGGAATCATCTAATATTTTTGGTAACATCCATTAGATCCTGGAGAGTAACCAAGAATACATTGCAGAAATTAAGAATAAATATATCACATCTCCTTATATCAATGGTAGCTCATTTCCTCCAAGCCCTTCAGTTGATACTAAACTTCTAATAAAAAACATGTATATTTTCAGCTTCGAACCCTTAAAGTACCCAAACCCTACTTGGCAGCTTCAGCCTCTGAAGAATAATCTGAGAGCCAACAAATTATAAGAATTTGAGCAATGTGGCTTACAAGGGGTGCATAAGCAATATATAATCGTGAGGAATAGCGGCCAGTAACGATGCACAGTAGCACATGCATGGGAATCAGATTGATGATGAAGGTGTAGCCTCCCCATGAACAGACCTATCGACAGATAAAAATAATAGTAAATGTCCAAGAAGATAAATTACACACAAGAAGATATTATTACAACTGAATCCATAACAAAACAGATAATGACAAATCATGGATGTGTACCATGTAGAAATATGATATGGCATTTAAAGTGGCATAGAAGAGGGATCCAGTATTTAGTGTCTGCAAAGAACAAGATGAAGACATAAGAAAAGCAAGTGCATTTATCAGTACAACGATAAAAGATTATCAAGAACTCTGCCAAAAAAATGCAATGTTGGAAACTTTTATTAGTGGGCTATATGCTCGGCATCAATATCTCACCTTAATATAAAGATAGAATGTGAAGATCAATGCAAATATAGCTACAGCTTCATTGTCATAGCTTCCAGCTACAGATCGAGATATATATGATGGAACCTACAACAAAGATCATGCCAGTGGATTTTGTCATCAAATATACTCTCAGAAATAACATGTAAGCAGCCTCAATTCTTCATGTTTTTGGGACCTCATAATTATTTGAAAAAAATCTAATATAAGTTATTTGTAGGATTAAGTTAGATTTTTGCATTTGTTTTCATAGACTCCAAAGTTCATACTATCTCCAAGTTCTCCATTAACCAATATAAGATTAGTAGCCTTCTCACTTTAACAAAGGAAAATAATCAAAACAACCTGTCTAAATCAAATATATGATTATCCCTTTAATAACTCCAAAGCTACGTAAACACAAATATGAAGCAAACATAACTGTTGGCCTTACACCCACTTCACAAATTACATCCATCATCAAAACAAAGACAGCAGAGGAAATCTTTCTTAAGACTGGCTTAGATGTTAGACCATAAAAGAGATCACACTTTTCATGATTCCTGAAATTCTTGTTCACTTCTTTTCTTCTCATACAGTAAGGGTCATACATGCTTATAAAGAGAACACATTAAGGTCAAAGCTGTGTTCAGCATATGATTATTACAGGCTCTGATCTACTGCAAGCTTAAGATGTGAGTGCATCAAATGAAAAGAAATACATTGCAGCAACATGGTCCACAACTTACCATTCCTAGCAGTGCTGCAGCTGCTAATCCTGCACCTGTACCCTTAACTTCCTGAGATGGTATAGCCAGAAAATGTTGGCATTTTTGAGAATGTAGTCAAAACAAAGAAAACGATCTGACATTTATGCTAGAGAACACTAGACCTTTGTTAAAAGGTAGGTTGCCCATGAAGCAAAAGCAGAGAATGTTGGTGCTGTGAACACACACACGGTCTCCACAGAAAGAGGAATGTTCAAGGAATTGAGTAACCTGGAATAAAGCAGATATTTCCAAAAAGGCACGAATAGTTTAAACAATATCATTTTTCAGTGATAAAATGATGACAACCTCTTTCTTTTTATCCTTTCACCTAGTAAGTCAAAGATCAAGTTCGCAGGTCCAATGTTTAAACCTTTATTCTTATTCTTAAATAAAACCTCAAAACATAAAGAAGTCCACGATATGCAAAGAAAAGATACACTAACAGCTATACGACTAAAATTGCTCTGAAGAACCCACCACCATAGCGTGCCAGCAGTTAATGTTAATCCAGGGTAAACAGTTCCTCCAATCACACGACCAAGTGGGTACCTTAATCAAGTAGCAAAAGCTCCCCTTAGTATTTCAAGCAATGAAGCTGCGAAATGAGTACAAAAATAACACAAAACTAGTAGTCTACTACTAATCAAAGAAATTACCATGTCCGGTCATCAAACCAATTCCAAAAGTCATATATTCCATTCTTCGTCAGAAACTGAAATCAAAAGAAATATGGATCTTATCCACCTCCATTAAAGCAAAATACTATCAGAATGAAAAGCGAACACAAGTAGCATTTCATCTTTAGCCTCAGTCAGTACTGCAGAAGGTTTACTTCATGTGCTCGTACCTGAGTCACTCTGTAGTTGAAGTATGGATCAAACTCATGGATAACACTCTCATACTTTATAACCTGTTTATGTGTCCAAATCAATACAAAGATGAGATTGAAGCTACTAAATAATAAAGTCAACTGAGAGTCAAAGAACAGATATTTGATGAATCTTCCTCTGGCTGCTGCAAATCAAAGCAATTTGAACACATAGCCTAACCATTGCCCAGATTTTAACCCCTCAAGAGTATGGATAAGAGAAAAATAAAGATTTGGAGTCTCAATAAAAACCCAATGACACATTGTTGTTGACAATTTCGATTTTCACGACCATGCATCTAGAAAAGCTCAGAAACTACCTTCACTGAACCGAGAAAACGATAATACTGAAAACAAATCCATTATTTTCAATGAAACGAGATATACTGACAAATACACATAAAGTTGCAGCCAATTTTCTGAACTGTAAATTGGAAATCGAAAATAGTGGAGAGGAGATCACGACTGAGAGGGTCGGATCAGATCTTGAATTTCGTCAGGAAAGAGTAAGATCATAAACTTACAGAGAAGAGACGGATCGAGAAAGCGAGAACGCCTATCAGGAGGAGAATGAAAAAGGCGAGGACATTTCCGAAGGCGTGCCTCACAGTTCTCTCTGCAGCTGACTCTGAGGCCGACATTGACGGCATAGCACGATCTGCAATGGAGGAAATCAAGGAGTCTGTGGGGGTATGCCAGGGGCGACGAAATGAAGGCTGCGCCTCTAGCTATCTGACAGTCGGGGGAAAGACGAGGAGGGAAGACTTTGGCGAGTCCCAGACTCGATGTGCTGGGACCTGCTGCAGTGGATAGCTGCCATGGCGAAATGACGGAAATAGGTCGAGACCCCACGTGCCTCACGATCATTGGCCCTGAAAGATGACGTGGCAAGTAAACGACCTCACTCCTCTGTGGCATTCATGGATAGCGTGTCCTACTGATTCGGCGTGTCGCAAGTGGCCAGTTAAAGCCAAGTAGATGGGGATTTACCATGATGTGGAGCGGCAAAGTGGCCAGTTTCTTATTTATTTATTTATTGTAATACAAGTACATCTATTCTTATATACTAAATGAGAATAACTAATGCCCTTCTAATGACAATTCTTATATACTAAAGGAGAATAACAATGTCCTTCTAATAACACGTCCTAATTATTTTTCTACAATAAATATATTTTCAATAGATACTGAGCAACTACTGCAAGTTGGCTCAGTGGTTGGGTTGTAGTGCTCTCTGCGGGTGGTGCAGGAGCAGTTTAACCTCCTCATGCACAACTTTTCTCCTTTCTTTCTTTTTTTTTTCCTTAATTAGTTTTAAGATAAAATAATAATACACTTATTGTCTTGAACAATTTTAAGATAAAACAATAACATATTTAGGAGTCATTTGATTTGTAATATAGAATAGGAGCTTTTACCTTTTTTTATCTTTGGCAGTTTTAGGATAAAACAATAACATATTCAGGAGCAGTTTAACCTCCTCATGCACAACTTTTCTTCTTTCTTTCTTTCTTTCTTTTTTGTTTTCTTAAATAGTTTTAAGATAAAATAATAATACACTTATTGTCTTAAGCAATTTTAAGATAAAATAATAACATATTTATGAGCCATTTGATTTGTAATACAAAATCAGAACTTTTACATTTTTTTATCTTGAGCAGTTTTAAGATAAAACAATAACATATTCAGGAGCAATTTGATTTGTAATAGGGAGTTGGAATGGAAAGAGAAATTTTAGTTTTTGTTTGACTGAATTTACAATTTAAATCCTTATTATTATTTGTTTAAAATTTTAAATATTTATATAAAAAAGAGTTTAGTAAACTTATTTAATAATATAGCATAAAATTATTTATAAAAGAATTGTGTCACAATTTTTACACTAAATATTTTCCTTTAATTACTTAAGTTCATAAATAATGTGAATTTATTAATATTAATAAATACTAGAATATATTATTGAAATAAATAAATATCATCAACATATATATATCAATATTTATCTAAAAATATGTAAAAGATATTAATATATAGTTTATTATTAAAAATTTTTATTTTGAGTATAAGAATAGAACTTATACATTTTATTTTTATTCCGGATTTGATTCCATTAGTATATCAAGAGAATAAGCTTTCTCATTTAGGGGAATCGAATCCCCCATTTAAGGGAAATAGAATGAAATTATTTGTTAACCTTTCCACAAAACAAACAACCTCTTAACATAAGTAATTAGACTTGAATACAATATACTATTAATATATTGTTGTGGGAAAGAGATAAAATATTATATTTATATCCTAATTTTTAATGTATACTATTTCTATACTGATAAGTAAAAAGTATAAAAATATTCACATTATAAACCTACGAATAATACATATTTCTTTTAAAATAAATGACATTTTTTTGCGAAAAAGAGATTTGATTGTGAGTTAAATGCAATTATATTTTAAACATTTATATACTTTAATATAGTTTATTCAGTTTCTTATAAAAGATACCATGATATTTAAGCTAGTATATTAGAAACGAGAATTCCAATGAACTCTGGCTATAAAATGGCAACAGGAGCATTAAATTTTTTCACTTACCAACTATTGTTATGAGTAAAAGGAATCATATATCATTCGTTAAAACTGGCTGGAGAAGCTGGCTAACAGATGAAAAAGGAGACATAGGAATATTTTGTTAAAAGCTCTACAGACTAGTACTGGCCACGGTTCAAGGGTCGGCTGGTTCTGGTTCGAAACCAGTGATTCACGAACCGGAAGTCATGAAACCAAATAACTCCGGTTCGAAATCACGGTTTCATCCGATTCTGAACCATCTGTTCGAAAAGAGCCAATTCCAGTTCAAAAAAGATTGGTTCACTCCTAAATCGACTGGTTCAATTTTTATTAAAATTAAATATAATTTAATATATAATTTTAAAAATATATAATTAAAAATTAAGGCTGGGGGATGGGGGGTACGTTGCGTGTAGGGCGGGGGAGGGCGCAGCTGAAAACTGAAAAGGCTGCTGGGCGGGGGTCTGGGGCTGCTGGTGGTGCAGCCACTGGGCTAAAAAAGGCTAGGTGCTAGGGGAATCTTTCATTTTAAATTTTACTACCGGTTCCCGTTTCTGAGGCCTGTGGAACCGGCCCTAAACCTTGAGTCTCAAGGTTTAAGTCCAGGTTGGGGTTGGTTCCGATTTTGACTAATCCAGTTCCGAGCCAGGTCTAGGTTCAAACCGACCCGTGACCACCACTACTATAGACTACATAGCTCTATCCCACTAGTAGCCCATCTTTCCGTGGGGATCTAAATGAATTGTTATGAAAAATAATAACTAAGAAAATCAAGAGCTAATCAAAATATCAACCATGGCAGAGATCATAGATACTTTAAAGCAAGTGCGACCCTTTTAAAGACATCGGGCTGATGAAATGCCAACTCTCTTTTATACTTATTATTCGAAATAATTGGCGAACTGTTTGTAGCATTGTTTAAAGACAGTTTTTTTTTTTTTCAATACAACATATCTTTTTTTGCAAGTATAAAAGGACTGTAATAATAGTGGCGACCAAACCATCCTTTCTATGCAAGGTTCAAATTTTCGTGTTCAATCGCGAACATGTTAGATGAATTAAACAACCAGTACTAATACTGTCCTGTCAACGTATCACTGCGAGGATAGATCTAAAGATAGTGGAATGATACGTTTATTGTATCACTTCCCAAAAATTAGAGAGCTTATAACTTCAATGACTTTAGCCCAGTTAGCCTAAGTAATGTAAGTGATAAGGCAATATTGTAAATACTAGCATCCGACATAACCAACAATAAACATGCCAAAATACAATGTTGCGAGAAAGACGAAATTCACGACGGCAGCATACTCACATTAGCAATTAATAAAAGGAAAAGAAAATCTTTGGTGGAAAATCGTACGTCGTTAACCATGAGCTCTGATATCACATGTAATTTTTTGATGAAGAGAAAACTAGTGATACATAATGGGTAGAGAAATTACTAGCTCTCTTAAATAAAATATCTTTCTGCTCTCGTGAGAGCAGTTAGTTGAGAAAATATTTCTTTATTGACCAGTATGAATAAAATGCATCATAATTATGGAACCCTAATATCTTTTAGATATCAATTCAAAATCTGATTAGATCATGTGAACCACATAATGCGAAAATAAAATATTTTGCTAGCATCAACTACATATATACATGAAATAGCCTCTAGGAGCAACAGCACAGTGACAAGCTTCTTGAGTAAACTTCAAGAGCGGTTAGGTTCGAAATCCCCCTGGAGGTCAGCATTCGGGATTTAATGTGGGGCCTTGTGCTGTAAATACAACATTCGATTGATTAGTCTGTTGTTACGGCACTGGACACTATCGATATAAAAAAATACATATACATGAAATAGGAGAAAGAAAATGTTTAGTTACATACCATTGAATTTATCATCACATCCCTTATTTTTCTTAATTTAATAGCTCCCAAATTTAAATTTAAATACATGAAATAGGAGAAAGAAAACAACATGATTTTATTTTTTAAATTTGAAATGCTTGATTTTTTGAGAAAATGCGTGAATTACTTGATTTTTATATAATTTACCTGATATAATAATATAGATATTAAATTAATTTAATATATTCTTATATAGTTTTTATTTTTTTTATTTTATTTCTTTTAAAAATATAATATATCGATACTAATAAATAGATATTGTTAATATATTTTTAAGTTTTTTTTGTTTCATTTTATTTAAAAATTTTCATAATGCATGGTACATTAACACTCATACATTTGTGACTTCCACGTCAAATGTCATGTCAACATAAATTAACTGTGTTAGTTAAAACTTTACAAAATATATCAAGTGGAAACACTTTTAAAACATTTTTTTCACCAATTAGATACAATTTTTTGTACAAATTTATAACTTCTCCATTACTTTTTTCGTCAATTGTGCAATTTCCTCTACTACAACAGTTACAATAGCAATTCGGTAAGATTTACCCTCTTATCACGGCAGATCGCACCCATACATTTTTTTTTTAGTGATATGGGATTTCGATAAATCTAATATAAAATTAGAAGATAAGGAGAAATAAAATGAGATAAATAACCCAAGGCGAGGATTGAACCCCCAACCTCTAGGCTATAAGATAAAATTTTGCGCCGCTACATTAGGCCTAGCAATTTTTAACCCGACCCAATAGCCCAGCAAGATAAGGCCGTACGCTTGGGCTAAGGCTTATTGGGCCTATACTTTATTGAGTTGTGTCAAGCCCGACACAAAAAAAAAATTATCGTATAGGGCTGGGCCATGGAATAAGGCTCGGCACGGCCCATTAGCTCTTTTTTTTTTTTTTAAAGGATAGTGTGCTTTATCTATCCTCATCTTATTCCGATTCCTTTCATTAATTCTAAACCACCTTCCTGTTGATCTATTGTAGAATATGCGGTTATGTGACTTAGCTTACCTTCTATTTTGAAAGCACCATTTTTATTTCACTAAAATTTCACTAGTATCTCATCCTTATACGAGGGAAACTTTAAATGATTGTTGCGTTTATCGGGTGGGATGGCCAACCCAATAATTTGAGAGTGTCGTGTTGTGCCATTGCTTAATATGCCTCTCTATTATTGAGTCGTGCCATCCGGGCACTAATTGTCACTCCTACGCTGCAACAAGCTCCTGTTGCTCCATCCCAACATTTTACACTTTTCGCTTTTCGGTCAATTTTTTCTTTTTTACGATAAGGGAGACCTATATATCTAATACAAGTGTAAGAAATAAAAAAATCATATAACTCTTACAGTAAAAATCGAGTTTAAAACATCTAGATTATGAGTCAGAACCTTATACTATTATACTAAAACCGCGTCCACTCAGTCAATATTTTCCGTTAACACTTTTAATTTTTACACCTAACGGAGGAAGGTGGACACTCTCCACTCGAAAAATGACTGGTAAGACGACTTGCATCTCTTACGGTAGGCATTTATTGACCATGAGATGTAAAAAGAACCAACCCCGTACATCGTTAGGAGATATTGCTGAATTACCATATTTCTGAGTTCGTAAATTTTTTTCGATGATAAAGGAGACCTGTAAGTCTAATACAAGATAGAAGATAAAGAGAAATAAAAAGGGTAACCTCCAATCTCTAGGTAGTGAGGTGGAGTCTGTTGGGAATCGTGGCGCAGCGGAAACTAGATTTTCAAAAAATTTTATTCCCAATTCCAGCGATCACTTTGAGGTAATTTGGAATCATTACATATGAGGATGTTTAGAATTATACCTACAAGGACTCTGATTCGGTCCTTGTGTTGTATTCCTCGTGTTGAAGCTGTTCGATGCCGCTGACACGAACCGTTGAGTCCGATCACGAACCTCCTGAGTCGATCCTTTGACTAGACGCACAAGTGCACGCCCTCCAAGGTATCCACACCAGGCCTCCTCGTAGAAAATCGAGAAACTCTTTCTCGAATGATCACACCAGAATGATTTTGATTGTTTCTCGGTAAAAATTTTCTTCCTCTCACGTCCACCACACAGACCGAGAGTCAGATATTTTTGGAAAAACTTCTATTTCTCCTTTTCTCTTTTTTTTTTCGTAAACTTTCTTTTGCCAGCCAACCCCATTAAAAACAAAGGTAATTGATTTGCAATCAATGTAAGCATAATTGACATGAAACGGAAAAGAAATAGTTATTAGCCGATTCAAAATATAATCGTTGCTAATTTTGGTTTTTCATGTAAATGCTCAATTAGCCGAATTAAATTCGGAACTTTTCACCGAGAATATTAATCGGATTTCTTTAAATCCAATTTAATTATTTAGTTCTGTAATGACCTTATCCAATAAGGTGTATGATCGTTATGGGTTGTTTCGTGCTAGCGAAAATTTAAACTGCCCGATCCAAAATTTAAACCATTAAATTTTGGTTACGAGAAAACCTGTATTGTGTGTGACCCATTGGGTTCCACACTAAGCCAGCAGTAGGTCCAATAATTGTATTCTAAATAATCTTATTAAACTCTTTAATAAAATTATTCGATTAACTCTTAATCGTATAGACCCACAAGTCAAGATTGACGTCTAGCAACGTGTCATGACTTCCCGGATAGTGAGGATTTCAATCGAAGGATCGATCACCCTTCGGTGATTAGTTACCGTATAATTAAATCCTTCAGTTATACAATGCCCCGAATAAGTTAGGATATGGATAAAAGATCAAACCCTAATACTTATTCATATGTTTCCAATTCTCAAGTATTTGACTCAATTATGAAATATTGGAAACTCCTTTCCAATTTTTCATTCTACTCTGGCCAGAGATTTCTCGAGTCAACACTAAGTAGAATACATAGGACATTCTCTCCTATTAGGAATAACTGATTCCTTATTGATTACTCACCACCTTCATAAAAGTCTCACTGGGTTCAGAATACCCTACACACGTCTCAGAGAGTCATGTTAAGGAATAAACCAAAACCTCAATTTAACAATTATAAGGTACTATGGTAATCTCAGGTCTAAGGATTATTTACACTTACTATCACCTGAAGATTAGCCTATTGATGTTTATTTTTAGAATCCATTAGGCTTTCTTCTAGCGAGTCAGTTCAGTGAATTCATTCCATAATGAACACCTATACTCTTACATTAGTGACTCTTCACAGATAACTGTGAGATCAGTTATCCTCTACTTTAGAGCATGTAACGAGTATACTAGTCTTACCGAATTACTGATCCCCTACTCAATGATCCTATGACTAGGAACGTTTTTAAATTAAGGTTTCTGAGATTTCAGGTCTCACTGGTATGATCTTATCATAGCCCTAAAATGAACCTCAATTTATGGGTTTCATCATAATAATAAATATACACAGCACATGATGAATGAAATTGCCTCAAATTATATTTCATAAATAAAGATAGAACCAATTACATCGTATGTGATTGGATTTAGGGCACATTCCTAACAATCTCCCACTTGCACTAAAGCCAATCACCTCGGTATCTTATACCCATACTTTCTAGGTGATGTTCAAATTGTTGCTGTGATAGAGGCTTAGTGAATGGATCTGCAATGTTGTTCCTTGTGTCGACTCGTTCGACACTGATATCACCTCTTCCAACGATCTCTCGAACCAGGTGATATCTCCTGAGGATGTGCTTTGACTTGTGATGGGATCTAGGTTCCTTGGCTTGCGCTACGGCCCCAGTGTTATCACAATATAGGGGCACCGGATTAGCAATTTGAGGAACAACTCCCAACTCACTGATAAACTTCTTTACCCACACCCCTTCCTTCGCAGCTTCACTTGCAGCGATGTACTCTGCTTCAGTCACCGAATCAGCTGTAGTGGCCTGTTTGGAACTTTTCCAACTTACAGCACCACCATTAAGAGTAAACACGTACCCTGAAACTGATTTGCTGTCGTCTGGATCAGTTTGAAAACTAGAGTCAGTGTACCCTTCTAGTTTCATATCCGAACCACCATATATAAGAAAAACATCTCTAGTCCTTCTCAAGTACTTGAGAATATTTTTCACTGCTTTCCAATGTTCCTCTCCTGGATCAGCCTGAAATCTGCTTGTTACCCCTAGGGCATATGCTACATCAGGCCTGGTACATAGCATAGCATACATTATAGAACCCACTGCTGAAGCATATGGAATTCTGTTCATCTTATGTCTCTCCTCAAGTGTCTTAGGTGACATCTTTTTGGAAAGATGAATGCCATGACTCATAGGCAAGTAACCGCGCTTACTGCCTTCCATGTTAAATCTCTTTAACACAGTATCTATGTACCTAGATTGAGATAATCCAAGCATCCTATTAGGTCTATCTCTATAGATCTTTATTCCTAATATATAGGATGCTTCTCCCAAATCCTTCATGGAGAAGTTCTTGGAAAGCCAAACCTTGACCGATTGTAGCATCGGTATGTCATTCCCGATAAGTAATATGTCATCCACATACAACACGAGAAAGGCGATAGCGCTCCCACTAACCTTCTTGTATACACAAGGTTCATCCTCATTTTTGATAAAATCAAACTTTTTGATTGTCTCATCAAAACGGATGTTCCAACTCCTCGAAGCTTGCTTTAATCCATAAATGGATTTTTGTAGCTTGCATACTTTGTTTGACCCAACAGGAGAGATGAATCCCTCTGGCTGAGTCATATAGACATCTTCCTCAAGGTTTCCATTAAGGAAAGCGGTTTTGACATCCATTTGCCATATCTCATAATCGTAGTATGCAGCTATAGCAAGCAAAATTCTGATGGACTTGAGCATAGCTACTGGCGAAAAGGTCTCATCATAGTCAATACCATGTTTTTGTTTGAAGCCTTTTGCAACCAATCTGGCCTTGTATGTTTCAACATTGCCATCTGCTCCGATCTTTCTCTTAAAGATCCATTTACATCCAATGGGAGTTATCCCATCAGGTGCATCCACCAAAGTCCATACTTTGTTGGCATACATTGAGTCCATCTCAGATTTCATGGCATCCTGCCATTTATAACTATCAACACTTTTGATTGCTTGGTCATAAGATTGTGGATCATCCATATCTATGACGCTTGAATCTAGGTCATTCTCAATGGCCAGATTCAATCTTTGAGGTGCTTTACGCACCCTTTTGGATTTTCGAGGAGACTCAGAAGGTTGTGGTATATGAACTGGTTCTTCAGCAACCTGTTGCTCTTCCATTAATTGATGCGAAATTGTTTGTGAGTTGGAAACTTCATTAAGTTCCACGAATCTCCCACTCCCACTATCTTGAATAAACTCTTTCTCCAAGAATGTGGCATGTCTGCTAACAAATACCTTTTGTTCAGCAGAAGAGTAAAAATAATATCCTAAACTTTCTTTAGGATAACCCACAAATCTACACTTTTCCGATCTCGCACCAAGTTTGTCTGCATCTTGTATCTTTACATAAGATGGGCAGCCCCACACCTTAAGGTGCTTGAGACTTGGTTTCTTACCCTTCCATATCTCATGTGGCGTACTAGACACAGATTTACTGGGAACCTTATTTAAAAGATAGATGGCTGTTTGTAAAGCATATCCCCAGAATGAAATGGGAAGATCTGTGAAGCATAACATGGATCGCATCATATCTAATAGAGTGCGATTTCTCCTCTCTGCAATCCCGTTATGTTGTGGAGTGCCGGGAGGAGTCCATTCAGAAACTATTCCATTCTCTTTTAGATAATCCAAAAACTCTCTGGTCAAATACTCGCCACCTCGATCTGATCGAAGGGACTTAATACTTTTTCCAGATTGTTTCTCAACTTCAGCTCGATATTCCTTGAACTTGTCAAAGGCCTCGGATTTGTATTTCATCAAATACACATATCCATACCTAGACAAATCATCTGTAAATGTAATGAAGTAGGAATATCCACCTCTGACTTGAGTTGTCATCGGTCCACAAACATCGCTATGAACCAACTCTAACAACTGTGTCGCCCTTTCTCCATGTCCAGTAAATGGAGACTTAGCCATTTTTCCTTTGAGACAAGATTCACAAGTCGGAATCGATTCATAATCGTATGAGCCAAAATACCCATCCTTGTACAACTTGTTAATCCGATTCTCATTGATATGGCCAAGTCTTAAGTGCCAAAGATAGGTGAAGTTAAGATCATCTCTTTTCCTTTTGTTTGTCTGTTCGATATGAAGTAAATTATCATCAACATCCAAGAATACCAAGCCATTGGCGACTTTTCCAGTTCCATAAAATTCATCAGAATGAAAAATGGAGCAACCATTGCCTTTGAAATTTATTTCATATCCTTGTTCAAGTAACAATGGGACAGAAATAATATTCCTTATTATAACTGGAATGTAATAACAGTTATTCAGCTCAATAGTCTTTCCAGAAGGCAAATGCAAGCAAAAGGTTCCTACTGCTAAAGCTGCAACTCTTGCGCCATTGCCAACACGTAGGCTGTACTCCCCTTTGCCCAGTCGTCTACGTCTTCTCAGTCCCTGCAACGAATTGCAGATATGAGAACCGCATCCGGTATCTAATACCCATGAAGTAGAGTTTGTTAATGACATATAAACCTCAATTACAAACAAACCTGAAGAAGTGGCTTCTGAAGCCTTCTTCTGCTTCAGCTCTGCAAGATATTTCTTACAGTTTCTTTTCCAATGGCCATCCTTCCCACAATGGAAACAGGTGCCTTTTCCGGAGACTTTCTCCTTTCCCTTTCCTTTCTTCTTGATCTGCTTTTTGGGTTTCACAGCTTTATTAAATGATTTCCTTTTTTTAGGGGTTTTCTTTGCCTTCTTCTTAGAGGCGCCTTCCACTAACAAGACCTTTCCCTTATCCTTCACAAGGTGGAATTCAGCGGTCTTCAGCATATTAAGGAGCTCGGGCAGCGAGACATCCAGCTTGTTCATGTGGAAGTTTACGATAAACTGTGAAAATGATTGTGGCAGAGATTGGAGAATTAAGTCTTGACATAACTCTCCATCCATTGTGAAGCCCAACTTCCCTAATTCATCAATCAAATTGATCAATTTAAGGACGTGTGTTTCAACAGGAGTACCTTCTGCCATCCTGGCTTGGAAGAGCTGTTTAGATATCTCATATCTAGCAGTTCTACTCTGTTCGCCGTACAACTCTTTTAGGCGAACCAGAATAGACTTGGCATCCATTTTTTCGTGCTGCTTTTGCAGCTCGTTACTCATAGATGCCAGCATGATGCACTGCACTAGAGTGCTATCATCTTGCCACTTCTGATAAGTAGCTTTCTCTTCCTGTGTGGCATCTTCTGCCGGTTTAGCAAGATCGGAAGAATCAAGGATATAGGAGACTTTCTCCTGAGTGAGGACGATCCTCAGATTTCTTAGCCAGTCCACGTAATTCGATCCGGTGAGTTTGTTAGCATCTAGAATGCTTCGAAGCGACAGTGACGTAGACATGATGCAGATTATATCTACAATAGAAGAATAACATGCACGATCAGATTTTCATGAAATATGATGCATGATTATCGAGGTCTTTTTGAATAAATCACGACTCCCACTAAATTTTGCGAATTCTATTGCCCTCCATAAGGAAGACGGGAGACCCCGTTGGAAGGTCTCCTAGTGGGTAAAATGGAATCCCATTTATCCTACCGAGATCTCGCATGTAACACGACAAACCTCGAATAAGTCCATGGGTAGGTAACTCTTAACCGATTACATCTTATGTAACTTCCATTTCATTTTGCCTCTAAGATTAGTATAGCCTTGTGTGTGCACAACAAACCATAAAATCTTAGTTAAGTTAACCCACCATTCATATACCTACACGAAAATGAAACCACCCTTGAGTGTAGCTCAACAAGGTAACAACATTTAGGTGTATAGTATTTATATATCACATATATTTGATGAGGGAGCATCGTACCAACTCACATGACGAGTCTTGTGTGTACACAACAAACCCACCACGCTCGCTGACACACTCTGCATCTCATAATGATGGAAGGCATGACTGGTATTCTTAATACCGTAGCCATTTCAACTTAATATTTTCAGAGGGTCTTTGTGTAATTATTATATAATTGACATCGCATGCATAATATAATAATAAAAAGCATATAAATAAGGATGATTATGGACATTCCTATGAGTGAGTCACCCGAGCCATAGGGTGCGTCACTAAAATTCATCCTAATCTATGTAGCCCATCAATATGGGCCTGCCACTTGGAGCCCGCATTGCCTTCAAGTAACCATCTCCATGGACTTGGTCTTGCAACTCCGGATACCTGGATCTCCTTCTCCTAGATCTTATAGAACTATTCTATAATTACATAACAATTATGAGGAAACCCCAATCAGCAGTTGGGGGGAGGTACATTGGGAGGGAGAAGAGAAATACAACCATGGAGTAAAATTGAGACAAGGCAGGGGTACGCAGGCCCTATTTTTCCCAAAAATATTCATTCATTCATCCATTCATCACATGAATCTAGTCCATAATCACCCTTCATGCATGTCATACATAAGCATAAGGAATTTAAGTACATTGTTATAAAAATTGCAATACAGTCCAAGCAATGTTGTGATCAAAAAATTTCAATTCATCCGAAAAACCATTTTTCGGTATATATCTCATATATAGTTGGGATTTTGAACTAAGATCAACGATTGATCTTGACATAAGCCAATTAACTATTAATTAATTTAGTAACGTAAATTAGAGTTTCAAAAACTCTAAATCCATTCATACCCAAATTATATAATTAGGCATAAAATCCATGATTAACCATTAATCATAAAATAAATTATTTAACAACTTAATTAATTCAATCATAAAACTTAGAATTTCCAAAATTCTACAGTTAATTTATATTTCCATTTACAAGGTATGAATTTGACATGAATGAAAACTATTTTCATTTTTACCATTCTGCATGCACCTCTAAATACATATTTTCTGTACTCAGTTGCAAACAGACAAGTAGTCCAAATGGTAAGTTGTTCATGATATAATTTTTGAAGTCCGCGATTCAATTCCTTGACGTAGCAAGTAAAGTCCCTTTTTTTTTTTTTTATTAATGACTTTTACATCTTGCCAACTGCCGTGGGCTGAGCCCACGACCTCATGGGCCAATCTTTAAAAAAATATATATTACTGGCTTAATCTAATTAACAACCCAGTGAGAAAGAAAAAAATTATCTTGGACCCATTCTGATCAAACTCAAATCCAATAAGCTCAATCGGGAAGATGAAAAATCAAATGACCGTGAGCCTTTCAACAAAATTTCGACTTTCAACCCCCCCTTTTTTTTTAAAAAATTAAACCCGAGAACTGTCCCTAAATAACATATATTCATATCTTCATATAAATATATTACTACCACAACATTTGCAGTGAATTAAAAATCAAAATCCCAATTTTAGATCACATACATGATCGGGCATCGAACTATTCATTATTGCAATTAAAATAACACCGAATTCCGTGTTACACTCAAAGATGGCTCTGATACCACTGTTGGGAATCGTGGCGCAGCGGAAACTAGATTTTCAAAAAATTTTATTCCCAATTCCAGCGATCACTTTGAGGTAATTTGGAATCATTACATATGAGGATGTTTAGAATTATACCTACAAGGACTCTGATTCGGTCCTTGTGTTGTATTCCTCGTGTTGAAGCTGTTCGATGCCGCTGACACGAACCGTTGAGTCCGATCACGAACCTCCTGAGTCGATCCTTTGACTAGACGCACAAGTGCACGCCCTCCAAGGTATCCACACCAGGCCTCCTCGTAGAAAATCGAGAAACTCTTTCTCGAATGATCACACCAGAATGATTTTGATTGTTTCTCGGTAAAAATTTTCTTCCTCTCACGTCCACCACACAGACCGAGAGTCAGATATTTTTGGAAAAACTTCTATTTCTCCTTTTCTCTTTTTTTTTTCGTAAACTTTCTTTTGCCAGCCAACCCCATTAAAAACAAAGGTAATTGATTTGCAATCAATGTAAGCATAATTGACATGAAACGGAAAAGAAATAGTTATTAGCCGATTCAAAATATAATCGTTGCTAATTTTGGTTTTTCATGTAAATGCTCAATTAGCCGAATTAAATTCGGAACTTTTCACCGAGAATATTAATCGGATTTCTTTAAATCCAATTTAATTATTTAGTTCTGTAATGACCTTATCCAATAAGGTGTATGATCGTTATGGGTTGTTTCGTGCTAGCGAAAATTTAAACTGCCCGATCCAAAATTTAAACCATTAAATTTTGGTTACGAGAAAACCTGTATTGTGTGTGACCCATTGGGTTCCACACTAAGCCAGCAGTAGGTCCAATAATTGTATTCTAAATAATCTTATTAAACTCTTTAATAAAATTATTCGATTAACTCTTAATCGTATAGACCCACAAGTCAAGATTGACGTCTAGCAACGTGTCATGACTTCCCGGATAGTGAGGATTTCAATCGAAGGATCGATCACCCTTCGGTGATTAGTTACCGTATAATTAAATCCTTCAGTTATACAATGCCCCGAATAAGTTAGGATATGGATAAAAGATCAAACCCTAATACTTATTCATATGTTTCCAATTCTCAAGTATTTGACTCAATTATGAAATATTGGAAACTCCTTTCCAATTTTTCATTCTACTCTGGCCAGAGATTTCTCGAGTCAACACTAAGTAGAATACATAGGACATTCTCTCCTATTAGGAATAACTGATTCCTTATTGATTACTCACCACCTTCATAAAAGTCTCACTGGGTTCAGAATACCCTACACACGTCTCAGAGAGTCATGTTAAGGAATAAACCAAAACCTCAATTTAACAATTATAAGGTACTATGGTAATCTCAGGTCTAAGGATTATTTACACTTACTATCACCTGAAGATTAGCCTATTGATGTTTATTTTTAGAATCCATTAGGCTTTCTTCTAGCGAGTCAGTTCAGTGAATTCATTCCATAATGAACACCTATACTCTTACATTAGTGACTCTTCACAGATAACTGTGAGATCAGTTATCCTCTACTTTAGAGCATGTAACGAGTATACTAGTCTTACCGAATTACTGATCCCCTACTCAATGATCCTATGACTAGGAACGTTTTTAAATTAAGGTTTCTGAGATTTCAGGTCTCACTGGTATGATCTTATCATAGCCCTAAAATGAACCTCAATTTATGGGTTTCATCATAATAATAAATATACACAGCACATGATGAATGAAATTGCCTCAAATTATATTTCATAAATAAAGATAGAACCAATTACATCGTATGTGATTGGATTTAGGGCACATTCCTAACAGAGTCTTCTATACCAAGACCCATTCCACTGTAAATTTTAATTTGGTTTTGTATTAGCGGCCTGTAAAAAATGGAACGATGATGCTTGAGAGAAAAGTCAAATGTAAATTGGGAAAATTATAGCTATTTCTAGAAATGAAATTTCTCGTCGACACATACTAACACATACTAAGTTGCTGGATATATAAGATGTCTTGCGCATTTTAACGTGAATATAATCTGATATTTACTGTCAGACTTCTTTGAAGAAGTAATTTTTTTTTTATTGTAAAAGGAGAGAAGTAATAGGGTTAATTCATTCGAATTTTCGTATTCAACCGAGAACATATTAAATTAACTGGATAACTAGTACAAACACCTTTCTCCGTCAAGGTACCACCATTGATACATTAATATTTTACTATTCATTGTGGGAAATACTATTCACCGCCCGTTAATTTTCCATTGCTATGATCCGCTTAGGGTTTGGTTTCCATTAGTTTAATTACCCTATACTACATAATAGATTCCAGAGAGACTTTTCCATCTCTAATTTAGGTAGAATATGCGACTCGGGATTTATTACAGTGGCATCGACTTCCAACTTAAGTCGAAGAAAGATTCTTACATGAGCTCAGCTCGCCACGTCATACGTAAACTCTACCAATGATTATACAACACGTCGTTATAAAATGTCACATCATATTTTTCTATCAATTAATAATATTCATTTTTTAAACATGTTTGTTAACATGCCAAATGTTTATTGGTTAAGGCTATCACGTCATCTATAAACTTAGCTCATATAAGAGTTTCTCACTATCAAGATATCATGGGTTCAATTCTCATTAATGTGACTCTCCATACGCTGAGAAAATCTTGTATATAATGGACATATCGCTCATATATTGTCACAAACTAATGCTACTAACTTTTTTTAGCTTTATTTTTTTATTTTTAGAATTTTATTAAAAGAATTTTGAAAAAATTGAATTTTATTAGTTTGTGACACTATATCAATACTATTATGTAGTGGATCCATTACACACAAATTACACACCCTAATCCATTTTTCATCACATTCAACATCATATTCTAAACTCACTGATTTTTTTATGAAGCAGAAAAATTAGGCAGAATCCGCCATTAAGAAGTCCGAAAAATCACGTCATACTCAACCATCGCACCTGGTCAAAACTCTAAAATAAGATCAATCCAATAAGATCAATTCTTCCTGTAAGGAACGCTCAAGATGAGGCTGGTATCAAGGCGTCACTCTTGCTGGTTTTCCTCAGCATCGTTGCGAGGTCAAATGCCCAGGAACCTAATCGTACTAGGGTCTCAGCCAGGATCAACATTGCCCTAGTCTTCGGCTAGGAGCCAATCCTAGGCTCAGTAACCCGTCTCGTGAACGCTGCAATGGCCTCCAGAACATAACCGAGGCTTCGACTACTCTCAGAGTTGGCGTAACTTGTCAGTGCATCGGTGCTTCTCCTCCACTGAACGGTCTGACAAGGTCTCAGCTCGGAAGCAACTACAAGGTCGTAGCTGGGCTTTCAAAAAATGCAGGTTCATTCTGGGTACCAGAACTAGTGCCGGGGTTGACCTTATTCAGCAGTACTCGGTTAATACAGTTTGATGAAGATCGTAGGATGTATCGTAAATAATGATGTGGTGCAACTACAATGAGCTAAATCATACGACCAATCTATTGTACCTTTAATAAATCGTTTTTATGTGGGCATACTATGTATGAACATGTCGCATTCTATGTAATGTCACAGTTATAAATAAAAATATTCATAGCTACCGACTCATGCTTATTACTTCTGATACCTTATCTCTTTTATATATATATATATATATATATAATGACAAAAGTGCCAGTGATTCAGCTATTTCACTATGTAATATTTGGGCTTTCATATTACCACCAAAAGTTGTATACAGTCCAAGAAGTCGAAGTTTACCAAGATCTGAGCTTAAGAGCACCTTCTACCAATTTGGCTTACAGCATAAGTTAAATCGAAGATCTCGACCTCGCCAAATCACATGGGACTGAGTTCTACACCAGGAGACCACTACCATTAATGGCATATCTTTAGTAGCTATCTCGTCTTAAATTATGTGCATGATATATGCGCGCATATATATATTAACTGGTACTAGATACAAGTTTGTGATGCCATATGGACTAAGATCTCTAATCGATACATTACATTATACACCAATTTGAGAAGCTCGCCTTCGCCAATTTGTGCCCAGGAACCTATTTATAAAGTACGTGTACTTTGTAACCAGTGCACATTGAGCTCAATTCATATTTCTCCTGGTGGAGATTTTTCCTCTCTGTACAACATTCTCATTACAATCGATGACCGAATTTCCAAAAGTGAAAAAATATAAGCTGCAAGCACTCATCTTCTAACCGGCACACTTGATCGAGCGCCTTTACAATCGGGTTGAGGGGTTTGCACAGGTCAATCTCCACTCATATTCTCGCGAAATTCCCACGATCCATGGACATTGTATTAGGTTTTAGATATATGTCTCAACAGCTGTGGATATACATATACACACTTTACCATGTAACTTTTACATTCAAGAATGCATGGTTCTTCTATTTAGAATTTACCTGCATTTTTAGGCTTTTAAGGTGTTATGAATATGCGGAGAATAAACTTATTGTTATTCTAAGAAAAGATTCATAACAATTTTGCCCTCATTTTCAAGTTTTAAAAATACCCTCAATTATATTTAATTTATAAGTTATTAAATTTAATTTAGAAAACAATAATAAAAGGTACAAAAAAGAGTTTTGTTCAAAATTTCTATAATTTCACTATACTTATTCATTTTTATTAACTTCTCAAATATTTATTAAGTGTTCTCGTAATTCTCTCAATTTGTTTCCCAATTTCCCATTTGTACATTATTTTTATTTGATTTAACCTACTCATTTTTATCTAATCTAACCTTAAATTTTTTTTCCTTTGATAAGTTCTGTATTTCCTTGGTTACCTACTATAATAGAATGAAAAATTGACAATTCCGTCCGTAACACGGGTTGGCCTCTAGTATAAGTTTAAAATAGAATATGAAGAAGGGAATAAAAGGCACATGACTTCTTATAAACAAGAAACAAATGCTAAAACTCTTGCATTTAGATTAACGATAAATCAACCACACCAAACCCCTTCTCTATTATCATCTAATATATGTTTTTTCATTATATAAAAGAGGAATATAAAGGTAGAAAATGATCTAATTATCTTTTTAGGGAACTCGCCCGAAACCCACACTACGTACCTAATAGTTAGATTTACTAGAACATTTAGATTGGCCATTCAAAGTCGTGCCCTTGTTAATACGGTACACAGCTCCCCAAAATTTGACATTTCTGACTTAATCTATCGGTTTAGACTCTACACACTCTTAACCAAGAGAAGGTGCGGATCTTCTCCAATTGATAATATCGGCTAACAAAATCAGTTGCCTCTCTTTGTGTAATTACTCGGACGTTCATCTTGCTCATTCGATAACAAGTGGCCGAAGTCTTTTATGCTGTCCAATATTGCAAGGACCATTATAACCGACTTTTTAAATTGGAATGTGAGTTTTTTTTAATGGTTTCTTAGGGATTTTATGGTGGTTTTTCAAAATTTTTATTTAGAATTTGAATTCATATTTTATGGTCTAAATTTCCTATCACGTATCTATTGATATGGTTAATTCTTAGTAATTCGTAACACAATCCAAGAATGCTGACACTGTACTGCAAGACAGGCAAGACTTTCTCACCTAGTAGATAGAAACTACTTTTATTCTATTTATAAATTAGGTAAAATATGCCACTGATGTGGCACTAAAATTATAGGTTAAGTTTACTATATAAAGTCATCCCACTCATCTTTAAACCTCACACCAAATCAACCCTAATACAAGATCAAGACCTTTAGATCGATTCCTGATGGAGGCAATGCTCAAGGCGAGGTTCGCTCTCAAGGCGGCACTCATGGTCATGCTCATCGGGCTCGTGACAAGGACTAATGCCCAGGGGACCAACTGCACTCGCATCACCGCCGGTATCGAAGCATGTGCTGGCTTTCTCAATGCTACTGTCGGGATCAACATCCCGTCAAGAGAATGTTGCTCCGGCCTCCGGAACATCACCCAAGCTTCTCTCACCCTCGGAGTGACGTCTGCCTGCCGGTGCATCCGGACTTCTGCTCCACTGGTAAATCTGACTCAAGTCCAACTTGCGGCTAATTTGACCACCCTAACCATCGCTAATACCGTATGCAAGCTCCTTGGTACCACGGTGGGGAATACCTTTCCTCTCCCCGTCTGCGTGATCGTCGGGGCTTGATGAAGAACATAGAATAAAGCATAAATAATGTATATGTGAAATAAACCATCTACGGTATGCTGAAATGGATAGTACGTGTGTACGATTTGTGTGAAAATCCACAAGATCGGTAGCGTGATTTCCCCTTCAGCATGTACCTCTTGGTAAAATCACCTACACATGTGCTTTGCACATAAGAGTACCTAAATTCATGAATTTATGGAGTGTTCGTGGATTTTAGGAGAATAAACTCCTTATTATCCAAAAAGAAAAAAAAAGGTAGTTTATGCATGGTAGACCGTGTATGAGCATGTTACACTGATATCGCAGTTATACATTGAAATATATGTAGCTGCAAACATATATTACCTTTAATAAATTTATAATAAGTTTCGTTACATCTGCTAGCTCACTCGACTGTAATTATATGTGGGAAGCACGAGTATAAACGATCAATAATTAATGTAACATTCATGCGTCGACGATCGGATGCCATGTGATTTAAAATCTCTCATCGATACGGCACATTTGATTTGCGAAGCATTTCTTTCTTCATTAACAAAACTTTACGAGAGAGTCCAATAGATATGTCTCAACATGCAGTTCATTCCATGGGGAAACAAAGGAAAAGGAAAATGAAGCTGCTTAAACGGGTGGAACAACCATGAGAAAAAGGATTAGAATTCTTATTAATTAAACTTAGAGATTGAAGATAAAGCATACTTACACTGCATGAAAAAGATAATATGAAGGATTTTTTTTTTTGAAAATACCAGTGCTGAGATTTGCGCTCCACAGTGAAAATTTATAGGATTTTCCTAATGTAGTTGAAGATAAAGATGAAAACTGATAATGCGTATAGAATCAGTTTAGAGAAATGAATTGTAATTCAATCAAATAAACCATAAAAAACATCATCAAGTTTTAGCTCATTACTAAATAATATGTGCTTGTCTGGTGGCTTGGACGGTCGAGATTTCTTGGCTAAGGGAGGACCCGATCAAGGGCGTCGACGGATGCTTCTCATTGGTTCAACACCTCACAGGTTCAAAGACAATAGACGAAGATGAAGAGCGTTTAACAAAAAAATTAAGAGGAGAAAAAAACGGTAGCAAATTGTCAGCAACAAAGTTTGAACGCGGGTCCCCATTATGGTAGCACTTCAAGCTAACTATTTTGGGCTGGTCTATCTCCGCACACTTCACCATACAATTCAGGACGCGGGTCGACTCGAATTACAAATATGATAAATGCTATGTAAAATATAATATAAATTCATGTATTTATAATAATATAGGTAAATAAATTTAAAATAATAAAAATTGACACAATGTTAATAAAATAAAACGATTATATCTAATTGTTAACAAAATAAAATGATTATTATCTAATTGTTAAGATAAAAGCATTCATAAATTAAATAAAATTAATTTTAGGATTGTAGTAATGTAATATTATATTGTAATAGGGCGGTTAGGAATGAAATAAACAACTAACATTTAGTGCCTTTCTTAATTATGATAGCATAGCATAATCTTGTAAATATAAAAAAAATTCACGATTGAGATAATTTTGCTTTCTAATTTGTTATAATTTATTGGATTTTCGAATATTATGTAATACAGGAAAAATGAGAGAGAGAGAGATGGGAATGGTGATATAAGTGTCCGCTCTAAATACATAGCAAGTCCGATGCATGCTTGAAATTCGAGCTCTGCTTGTAACATGTAGAATATCTTGTCGTTCCCGTTGTCCCTCAAGCTTACTTTTCTTGAAAGATACAGGAAAGAACAACCAGCTAACTTCCAGAAGCATTTGGACACTTTGGCTCGAACTTGTTACAAAAGTTATTTCCTTTTCCTTCTACATGTCCCTTAAAATATTCTTAAACTTAATAAAACCACTATTAATTCATATTTGAGCTAGCTGGCCCTCTTGTGGATGAATCTAATAAATATTTTCTTGGTTCGTCATGTAGCTAGCTGTGATTCTTCCTCATTGAGCAATTTGGAGCACACATTGGCTTGGCCACGTTACTGATAACTAGTTGAAGAAGGAAGTTAGGAAGGAAAGGAAATTAATTGGTCACAATTTTTTCATTTATTTATTTTTGTATAAATTTATTATTTTCGATATATAAATTAACCACATAAATACATAAGGGGATAGAAAGAATAAGGAACAAGGGTTACAATGAGTCATGCTCATGAGAATTAAATTCATGTCCTCTTAATCTAATAAGAATAATATCAACAGTACGAAAATCTATTTCTCATGTAGAAATTTATTTATTTATTAGCTTAATGGAATGTGCACCGGATGGATGTGTATGATAAGTTGCGAGGATAAATTATTTTTTTATACTTCTAATTAACTATTTTCGAGAAAAACCTTCTCATTGTGATTCACGTGCCAAGTGGAATTTTTTTATTGGTTAGCAGCTCTTGACTATTTCCTCTATCCTTTTAAAAATAGAGGACGATGTTCAACTTGCGATACTCTCTGAAAACCTTGCATTCTACTGTTGTGCATTATTCTTTATTCATTCACTAGCTTAAATATCAAAGAGCCAAATGAGACCATCAACTCCAATCCTCTGGGACCTAGGAAGATTGCTAAAGGAATACTACCAACTGGTAGAGATACACTAAGGATTATTGAGTCATTTGGTGAGGAACTTCAAAGGCCTTCCAAAAATACTCCCTCATCAAGTATCTTTTATCAACTGGTGTTCTTGTTGAGAGGAGACGACGAGTACAATGAAGAAAGCTCAATTTTAATTTCAGGCTTAACCCTCTCCAGTGAAGAAGTCTAACCAGTTAACTATTAGACTGGGCTACCAACCTTTCCAAGAGGCAGTCCAAACGAGTCTTCCTGCTCCGTGTAATCCAATCCACCTGTGCAACTCCTGTTGATCGGGTCTTCATGCCATTCTAGGCGGCCAGAGAGCTATCAGTCTGTCAATCTAAGAAATAAAATTACTGTGAAGACAAAATAGTTTTTATCCTCCTAATTAACTATTTTCGAGGAAAACCTTTCTGATCATGATCCACAAGGCAAGTGTAATCTTCTTATTGATCAGGGATGCTTAATTATTTCTTCTTTTCTCTTATAAATAGAGGGTAGTGTTCACCTTGTGATACCCTTTGAAGATCTTATATTCTACTACTTTGCGTCATTCTTTTTTCACTTACTGACTTAAGTATCGAATGGTCAAATCAGACTGTTACCTCCAATTTGATTTTTTCTTATGTTTCAGGATCAAGGAAGATCGCCCAAAGGCCTACCATCAAATGGGGAGACACGCCGAGAACTATCGAATTATCTAACGAGAAATCTCGAAGATCTTACCGGGACAAAAGTACCCTTAGCCCATCAAATATGTTTTATTAGTGTAAATTAAAAGAAATTTGTATGCTTTAAATTATCATTATCAAGTTATATTCATAAAATCTTTTCCTTGCTATGAATGAATAGACATTTCCTATTTAATTCATCATATTGTCTCGAAATTGAGGTATTAAATTCCACCGAAAAAATTGAGATATTAAATAATCATAGTTATCTATTATTGATAACAGAGCAATAAATCAATTAAATCCTTTCCTTAAATGCTTCTTTAAAGACTTTCTTCTAATTGATAAAATCATTGCTAATTTCCATAGTGACTATAAATTAACAATACATTTTTATCAATTTGCACCAATAATATCTAAAAATTCAGCAAAAAATGTTCAATCCAGTTCGAATTGGGTAGATTCACTAAAGGGTAAAGCATAATATATATATCTATCTGTATGTGCGCACACATATATGTTGCTATACTGTTTAGGTTTTGGATACACTGGTTAATCTTCAATTGACCAACCCATGTAAATATCGAGGATACACATGCCTAGCGCCCGCGCGCACGCGTTCTGATCCTCAAAATAAACGTTAAGATAGTTAACTACTAATACTATAAAAGGAAAGAAGATAATAGGGAGTTCAAACTTCATTGGAGTATTACACGTGCCTGACTTGTAATATGATGCTTTATTTTATTTTTATTTTTCTGTACTCATTTATTTCCTTTTCTTCTGCACTCAGTCGATTGATTGAACAATTTTTCAGGATCAGGTGGCATAATTGATATGAAACCAACATCCTGCTTACCAGAGATTCTGAAATGAGTTTGTCACCTCATCCACGAAATGCGAACAGTAATGATTTAACACATTATCAAAATATGTCAAATAAGCTCTCTCTCTATTAACAGTATTCGTTTTATAAAAATGATGTGACTTACATTCATAACGTGCAAAATAATTATTAACCGATTTTATTGTATCATTTATGAGCTCGACTTATTTAAGAATTTATCATGTGGTTTCACTAGTCCGGACAAAACAAAGGAAAAAAGGGACTCCACTGTTAGCTTGTTTCCGCTCATCGAGAAAACAAATCCACTGTATTGCCTTTGACTTGTGGGGATATTTTTAACAGGGGTGTGCAACGGAGAGAACCGAACCGGAATCGAACTGGAACCGAACTGGTTCAAACGGGCTCTCCCTGAACCGGTTCTATTTTATTACGGTTTTTAGATGAAAAGCGGTTCTGTTAATTTCAGAGTGTAATCGATGCACTTAACCTGTTCGAACTGAACCGAATTGGTGTTAATGTAAAAACCAATCCAATTCGGTTGGACCCTATTTTGAATAGAACCAAACCGTTTTAAAATCAATTTGGTTCAAACCGGTTAACGAATTGGTTTAAAACAATACAATTTTTTCAACATAAACTGGTTCAATTCTTTACCTAATGTGTTGAACAGAACCAAACCGGTTCTTTTGGTTCGATTCAGTTCAATCACGAACCGATTTTTTGCACACCCCTAATTTTTAAGAAAAATCTCAAGATACATAAGGCTGGTTGGCCTCGTCAATGTTTGTTGACTTCTGAGTGTAGAATTTCTTCTTGTTTTTATTTTTTTCCCTTTTTGACGTATTGGAACCAAAATATTATCTCCACCTGAGATCGGCCGTGGACACTGGACAAGTAATTCTCAGGTATATTCTTTCCAGCGGTCACTTTATAAATAATAATCATCGAATTTCCATCAGAGACAGCAACAAAAATGTCCAATGCTGGAGAAATTCTTATATGTAAAGGTATGCTATAAAACAATATTAACATACTATTACGAAACAATAAGATTCACTTACAATAAGTCAAGCTACATAATCGTTATATAAAAGTAAGGGATTATAATGAGAAACGGGATTTGGTGCAGCGGTACTATTCTCAACTTGAGGTCTAAAAGATTCTAAATTCAAATATCATATAATGGTGCTCTCCTTATCTCTTTATTTTCTCATTTTTCTATTTTTTTATAGGTATAAGTATCTTTTTTTTTTCCATGCCAGAATACATATTATAATTAATTTCTCTGAATAAGAATTTAACCTCAAAATTATTATTATTATTATTATTATTATTATTATTATTATTATTATTATTATTATTATTATTATTATTATTATTATTTAATAGCTTATGCATGATTGAAATAAATTAAAAATTATAATTAATTTTCTGAATAATATTGTTTTTCTAAAAGAGAAGGAGAAAATAAAATTGAGACAGTCCAATTTGAGTTTATGAGCTGATTGACCATGAAAAGATAGAAAAAGAAAAATATCATGAACAAGAAGAAATGCATGAGATAGAGGAGAGAGTGTTGTATGAAATGATGATATATGTGGCAGTATTGATATATTATTATAAATTAATAAAATTAATTTATTTTTTAATTTTTTAAGAAATTCCACAAATAAAAAATTAGAGATAATTAAATTTTATTAGTTTATGATACCAATTCAATGTTATTATGTAATATATCGATTACGTATAAGACTTTCTCAAGATAGAGGTAGGCGAACAAGAGTCTCTATATGTGAAGACAAAAAAAAAAGTGATTAATAAGTGGTTATTTTCCAAATTAACCATTATATCCCTATTATTTTTACATTTAATGATCACTAAAAATTGATTTTTGTAACGTAATGGGGTTTTTATTATAATTACTTAATGAATAAAATAAAAAGCTGTAAATAAAAGCAAAAGTACGATCCACTAACAAACTATTATATGTTTTTTTATAAACCTAACTAAAAATGTATTAAAGAAATGAAAAACAACTGGTTAGAAAGAGTCATACTCATAAAAATTAAATTCAGATTTCCTTATTTTAAGCTGAGAACAGCAAACCACCTTTCACTACTACCATATATTTTCTTCTTCCTTTTTATAACGATTGGGTATAACGCTGTAACAACCGACTAATCTATTGGACGGAGTAATTTACGGCCTTTGGTCCATCATTAATCTCTAGATACTATGTTAGGGAAAGTCGAATTCTGAACTTGACATACTGCATATCAATTTATTAGTAGATTCGCTTGCGGTTGGGATCAAGCTACTATTATACTAAAACCATGTACTCCTGGTCAATCTTTTATCATCACTTTCAGTGTTTAACCTAACGGAGAACAAGGACATTCTCCACTCGAAAAATGAATGGTGAGACGAGTTGCATCTCTTACGGTAGGCATTCATGGACCACGAGATGTAAAAGAGCCAACATCGTACATTGTTAGGCGATATTGCGGAATTACCATATTTATGAGCTTGTAAGTTTTTTTTTTGTGATAAAATTAGGATACCTATAAGTCTAGTACAATATAAAAGACAAATAGAAATAAAAGAGACAATCTCCAATCTCCAATCTCCAATCTCCAGATGGTGATGTAGAGTCTTCTATACCAAGATCCATTCTGCTGTAAATTTTAATTTCGTTTTGAATTAGTAGCCTGTAAAAATGGAACATTGATTCTTGAGAGAAAAATGAAATATAAATTGGGAAAATCATAGCTTTTTCTAGAAATTAAACTTCTCGTCGACACGTACTAAGTTGCCGGATATATAAGATGACTTACGCATTTTAACGTGAATATAATCTGACATTTATTGTCAACTTCTTTCAAGAAATATACTTTTTATTAATAAAAGAATAACAATAATAGAGGCAATTCATTCGAATTTGCATATTCAACCGGGAATACATCAAGCGGAGTAAACAACCAGTACTAATATTGGCTCCATCAAGGTAAAACTATCAATATTTTTTAAAAAAGTCATTAATGTTTTACTGTTCATTGTGTGAAGTACTATTCACCACCGGTTAATTTTCCCTAGGGTTTGGTCTCCACTAGTTTAATTACCCTATCCTACATAATTGATTCCAGAGAGATTTTACCATTTCTAACTTAGGTAGAATATGCGACTCAGGATTTATTACAGTGGCATTGAGTACTTCCGCCTACGGCCAAGATAATATGGGTTCGGTTCTCGTTAATGGGACTCTCTATTAGACCTGGTAAACTGTGTCGTGTCGTATTGTGTTTAAACGTGTTGAATGTATCCAGATTAGAAACCCTAATGATTTAGACATGACACATTTATTTTTCGTGTCTAAACCGAGTTGACTCATTTAATATGAAATGTCGACAATATATAATTATACTATAACAATATATGATATGATTACAAAAATAATAATATTTATTGGTAATTAGTATAATAAATAAGTGAGATTAATCAATTATTGATCATATAACATCGTTTTTAACAATAATGATACATATAATACATATAATATTTTATATATCATAAAATTTTCATAAATATATTAAATGAGTCAATATATCTATATATCTATATATATAAATAGTGAATACGTTAAATAAACGTGTTTAAACGTATCGTGTCGTGTTATACATGTTCAAACCCGGTTAAACACGTTTATTTATCGTATCTGTACATGTTCGTGTCTAAACGGGTTCCTATCTAAATAAGTTTGACCCAAACCAATCTAACTGTGTGTCGTATCGTGTTAAAAATTGGCAGGGTTACTTTCTATACCTTAAGAATGTCTTGTACGTAACAAGTATATTGCTGATATTTTGTTACAAATTAATAGAATTAATCTATTTTTAAGGTTATTTTTTATTTTTGGAATTTTAATAAAATAATTTTAAAATATCTGAATCTTATTAGTTTGTGACAATATTATATCAACATCATTACGTTGTATACTTGTTATAGAGAGTACTCTCTTCCATACCCCCATTTTTCATCACAGTCACATCATCTTCTGAACTCACGGTATTTTATGTAACAGAAAAATTAGGCAGAATCCGCCAGTAAGTCCTAGAAATCATGTTTAAGTTCACTATATAAACCCACCCCATTCATACTCAACCATCGCAGCCAGTCACCTCTAAAATAAGATCAAACCTATACGATCAATTCTTCCTGCAAGCAACGCTCAAGATGAGGCTTGTACTCAAGGCGGCACTGTTGCTGGTTTTCCTCGGCATCGTCACGAGGTCCAATGCCCAGGGCCCTAATTGTACAAGCATCTCAGACGGGATCAATGCTTGCACTACTAGTCTTCGGCTAGGAGCCAATCCCAGGCTCGGTAGCCCGTCTCGTGAATGCTGCAATGGCCTCCAGAACGTAACCGAGGCTTCGACCACTCTCGGAGTCGGTGAAACCTGTCAGTGCATCAGTACTTCTCCTCCACTGAACGATCTGACAAGGTTGCCGCTCAAACGTAACTACAACGTCGTAGCCTTGGCTTTCAAAAAATGCAGGCCCTTTCTGGGTACCACCAACATCAGTGCCGGGGTTGACCTTATTAGGCAGTGCTATTTTAATACAGTTTGATGAAGATCGTAGGATGTATCGTAAATAACGATGCAGTGCAATTGCAATGAAATAAACCATATGACCAATCTATGGTACCTTTAATAAATCGTTTGTATGTGGGCATACTACGTATGAACATGTTGCACTGTATGTAATATTGCAAATATAAATAAAAAAAAATATTCATAGCTACCAACATATATATATGTCATGCTCATTACTTCCGGTACCTTATCTTTATATATATATATATATATATATATAAGTAAAAAAAGAGGATGACAGTACTACCGACTCAGCTATCTCGCTATGTAATGTTCGGGTCTTTGTGTTCAACATGAACATATCTGGTGAATTGAGCAATCAACACTAATACGGTCCCTTTCAACATAACACTACTAAAGTTCTTATACAGTCTAAAAAGTTGAAGTTTATCAAGGTCTAAGCTCAAGAGCACCTTCTACCGATTTTGCTTGGAGCATGAGTTGAGCCTGTGATATCGACCTCACGAAACCATATGAGAGTGAATTTTAAACTATTGGATTGTTGCTTTTAGTGGTACTTCTGGTAGCTATCTCATCTTCTTCTTGTTTTTTTTTTTTTTTGCTTAATGCTATCTTGTCTTAAATTATGTGTATGCAAGATATATGCCCACAATATATGTTAACTAGTACTAGATACGAGTTTGTGATGCCATATGGATTAAGATCTCTCATCTACACTTTACATTATACACTAATTTGAGAAGTTCGCTCACCAAAGTTTAGAAATGAGAGTCCATATAGGCTTGTACACTTCTGATATTTCAATGCTGGGGAAAGAGGGGAAAAAAAGGAAAAAGGTTGGTAAGTGTGGAATTGCTAAAATGAGGAAATAAACATTGATGTAATTAAAACAAAGATTTAAAAGTATTGATTCTGACTTAATACAAAAAAATTCAGTTAGTTTGTCCTAGTTGTTTTCCCTGCGAAATTTTAATTTCTGAGATTAGGTTGAGAGTCACGTATACTCTCTCAATACACATTCTATAAAATATCCACTAGACCTATGAGAGACATGAGCCCATTTCCACATAATTTTATTATAAATCGTATTTCAATCCCTCAATTCTCTGATACGGGACTCAGTCCTCAACACCCGTTCTCACGTGATAACACATTCACATTTGACATGCGCCTTTAAGCACATTTGAAACGATCATGGCAGCATGCCTGCAATTCCACTTAAATGCCTGCATTAATAACTAAAAATAATATATGAAATAGCCATCCACCACATCATCATTGTTTATTGTGATATTGGAAGTGGACCATTAGCAAAGTCTGCGACTGGGTTAGGAGGAGACCATCGGAGAAAGATCCGAGCTTATATCGGTGTGGGAATTATTGGAGACATGTCCGAGTTCACGTCAGTGGTTGTCGTTGTCAAATATTCTTATATTATATTGTTATTAATGGGTCTTACAAAAAATTGAACTCGTTTCCACTAAAGAATTTAACTTATCAGATGGTGGTATCTAATTATTCTATGAACCTAGGATTTTACTCTCATCTTATCATCGATATGAGATCTAACACTCCCTCTCACGTAGCGTGTTAAGTGACTTAACCCAGTTTTGATACCATAATAAATATTAACTAGGACCTATTAAAATCTCGAGTCCGTATACACCCCATTTCACACATAGCGTGTTAAGAGTCATCTCATCCTGACTCTGGTACCATGTTGAATATTGTGCTATTGAAGCAAACCGTTAGCAAAATCGATGACTGGGCTGGGAGGAGACTGCAAGAGACGGATCTAGACTTATGTTAGTGGGGGACTACCGAAGACGCGTCCTAGTTAAGATCAGAGGTTGCCCGTGTGCCTTGTAAGAGACCGAGCCCGTTTCCACCCAAAAGCCTAAGTTATCTAATAGTCATACCCAATTAGTTTATAAACCCGAGGTTTTACTTTTATCTTATCAATGTGGGATTTAATATTACTAGTGATGGATTTAGGGAGTGCACGGGCACTCAGCTTGGAATCCTCAAGCTTCTCTGTTCGGTCTCCCCATTTCGTTCCATTGCTCTCTCTTCCTGTCCGTTTAGTTAGTCCATTAACGAGCCACTCACCTTCGACAAAGGAGTGACGATGGCTCTTAGGGCACCAACGACGACCTGCACCTCACCCAGCCATGTCTTCCTCGACCTCTAGAGCCACCTTCGAGTCCCCTGCCTCTTCCACCTCAATGTTGGACCCACGACCCTGAACTCTTGTCCTTGGTTCGAGGCCACCATTGATTCCTGAGCCATCTTCAAGCACTGTGAACCGCCTCTCCCTCACCTACGACGCCGCTCAGCCCATCCCCTATCTCCGTCTATTGCACCCGAGCCATCCTCTGGTAAGTAGGTGAGGTTCCTTTCCCTTGTAACATGCTTGTTTGTCTTGTGGAACACTCGGGTCTGTGATTTTATATGGTTTTCCATTAATGGGGTTGTTTGTTGTAGCTTAGAAGCTATCTTTTGATGCAGTTTGTCATGAATTTGCTATGGGTTAGAAATCAAATTTGTCTATTGTCTATTGTCTATTGTTACTTGACCTTATTTGCTACTGATGATTGAAAACCCGACTGTGTGGTTTGCTGCCACTGTTGAATACCACTTCTTTGCTACTTAATCTCTTACAATCAGTCAAGAACGGGGTTGTTTTGTTCCCGTGGTTTTATCTGGTCCTTATGCAATTATTTGCCGTGATTTTGATGTCATTTTCTATAAGAATAGGGCTGTTTTGTTTTTGTGGCTGTAGCTGGTCCTAATGTGATCATTTTTCATGATTTTAATAAAATCTTTGACGAAAATGAAGCTTCTTAAAGTCCACAACTGCTGCAGCCTCTTTACTTGATGATTTCTCCCATTTTCGATATCGGTTTTGGGGAGGTTGGAGCCTTAGTGTGTTTGATTATGCAACAGCTCTTTGTTGCAAGTTTCCTCATGATTTTCATGTCAATTTCAAGGAAAACTAGGCTGAATGGTTCCCTTGGTTGCTGCTGGTCCTTATTTCATGATTCGCCTTGTTTGCGATATGTTTTGAGGAGAGCAGGATTGTTTTACTATCAGCCATTGCAGCAGCTTTTTGTTTTGTCTTTCCTTCATTTTAATGTTGATTTGATTTCAATAGGAAAAAGGGGGTGTTAGTGCTATTTTGTTGTCTAATCAATGTTGTTAGCTGCCTTGTGTTGTAGTTTAGGCGATATTAGTTGTTGCCTAGCTGCTGTGATTGTTGTAGAGGCTGTTTCATCACAATTTAGAGGCTGTTTTTGGTGCAGCAACTGCAAATGATACTGTTTTGACACTATAGCTGCTATCCAGTTGATGCTTACCATGTTAGCAAGGCTGTAATTGTTGTTTGCTCCTCGTTTCCTGTTGTTATTATGGTTTAGTTGTTGTTCAGACATTATATTGCTGCAATAATGGCTGTTCATTATTAGTATTCATTGTCGACAAGTTGTATTCACTATTTCAACGCAATTTAGTTGCCGCCTTTGTTACTATTATTGCTACTAGTTATTGTGATTTGCAGTCTAGCAACTATTGACGTTGATTGATGCTTGTTAGTTTATGTGGTTTTTGATCCAGAAGCGGTATGATAGGGTTGTAAGGTTGATTATGGAATTATGTGCCAAATCCATTGATCCATACCATGAATAGAGTAAGAATTGGACTTAATAAAATGAGAGAAGTTTAGAAATATTAGGGTACTAATTTAGGGCGTGTTGATTGACTTGCGAGTCTTTCGAACGTAACAGAATCTCTGTATTCAAAGTTTGGTTCAAGGCCGACTAATAAAACCCTAGGTGGTTAGTGTCATACTCCCTTAGGTGAATAATGGATCTCTGATCGACCTTAAAACTAGTTTCTTAAATGATTAGTACCGACTCTTTTTTTATTAATAATTATGACGTTGCAAGATAGCTTGCAGAAACTACTTGATTTCGGGGTGCAACAAGGTCGTGCTCACACAGCAGACGTGTGTAAAAATAAATTGAAAAAATGAAATAAAAAAGAAAAAATGAAAGAGAGAGGACGACAAGGGGATCCTATTCGTCCACGGCAAGAGGGATGCAAGGAAATTACCAAATTGGTCACTGCGTCTTTAATGCTCTTGTTCACCGTCGGAATCGGTGGCGGCTACTGCTTCAGATGGATCTTTTTCGTCGAAGGAGGTAGCAGCGGCAACGGTGGTGGGAGGAGCGGCAACTGGCTCTTCTTCAGCCTCCTTTTCCCCATCTCTGCAGCCATGGAACCTCGAAACCTAACAACTAACCTCATGTCCGTGCCAATCAGCAACAGATGGACGATGATCAAGACCAATGGGAATGAAATGAAAAGTTCGGGCTGGGGTGCCTGAGCTTCGGCAGGAGAAAGGAATCCAGAAAGGCTTGCAAAGGTAGATAAAGAAAGAATTGGAAATCTCCTCTATGACTATGAGCAGTTAATTAAGGAATTCAAGCAAGAAAGGATATTTTTTGCTCTGCAATGGAGACCTAATCAGAGAGATGGCAATGAAAAGCTGGATTTTGTGCTTGATCATAATTGATTGCAGAATCAAAGTTGAGTTCATCAAGTGAGGGGTCTCTTTCTGCGGACTTCAAATGGCTCCCGCGAGTAAATATTAAGAAAAAAAGGATAAAATTTTAAGAAATTAAGACCCGCAAAAGGTTTAGAAAGAAGGCATCCAGATGCGTTTGGGCTGGTGATGGTGGCCCTAGCTGTAAAAGGTTCGACGTTTTCCAGGTGAACTCAACCGAAGTCGGGATATTTGGACGTATGGAAGTTTGGGAAATAAATGGTACAATTTTCAAATTTGATACATAGTAAAGGATAAAAGAGTAATTTTATTACTTTGGAAATTAAAAAAAGGGACATTAGCCTAAAAAATACGAATTTTCAGCGAATGATCAAATTATATCATGAACTTTAAAAATTGCCCTGTAAATTCATAAACTTTGCTTTCGTTGCTACAATCCATCACTTAAGTGACTTAGCTAATGATGGAGTTGACTTGGCATTACACATGGCACTATTGGTGTTGAAGTGGCACTATTGGTGTTGAAGTAGCACTAAAGGTGATGGCGTGGCATCTGCACTTTCGAAATTACATAAATAATCTATTAATCCTATTATTTCCTTCTATGTAAATAAGGGTATGAAAGTCATTTAGTTTTGGGATTAAAAAAATCATATAATTGTTCCAGAAGCGGGAATTTTATATGATCGTCTTCAAAGTCATCTCTCCGCAGCAAGCTTGATCATCTCCTCCACCTCTTCAACTTCTCGATTTCGGCTCCAAAAAAAGGTAATTTTTCTTCTTCCTTCTCTAATCAATGTCATCACCAGTAGAGTTTGTGTAATTTTCACTTAGAAGCCCACTAGTAGAGTAAACGATTAGGTTGTCACAGAGGAGATGATCAAGCTTGCGAGGAGATGACTTTGAAAACGATCAGATGAAATTCCTGCTTCTGAAATAATTATATGATTTTTAATATCAAAACTAAAAGACTTTTTATACTCTTATTGACATTAAAGAAAATAATAGGATTAGTAGGTTACTTTTATAATTTCAAAAAGGGCAATGCTTCGCCATCACCGTTAGTGCCAAGTCATCACCATGCCACGTTAGCTTTGTCATCGGCCAAGTCACTCAAGTGATGCATTGTGGTAACGGAAGTAAAGTTTGTGATTTTACAAGTTATTTTTAAAATTCATAATGTAATTTAATCATTTGTTGAAAGTTCGTGTCTTTTTAAGCTAATGCACTGAAAAAATACTAATTTTGATCCATTTTGTACACGAAGGATTAGAAACTATCTAAAACTCAATTCATCCATCTGTAAACTAAACATTACATTTTTCTTCCCACCTATCTTTCCTCGGCATTGTCACGGGGTCCACTGCCCAAGAACCTACTAGGGTCTCTGCGGGGATCAATGCTTGCACTCCTAGTCTTCGGCTAGAAGCCAATCCCGGGCCCAACCCATCTCATGAATGTTGCGCCGGCCTCCAGAATGTAACTGACGCCTCGTGTAAGAAACGAATTTAGGCTCGAAAGCTGTCTTTTCATTATGAATATATGTTAATATATACACAAAGTTCTACTGAGTTATTATGGTAGTGAATCTCAAAAATAAGGGAACTATGAAATAAGGAAACCGAAAATTAAGAAATCGATACGAATATATCCTAGCTACCCAAATAGCTACACAATATACATTGTTTCCTAATATGATATAATATCCCGTAATACGCCCCCTCAAGTTGGAGAGTGGAGACTTCGAACTCCCAACTTGCCAAGGAGAAAGTGAAATCGATCTCGACCCAATGCCTTGGTGAAGATGTCTGCAAGTTGTAATCGAGTCGATACATGGCCCGTGGCGATAACTCCTGATTTTAAATGTTCACGAACAAAATGGCAGTCAATCTCAATGTGCTTGGTGCGTTCGTGAAAAACTGGATTTGCAGCAATATGTAGTGCTGCCTGGTTATCGCAGAATAGATGCGTGGGGCCTGGTAATGAGACTCCTAGAGTGGTTAGGAGACTTCGTAACCAAAGAAGTTCGCTGACAGTGGTAGCCATAGCGCGATACTCAGCTTCCGCAGACGACCTTGAAACTGTAGTTTGTTTCTTGGTTCTCCATGAAATAGGACTACCACCTAATTGAATGAAGTAACCGGTGAGAGAACGACGAGTCATGGGACAAGATGCCCAATCTGAGTCACAATAAGCTGTCAGTTGTAGTGAAGAAGGTGTGAGGAGGATGCCATGAGCAGGAGACTGCTTCAAATATCGAAGCACCCGCATAGCTGCATCCCAGTGATCCTGACGCGGATGTTGCATAAACTGCGAAAGAATATGTACGGAATAACACAAATCTGGCCTGGTAATGGTGAGATAGATAAGACGTCCCACAAGCCTCCGATACCTCCCGGGATCGGATAAAAGAACACCAGACTCATCAGACAGTTTGTGTTGCTGCTCCATGGGGAAAGTCGACGGTCGCGATCCAAGCAATCCACACTCAGATAGAATGTCCAGTGTGTATTTTCGTTGGTTCAGGAATAATCCAGAGTTAATCCTCGTCACTTCGATGCCTAGAAAATACTTTACAGCACCAAGATCTTTGATACGAAAACACTGGCCAAGATATTGCTTGAAGATGGAGCAATGGTGAGAATTGTTGCTCACTAGTAGCAAATCATCAACATAAACAAGTATTGCGAGAAAAATATCTCCTTTGGAATAGGTAAACAATGAGTGATCAGCACTTGCCTGATGGAACCCATAAGTCTGAAGTGCGGTGGCAAATTTGGAGAACCAATTGCGTGATGCTTGACGGAGGCCGTATAATGACTTTCGCAAGCGAAATACTTGCCCCTTCTTTGAGGGGGAAAAGCCTGGTGGTAGGGACATGTAGACCTCCTCGTCAAGATCTCCGTGTAGAAAAGCATTATGAACATCCATTTGGATAATATCCCAGCCTTTGGCCACCGCGACAGTCAATAAGCAACGAACAGTTACTAACTTAGCAACTGGAGCAAATGTCTCGTGAAAATCGACTCCCTCCACCTGAGTAAAGCCTTTAGCCACAAGGCGTGCTTTATAACGTTCCACACTGCCATCCGCTCGCCGCTTGATTTTGAAGACCCATTTACAATCGACAGGGTGTTTTCCTGGAGGAAGCGCCTGAATTGTCCATGTACCGTTGAGCTCAAGTGCTTTAATCTCTTCAGCCATGGCTGCACGCCATCGAGGATCCTGCACAGCTTGTCTATAGGATCTAGGTTCGATGTCAGAGTCAATCGCAGCCATATATGACAAATGACATTTTGGAACACCAGAGTCAGAAAGAAATTTCTCAATAGGATGCGGCATACTTGAGGAAGCTGATGGATTAGATGTCCGAGGAGGGGAAATTGCAACCGTGTGGCACACGTAATCAGACAATTTAGATGGCAGACGTTTTTCCCTAACAGATCTTCGCTGAGGCTGTGATAAATCAGCTTGATTGCCGATGCTTGTGTGCATTGTGCTAGACGGTAAGTCAGCCACCAATGAGCCTGTGTTCAGCCCAAGCTGTGAGTCCGTTGGCCCATGGTCTGGTTCAATGGGCCTAACTCCTGTATCTGGTCCATGATATCTATCACTATTACATGGGCTCAGCTGAGTGCTAGTGGACCCCAAATTGGGTTGCATGTCAGCCATTTCTCTGACTTCATCATGTTTCGCATGTTCCATTCCATTATCAGGTTGGAGTAATTCACCTTCAAAAATCGCGCCAACTTCATCAACGAATATCCTTGTATCTGAGCTTTGTAACTGCAAATCATTAGCGGTGGCCGAAAAAGGGAATTTGTCCTCGTAGAAAATCACATCTCGTGATGTAAAAATTTCTCGTGTCTTCAAATCGTATACACGCCACCCTTTCTTGCCGTACGGATAACCCATAAGTATGCACTTTCGAGAGCGTTCTCCGAACTTATCTTTTATCCGTGGACGGTTATGGACATAACAGAGTGATCCAAAAACACGTAAATGGGAATAATCCGGAACTCTGCCAAATATAATTTCGTATGGACTTCTACCTGACAGTGCGGTAGTCGGTGTCAAGTTGATTAAGTGTGCCGCCGTCATAACACACTCGCCCCAAAATTTTATTGGGAGTGAAGCTTGAAATAGAAGAGCCCGCGCTACATTGAGGATGTGACGGTGTTTTCGTTCTGCTCTTCCATTTTGTTGAGGAGTATCCGTGCAGGATGTCTGATGGATTATACCATTCCTCAGAAAATAATCCTGCAATTCCCTTGTCAAAAATTCTGATCCATTATCACTCCGCATCATTTTAACGGACCGATTGAATTGATTCTTAATCAAGTTGCAGAATCCGATTAAGTGTCGTCCAACAGCAGTCTTTTCACGTAACAAATATAACCAGACACCTCTACTAAAATCATCAACCACTGTAAGGAAATAACGAGCGCCAGAAATGGACGGAATTTTGTATGGGCCCCACAGGTCACAATGGATTAACTGAAACAATGCATCAGCTTTATTCAAACTATTTGAAAACTTAGATCTCGTCTGTTTTGCCCGATGACAAACTTCACAGCTTTTATTGGACTTGTCGTCTAAATGCAAATTTAAACCGCTCACTTTGACTTGGCGTGATGGGTGTCCCAGTCTTTGATGCCACAATTCTTCATCATTTGTCGCTTTGTGTGCCAAGATTGAGTGTGCCACACGCTGTAAGTAGTAGACCCCTCCTCGGAGTTCACCCACTCCAATCATCTTCCTCGAAGTGCGGTCCTGTATTAAGCACAAGTCGGGAAAGAACGTTACTCGGTAATTTAGATCACGAGTCAGTCTTGCAACCGATATCAAGTTGCAATTAAATTCCGGAATTAATAAAACATCATCTAAGTGAAGACCATTCCCGAAATTAACTTTCCCAATGCGTGTGGCACGAACTGCTCCTCCATTTGGAATGTAAACTGGGGAAGATCCATTGATAATTACAGAGTCATCGAGCAATCTCTCACACCCGGTCATGTGCATTGACGCACCTGAATCAATAATCCACTCATTTTCAGAGTTTACGGAGATCAGAGTATTACCGGAAAGAGACTCAGAATTATCTGCATCAGCTCCTATGATGCTTAACAGACGCTGAAACTGTCAATCCGACAAATTGCGATCGACAATTGGGCCTGTTGTCTCCTTGTGGGTCGGCTCGGTCCGTGTAGAAACATGGTGTGCTGATTGGGCCTTGAAAGTTGGACCGGATTGCCGAGCACGCCAAGTCACATTAGGCGTTGCTCCTTCAGTTGGCATTGAGTTGGGAATACGTGGGCCTCCCCTTTTATTTGGGCCACGTGAATTCTGCATCCTTGATGGAAATCTGCCCATCGATATTCTGCCTTTCGTTTCAGCCCAATCCGGTGGACCATGCAGCTTCCAGCAATTCGATCGTGCGTGTCCGTCTTTTCCACAATAATTGCAGATCAATTTTTCGCCCGAAGAAATCTTCGAATCCATTTGGTTATTGCCTTGAGTTTTCACCATGAAGGCCGTAACCTCCGTCCCTGTCTCATGCACTCGAGAAACAAGTCTCTGCCGTTCATCATGGACAACAATGGAATAGATTTTGCTTAGTGATGGCATAGGTTCAATACTCAAAATATTCGAGCGTACCATTCCATATTCAGGATTAAGTCCCATCAAGAACTGATAAATCTTCTCCTTCTCCCACTGTGACATATTTTTTGTGGCAGCTCCACATATGCATGTCGCAGGCTCTATGTAATTTTCGAGCTCATCCCAAAGACCCTTCAACTTTGAATAATACTCCGCAATCGTCCTCCCTTCCTGCTTCATTAAACAAATCTCAGATTTAATCTGATATATTCTTGTTTCATTACCTTGAGAATAACGCTCCCTTAGGTCTTCCCAAAGCGTCTTGGCGTCTTCAGCATACGCCACGCTAGCTTGTAAATCCTTCTCCAAGGAATTGAATATCCACGCAATAAGCATGGAATTGCACACTTCCCATTGCTCTGCATAGGGCTCACCATCTCCAGGCTTCTTGATGGTTCCGTCGATGAATCCTAACTTGTTCTTTGCACGTAGAGCATTCCGCATCGCACGAGACCATGTTAGGTAGTTGTTGCCATTCAACAAGCACGTGATTAGAAGGTTCCCGGGGCTATCAGAATTTCCCAATACATAGACAGATGGAATAATCGGGTTTTCTCGGGCCATGGAGATGTAAGTTATGTGAAGGATGAAGAAAATATCACAGGGTGAAAGGGGGAAAGGAAATTTCAAAACGAAACTAGGATCTCTGCTCTGATACCATGTAAGAAACGAATTTAGGCTCGAAAGCTGTCTTTTCATTATGAATATATGTTAATATATACACAAAGTTCTACTGAGTTATTATGGTAGTGAATCTCAAAAATAAGGGAACTATGAAATAAGGAAACCGAAAATTAAGAAATCGATACGAATATATCCTAGCTACCCAAATAGCTACACAATATACATTGTTTCCTAATATGATATAATATCCCGTAATACCTCGACCACTCTCAGTCGGCGTAACCTGTCAGTGCATCAGAATTTCTCCTCCGCTGACTGATCTGACAAATTTTCAGCTTAGACGTAACTATAAGGTCATGGTCTCGGCTTTCAAAAAATGCAGGTTCAATCTGGGTACCGGCATCGGTGTCGGGGTTAACCTTCTTCAGCAGTGCTAATTGGTTAATACAGTTTGATGAAGATCGTAGGATGCATCGTAAATAACGATGTGGTGCAGTTACAATGAAATAAACCGTACGACCAATCTATGGTACCTTTAATAAATGGTTTGTACGAGGTCAGACTATGTATGAACGTGTTGCATTGTATGCAATGTAGCAGTTATATATAAAAAAAATTCATAGCTACCAACATATATATATATATATATATATATATGCCATGCTTGTTACTTGTGGTAGCCAGTGATCGATTTGGGAGGGCGCGGGGGATCGTCCCCTTGAACTCGGGAAATTCCATGAGATTCTATGCAAATTTTACTTAATTTTGTCTCTTTTTTATTGAGTAATATATAGTTTGTCCCCCCTAAATTCTTCACCTTAATTTCCTATAGAGTTTCGACCCCTGTACAAACTTTCTGGATCCGTCCTTGCTGGTAGCTATCTCTCTTTGAGTTCGAATTCGTACGCGTTTATCGAGTTAATTCTCATATTAAATTTGCAGCCAAATTGATCTAACATTTGTAATTTTACCATCAAAATAGTTTGGTTGTCAATAGCGTCCAAGAGATCGTAATGGAATTCTGATGTCACAGCCCACATGGCAAAACTCCGTCAAAATGCTCCTCGAATTTGTACGTGGACACCAAATCAATCGTCAAATTAAATTTTCCACCGAATTGGTCCAAAATTAGCAATTTCACCATCAAAATAGGTGTATTGGAAAAGGCAGTAAAGAAATCGTGACAGAATTCTAATGTAGTAGCTCACATGACAAAATTTCATCCACAAACTAAAAAGAAGACGATATTTTACTCATTTTTCAATTGCATCACCAGTTTTAATCCCCAAGTTATAAATTAAATATTACATATTGCAACAACTAAATTAACATGTTTCACTTGCCCAAATTTATAGAGATACTTATTTAAAAAATTATTATTATCTTTCTGAAATTTCTAATTCTATCTAAAATTCAACTTTTTGTAAATTTTTCAATTAGATTTGTAGGCCTTGATGATAAGACAAGAATTCTGCAAATATTGCAAATGATTCGGTAAATGAAAAGTTATATAAGAAAAATAGTTAACAGAAAAATTATATCGCAATTCATCTTAATTTTTATAGTTTACTTTAATTGCATTTGCTTGGGAGCGTTTGGTTCAAATAATATTATATTGTAGGGAAAGTTTACATGAAAAAATAAATATTTTACAATGAATGTTGATGGTAATAAGAAAAGACTGTGTTTGGTAAGTGTTTTAAATTATTAAAAAAGTAAATGAAAATATAATATTATATATAATTGAGATGATATAAAATATTAATAGTTTTACAACAATGCCCCGCTTCTTTTACTCTTTTCTTGCAATGGATATTTTGTAGTTTTACAACAAAGTGGGACGTGGGTCCGAGCAAAAGGGATGTGGGCCACTTGCATTCTGAAAAATACATCCTCAAAGCATAGTTTTAAAAATCGGATCGGACCAGGAACAAGTCAAGGTATCGGTTCCAGGTTCAACCGGGGGTTCAATGGATCGAACTGGATTTATTTAAAAAATAATAAATATATAAGGTACATGTAATTACCTAAAATACACAAGTATTAACAATTTAATATTATATGTGCTCATTCCAATTAAATAAAAACCGGCCGGTTCAATCCGGTTTAAACAGGTTCAATACCGATTCCTGCTGAGTCAATATGCAAACTGAGTTAACTATGCAACCGGACCGGACCAGTCACCAGTTCCAGGTTCAACCGGTTGGACCGGCCGGTCCGATCCAGTTTTAAAACTATGCCTCGAAGGGATGCAAAGTCTTTCCCCGTTATCTTGCTAGCCCAGGAAATAATCCTTGGCCCGGCAGTGCAAATTCAACCACATTTTTCATCCATACACAACAAAAGAGAATGTAAAGTCTCAGCTTTCCCCTGTAAAGTTTGGATTTTACACACAACCAAACACAACCTTGGATTAATTGGTAATTTTTAAAAGAAATCGGTAAAATGATGAGAAATTGTCTATTTAAAAAAACTACTTATATATTTATAATTTTCAGCAATATAATTTTTCTTACAAAGTCAGCGCCTCGCTCGTGTAAGTCCCTTTTGGTGTATCAGCCCGAGCTTCTACTCCTACCGTTGATTGACGTACTTCCGATTGTCGTTTACCACCTACATTACATGCTATTTGTTATTTAACAGTACATTACTAAAAATTTATCTATCACTTTTAATTAGAAGGCTTAAAATGAATTCCTTCAAAGGTCTGAAAAATTAATTTTCCTTCTAAATATCACTCAATTAATTACTTAAAAGTTTATGGGTGGAATGGATTGTAGGAAAAATTCTAAATAAATAATCTCCCATATTATAAAATGTGCTATGAAATTTAAAATAGAATATCATTTCTGTATGCTGGCAGTTGCAAATTTTTAGGAGAAATGAGTCAAACAGCATTGTTTTTGAGTGTATAGGTGAAATTTTACCACGTGGACGGTTATATTAGGATTCTGCCGCGATGTCTTTAACATTATTGATAGCCAGACTATTTTGATGGTAAAATTATGAACGTTGTATCACTTGGGTGGTGAATTTAATGAGAGGACTGACTTGGTTGCCACGTATAGTTTTGAGGACCATTTTGGTGGAGTTTTGCCACATGGGCTGCGATGTTAGAATTCCGTCACGATCTATTTGATGTTGTTGACAACTAGACTATTTTAACGGCAAAATTATGTTCCCTTTTTCTTCTACATCTTTTAGGGTTATGTTCCTCCTTTTCTCAATGGAAACAATATTGACATAGAATTCCGCGTGACCCAAATGCCACCGGAGAAGCCTTGGGTGTCTAGTTTCATGTGAGAGAACTCCCGGAAGCTACCGATAGCACGGTCAGCTTGTTATCCGCTAATTCTCGGTTTCAAAACCGCTTCTGTATTAAGTTAAGAGTAAAAAATACATGCTCCCTCAATAGACACTTGAAATGAGCATTGTAGCGCGCCTGCAACTCCATGTAAATATACCTGCATTAATAAATAAAATAAAATTAAATAACCATGCACCATAACATCATCAGTCAATATATGCAATTTTTCTAATATTTTTCCAAAGATTTTATAATTTTTTAGAAATTTTAAAATAATTCTTGTAATTTTAAGACATTTTTATAATATTTTTAAAAATTTTGTATAACTTTTTTTCTCATTAGTTGTAAGCACGTCATATCCGCTTGAGCTAACCCTTGAGGGTTATTTCTAATCACGTCAGCTTCTCTGCAGACATGGCGTCCAGATCAGACTGTCTCGTCATCTTGAATTGACAACGTCAACGCTAATTTGGTGATTTGTAATAAACTGTGACAATTTTCAAAGAAAATGTACCAAAGTATAATAATAAAAAAAAGGAAATGTACCATTTATATAATTTTTCCTATAACAATATGTAATCTCAGATCGCAATGAAATAAAAATTAAATACTGAAACTTACAACACAAAGTCGTATTATAACATTATAATGATTATAAAATTAAAATATTGATTAAATAATTAATAGTATAAAAATGCAAACTGTAGAATAAGTCGAGGCATGTGGCAGTCAGCCTTTTTGAGACAAATTTGTCCCCTCTTGGTCGTGATCAAAATATGTGGACGTTTATCTCTTATGATACAACGGCGGTGGAATAGAAGTTAGCACCGAACTTTTACCTCTCGGCAAACTGAACACTATCAAAAACAATGCACGAGAGGTTTTTTTTCCTTGAAAAAATTGTATGTAACAATCCTTTGTCTATAGAGACGAAGAAGATTGCCGATCGGATGATACAAAATCGATTTATGAAGGAAAAATTTCCTTTATTTTCGCTCATCCTTCATCAATGCTTCCCTGATTTATGTAATAGGATGCCAGCGACATCAGAGGATTTTGGCAGCCCATCGTTGCCACCTTCAATGTTCATTATGCTTCCCTGAGTTGTCCGTAAATTTATTTCAATGTTACGGCAAATTGTTGAACAATGAGAAGGGAGGTAATCGATCATCAAGATTTGCACACAATTGCAATTTAACGGACCCATTGATACCCCTTCACCCAATTTTCACAGGGTCACGAACTAATCCTTAAATTATTAGTGCAGGCTCCAAATCCAATACAATCAAAGTTCCAAATTGGATTTCATGCCCATAGCTGTTAAAACTTCCCAAGTCCGAAATTTTCACTTCTCATGACAAAATCATATCAGTTTCAAGCTTCATACTCCACCCGACACACTCGATCAAGCGTCTTTGTAACCGGCTTGATGGGTTTGCTTAGGTAAACCTCCACACATATTCTCGCGAAATTCCCACGATCCATGGATATTGTATTTTTAAGATATATGTTCTATAGCTGTGGATATACATATACACATATTACCATGTAACTTTTACATTCAAGAATGGTTCGTTCATTTACCGGCGGAAAAAATTAATAGTTCTTCTAGAATTAAGATTATTTATTGTTATTTAATTTTTTTTTTCCAGTAATAATGGAGACATGTAAGTTTAAAATAGAATATGAATAAAAGGGGAATAAAAGGAACGGGTCTTCTTATTATAAAATGAGAAACAAATATTATAACTCTCATTTTAAATTAAGGGTAAGCCAACTGTACCAAACTCGTTAGCTAATTTATCTTTTTTCAATTGTACGATTAATATCCATAAATTCAATGAGTCTTAACTAATTCAGTTTGAGATATGTGGGACCGTTAGTGGGTAAAACTTTAAAACTCTCTCAAGGTGGCCGTTAGGTAATTCACCCGAATTCCACACTACCTAATAGTTAGATTTCCTGGAACATTTATTTGACTAGCCATTCAAAGTCTTGCCCTTGTTGACAAGGGAGATAGCTCCACTAAATTTAACATTTCTGACATAATCTACGGTTTAGAATCTACACATTCTTAACCAAGGGAACATGTGGATCTTCTCTAATTGATAATCGGCAAACAAGATAAGTTGTCTCGTGTTTGAACGCTCATCTTATCCACTCGATAACAAGTGGCCGAACTCTCTAATTTCATGGTAGGCAACATTGCAAGGACCATTATAGCCGACTTTCTAATAATATACGTACTTTTTCGGGGTTGTTGCTCCTTCTATTCATCGTAAAAAAAAAAAAGAAAAAAAAAAAAAGAAAAACGGAAGAAGATGATTTTTTAAAGAAAAATTATAATTAGAAAATCTTTATATATGGAGGATTTTTCTGGATAACACATACAGTACAAAGTAGTATGTAACACTAGATGCTTATTTGCGCTATGCACAAAATTATAATCCATCTAGTCAATTACAAATTCATACCATTCATTTATACGATTTTATAATATTATTGAATTTTATAAAATAAGTTATTAATAAATAAAATATATAATTTAAATTAGATAATTAATTATAATTTTAGATCATATTTATAATTTAACATTGATTTTACAAATCCATCTCATTTATCTTTTTATATTTGCTAAAAATTATTAGATAAGGATATTTTTAAACATTTAAAATTGAGATAACCTATTTTATGTAATATAGATGACGATAATTTCGGAAGAGAAAATGATATCAAAACTACCTTTTAAAGCTATATAATAATACTAGACACGGAAAGAAAAATAAATAAAAGTGTAATAATGAGATGAACTAGTATAATTAATTAGATTGTTTATTTATGACATATTACAATTGAATTTTTAAAAAATATTAACGTATAGTAATAATTAGAGTATTTTCAGTTGTCATTAGTATTTTTGTCAATTTTACTTATTTCAAACTTACTATTTCAAATCATTTGTTCAAAAAATGTGACAAATTTTTACTGCTAAAATTGTCGGTATGTAGTGATGTGGGGTCACATGGGGATTCTGATCAGTTGATAATAGAGTGAGAGAAAAATAATTAAAATTATTATTTTATCCTTAATCTAATGACTTAATAAGGCGTATATCAAAGATATTAATATGTAAATTAAATTGATAGCAAATATGACAAAATGAAAAAAGCACTAAATCTCGTAGATGCTTGCATATAATAGTAGTATAGACTATACAACCATCCACGCTATGCAAGGAATTGTCAATCATATAGTCGATTACAAATTCATACTGTTTTTATTTGGTAATAATATTTTATATGATTTTACAATTGAGTATTATTTTTTATAATATTATTAAATATTACAGAATAAGTCAATAAAAAATAAAAATATATATTTAGAAAAGATAATGAATATATAATTTTTAATAATAGTTATAATCTTAAAAATAATTTTATGAATTTACACTTTTTTCGTTTTATATTGGTTAAAATATTTGTTAGGTGTATTTTCATAATATTGAAAGTGAGATAAACTATCTCACTCCTCTCATATAATGTGGATTGGGCAATTTTGAGTGATGAAAAAGATATCAAAACTGCCCTTTATAGTCATATAATATAGATGGAATGGAAGAGATTAAAAAAAAGAGCATGGGAAGTCCCATTGACGGGATCGAATCCAGGACATCTAGGTTATAAGAAAAGAGTGGTACCATATGTACCAAATTCTCTTTCTAATTTTCAATAGAAAACTCTTGTATATTACAGGGTACTATAATTATCCAAAATGTCTTGCATATAACGAGCCACCATATCAGTAATATTTGGTAGTATCACATGCTAATAAGAATTAACACATGATCATATTCATGATAGAGAATTTATGTGGTAAAACATAAATTCATACAGTTCTAAAAAATAAAAAATCCTAAGAAATATTGATAAAAAAAACTCAAAAAACTAAATAAAACCCTAAAAAAGACGTTGAAATCATCTAACGAGAAGGGAGAATAGATGTTGGACATTATAGAACATGAATCTTTTTAGGATTTTTAATTATTCCTCGGAGATTTTAGAAATTTTCTAGAATGTTTGTTTAGAATTTAAATTTATATTTTATAGTTTAATTTCTCTATCTTACATTTACTGATATAACTAATTCTAATTAGTTTATAACAAAATCCAATAGTTCTAACATTGTACCGCATCACATATAAGAGTTTCTCGCATAGTAGACACGACTTTTCTGCTATTTATAAATTAGGTAGAATAGGCCATTTACTTCGCCCTAAAAGTATAGGTTAGGTTTACTATATAAAGTCGTCGCACTTACATTTAACCCTCACACCAAATCAACCGTAATACAAGATCAAGAACTTTAGATCAATTCCTGATGGAGGCAACGCTCAAGGCGAGGTTCGCTGTCAATGCCACACTCATGCTCGTGTTCATCGGGCTCGTGATGAGGACTAATGCCCAGGGGCAAGAGTGCGCTAACATGACTGCCAGTCTTAGCACGTGTGATGGTACGCTCGGGAACAACAAATATTTCATGATCAATATCCCGTCAAGCGAATGTTGCTCCGGCCTCCAGAATATCACCCAGGCTTCTGTCCCCCTCGGAATCTCGGATACCTGCCGGTGCATCCGGGCTTCTCCTCGACTGGCAAATCTGACTCGATTTCAACTTCAACTTAATTTGTACCGCCTATCTGTCGTTAATAGCCTATGCAATCTCCCTGGTGAAGGGTCGGAGGACAACATTCCCCGCCAGTGCTTGTTCATGATTAATTGATGAAGATCAATAGAATAAAACATAAATAATGTATACGTGAAATAAATTATCCAAGAGTTAGTTGGAGTTGATAGTACATGCGATTTCCCCTTGAGCGCGCAACCATTGGTAAGGACCTCACACGTATGCTTTGCACATAAATTTAACTGTATGTATGAACTTGTGGGGGTGTTTACAGGTTCTAGAAGAATAAACCCATTGCTATAAAAAAAAAATAAGGTTGTTTATGCATGGTAGGCAGATATTATATAGAAATATTTCACTGAATGTCACAGTTATTCATAGAAATATTTGTAGCTGCTAATATATATTACTCTTAATAAGGTTATAAAAAGCTTGGTATGGTATTTTTATTTAAATATTAATCGTGCTCACTACTTGTGCTAGCTTAGCTCGCTCGACTGTAATTATACTTGGGAGGCAGATTAATATAAAAGATAATTAATGTAACATTCAGGTGTCGATCAGATGCAATGTGGTTTAAGATCTCTCAATGGTTTGGTACGTTGATTTGCAAAGCTCTTCTTCATTAATAAAACTTTACAAAAGAGTACTCTAACTGGATATGCCTCAACATTCAGTTCATTCCATGGGGAAACAAAGGTATTGGAGAAAAGGAAGCTTAAGCGGGTGGAACAGCCATGAATAAAAGGATATTATACTTCTTATTAATTAAACTTAAAGATTGAAGGAAAAGCATGCATGCACTAGTCCGTACCCGTTTCCAATAGTCTCTCACTTACATAAGCCCGCGAATCCGATAATCTTCTACTTTGCCAACAGTTCTGCTCACAACACATAATTCAACATATATATCTATATGAAGTTATGACAAATTTAGGGAAGAAAGACCAAAACCAATTGATTCATTTGTAAACTAAACATTGCATTTTTCTTCCCACCAATCTTTTCTTATTCAAATTCATTCTCCTCGATGCAATTAAAGTTGCTTAACAACTTAGCTACTAGCAAAATCTAGGTAAATGTACATGCAATGGCTATTAGTAATTTAAATGAATAGGTTCTTTCTTATTAATGACCTGAAAACCCTTAAATTATTGTCAATAAGTGATAAACCATGCATACGCTTGACGGTATCTTGATTGAACTTTTTATGACGAATGGTCTCCACTGATATGGGCAATCACAAGACTATCTGACCCAAGCCTTTATATCCAAGATGACCAAACTAAAGCCAGCCACAAGGCCACTTGCCGTCGGCCCATCACTGACTAGTTCCGCCCGACGAGGTGGACGTCCTTCTGACATCCTATGTCGAATCGCTGACTTGGGTCACATCATACCGGTCGTCCATGATATGATAGTGATCACTTCAATTAATCACACGCCCATACCTTGAGATGACAACCTGGTAAAGGACTTCCGTCCATGCATCGAATGATGTCTATAAATAGTCCAGACTTCATGCCACTAGGCATTCCTTCCCCTCTCACATCATTTCTCTATCCATCCACTAAATCCATTATCTGACTTAAGTATTGCAGGTTCGATCTAGGTCTCAAACCACGGGCCTTGACTTCTTTGGATGCACTGAAGACCAGCGATATCACAAGATACGTGGAGGAAAGAACCCAATACCCAATCATCCAGTATATTCAAGATCTCAAAATTGTTCAGGGTGCCCAAACAGAAGTTGTCCTCTGTGGTTCATCACATGTACAGAAAGTTTTGATCATACTTGAATGAAATTATATCATCATTACAAAAAATTAAAAAAAAAAAGATCTCAAAGTCCTTTGTGCATAGCTTAAACCAAAGGTGTGAAACTGGCTCTATAAAGCAACTTATGATGATAAGTTAACCTTTTTTTAGTGAAATAATCATAATAACTTCGATACCAAGAAAATTGTAAAAAAATGCATAACAAAAGCAATTTTTGTCATTGTTTTCAACTTTATACATAAATCGGCATAAAATAGCACTCCTTTGAACGAAGAATAATTGACAACAAGCTCACAAGGTAATTATACCTTATGACGATGATAACCTTACCAAGCAAAGCATATACGCATGGGAGCTGGGAAAGCTAAATCATTTAACATATCATATATATATATATATATATATTAAAGGTTATATCCCAAATGGCTATGATGTCATAAAATTTTTAAAATTATAAAAAAAAGTTGGGTTTCAAATTTAATCTCATTTACTAGACATTTTGGTAAATATGAACCTAAAATTTTATAAAATATTTGACATACACTCTAAGCGTGAGAAGGGATTTTAAAAGCTATATCCCACATTGCTAAGATATAACTGAAATTTGAATAGCAATTAAAAAAGCAAATGTCTTACGTTAAGAACGAATCAGATGCCAGCGCAATATCCTATCATAATGTGAGCATAGAAGGTGATTCCAATGCAATTCAAAGTAATTTGAAGGTATTTAGAGGAATTTAAATTTCAGATGTTACTCTTTCGATAACGTAACATCTTTGGATTAAATGCCTGTAATGACTTCAAATTTTCTCAGATTGGACTCATTCTGCCTTCATTTGAACATATTCCCACAAAAAAACATTCAATATTGGTGTGTCACAATTCGGGAAGATTTCAACACGGTTAGACCACTTTGAACGTCACTTATCAGTTTTTCAAGAAAAGTGATAACTGAAATTTGGACGACGATACCTTAAGCAAATTTGCTTCGTTTTAACTCATTCTGCTTGCATTAGTATACTCCATCAAGGAAGTAAAGACCTGAGCCACGGGATAGTAATTTGAACTGATTTAGTCACGATTCAACCACTTTGACTTCCGAATGTCACCAATTCAAAAAAACTGACATAATAAGTGTAAAGAGAGGTAATGGCTATAAATTTTATCTAATTTTATCATTTACACTTATTCCCATGTTAATTGTGATATACAAATGCATGCTGGCTATTGCGTCGTGATCCGCACTTAATTTGGATTTTCAAAACCTTAAAAAGCTCACTTATCACTTTTTAAGAAAAAGCGATAACTGAAATTTGAATAGCAATTTAAAATAGCAAATGTGCTACGTTAAGAACGAATCAGATGCCAGCGCAATATCCTAACATAATGTGAGCAAAGAAGGTGATTCCAATGCAATTCAAAGTAATTTGAAGCTATTTAGAGCAATTGAAATTTCGGATGTTACTCTTTCTATAACGTGACATCTTTGGATTAAATGCTTGTAATGACTTTAAAATTTCTCAGATTGGACTGATTCTGCCTTCATTTGAACATATTCCCACAAATAAACATTCAATATTTGTGTGTCACGATTCGAGAAGATTTCAACACGGTTAGACCACTTTGAACGTCACTTATCAGTTTTTTGAGAAAAGTGATAACTGAAACTTGGACGATGATACCTTAAGCAAATTTTCTTTGTTTTAACCCGTTCTGCTTGCATTAGTATACTCCATCAAGGAAGTAAAGACCTGAGCCACGCGATAGTAATTGGAAGTGATTTAGCCACGATTCAACCACTTTGACTTCCAAATGTCACCAATTCGAAAAAACTGACATGATAAGTGTAAAGAGAGGTAATGGCTGTAAATTTTGTCTAATTTTATCATTTACACTTATTCACAAGTTAACTGCGATATAAGATGCATGCTGGCTCTTGCGTCGTGATCCGCACTTAATTTAGATTTTCAAAACCTTATAAACCTCACTTATCACTTTTTAAGAAAAAATGATAACTGAAATTTGAATAGCAGTTAAAAATAGCAAATGTTCTACGTTAAGAACGAATCAGATGCCAGCGCAATATCCTATCATATTGTGAGCATAGAAGGTGATTCCAATGCAATTCAAAGTAATTTGAAGGTATTTAGAGCAATTTAAATTTCGGATGTTACTCTTTCGATAATGTGACATCTTTGGATTAAATGCCTGTAACGACTTCAAAATTTCTCATATTGGACTCATTTTGCCTTCATTTGAACATATTCCCACAAATAAACATTCAATATTGGTGTATCATGATTCGGGAAGATTTCGACATGTTAGACTAGTTTGAACGTCACTTATCAGTTTTTCGAGAAAAGTGATAACTGAAATTTGGATGACAATACCTTAAGCAAATTCGCTTCGTTTTAACATCTTCTGCTTGCATTAGTATACTCCATCGAGGAAGTAAACACCTGATCCATGCGACAGTAATTTGAAGTGATTTAGTCACGATTCAACCACTTTGGCTTCCAAAGGTCACCAATTTGAAAAAACTGTCATGATAAGTGTAAACAGAGGTAATGGCTGTAAATTTTATCCAATTTTATCATTTACACTTATCCCCATGTTAATTGTGATATACAGATGCATGCTGGCTATTGCATCGTGATCCGTCCTTAATTTGGATTTTCAAATCTTTAAAAACCTCACTTATCACTTTTTAAGAAAAAGAGAACTGAAATTTGAATAGCAAAGAAAAATAGCAAGTGTGTTACGTTAAAAACGATTCAGATGCCAGCGTAATATCGTATCATAATGTGAGTGTAGAAGGTGATTCCAATGCAATTTAAAGTAATTTGAAGGTATTTAGAGGAATTTAAATTTCAGATGTTACTCTTTCGATAACGTGACATCTTTGGATTAAATGCCTGTAACGACTTCAAAATTACTCATATTGGACTCATTCTACCTTCATTTGAACTTATTCCCACAAAATAAACATTCAATATTGGTGTGTCACGATTTGGGAAGATTTCGACACGGTTAGACTACTTTGAACATCACTTACCATTTTTTCGGGAAAAGTGATAACTGAAATTTGGACAACGATACCATAAGCAAATTTGCTTCGTTTTAACTCATTTCGCTTGCATTAGTATACTCCATCAAGGATGTGCAGACCTGAGCCACGGGACAGTAATTTGAAGTGATTTAGTCACGATTAAACCACTTTGACTTTCAAATGTCACCAATTCGAAAAAACGGACATGATAAGTTTCAAGAGAGGTCATGGCTGCAAATTTTATCCAATTTTATCATTTACATTTATTCTCATGTTAATTTTGATATACAGATGCATACTGGCTATTGCGTCGTGATCCGCACTTGATTTGGATTTTCAAAACCCTTAAAACCTCCTTTATCACTTTTTAAGAAAAAGTGATAATTGAAATTTGAATAGCAATTAAAAATAAAAAATGTATTACATTAAGAACGATTCAGATACCACCGGAATATCCTACCACAATGTGAGCATAGAAGGTGATTCCATTGCATTTCAAAGTAATTAGAAGGTATTTAGAGGAATTTAAATTTCGGATGTTACTCTTTTGATAACGTGACATCTTTGGATTAACTGCTTGTAACGACTTCAAATTTACTCAGATTGGACTCATTTTGCCTTCCTTTGAACATATTCCCACAAATAAACATTCGCTGTTGGTGTATCATGATTCGGGAAGATTTCGACACGGTTAGACCACTTTGAAAGTCGCTTATCAGTTTTTCGGGAAAAGTGATAACTGAAATTTGGACAAAGACACCTTAAGCAAATTTGCTTCGTTTTAACTCGTTCAGCTTGCATTAGGATACTCCATCAAGGAAGTGAAGACCTGAGCCACGGAACAGTAATTTGAAGTGATTTAGTCACCATTCTACCACTTCGACTTCCGAATGTCACCAATTCCAAAAAACTGACATGATAAGTGTAAATAGAGGTAATGGCGGTAAATTTTATCATTTACACTTATTCTAATGTTAATTTTGATAGGCAGATGCATACTTGCTATTGCATCGTGATCCGCACCTAATTTGGATTTTCAAAATCCCTTAAAACCTCACTTATCACTTTTTAAGAAAAAGTTATAACTAAAATTTGAATAGCCATTAAAAATAGCAAATGTGCTACGTGAAGAACGATTCAGATACCAGCATAATATCCTATCATAATGTGAGCATAGAAGGTGATTCCAATGCAATTCAAAGTAATTTGAAGGCATTAAGAGGAATTTAAATTCGGATGTTACTATTTCGATAACGTGACATCTTTGGATTAAATGCTTGCAACGACTTCAAAATTACTCAGATTGGACACATTCTGCCTTCATTTGAACATATTCCCACAAAATAAACATTCAATATTGGTGTGTCACAATTCTGGAAGATTTCGAAACGGTTAGACCGTTTTGAACGTCACTTATCGGTTTTTTGGGAAAAGTGATAACTGAAATTTGGACAACGACACCTTAAGCAAATTTTCTTCGTTTTAACTCGTTCCGCATGCATTAGTATCCTCCATCAAGGAAGTGAAGACATGAGGCACGATACAGTAATTTGAAGTGATTTAGTCACGATTCAACCATTTTGACTTCGGAATGTCACCAATTTGAAAAAACTGATATGATAAGGGTAAAGAGAGGTAATGGCGGTAAATTTTATCCAATTTTATCATTTACGCTTATTCTAATGTTAATTTTCATATGCATATGCATACTGGCTATTGCGTCGTGATCCGCACTTAATTTGGATTTGCAGAACCCTTAAAACCTCACTTACCACATTTGAAGGAAAAGTTTTAACTGAAATTTGAATAGTCATTAAAAATAGCAAATGTGTGACGTTAAAAACGATTCAGATGCCAGCGTAATTCCCTATCATAATGTGAGCATAGAAGGTGATTCCAATTCAATTCAAAGTAATTTGAAGGTATTTAGAGGAATTTAAATTTCGGATGTTACTCTTTCGATAACGTGACATCTTTGGATTAAATGCTTGTAACGACTTAAAAATTTCTCAGATTGGACTGATTCTGCCTTCATTTGAACATATTCCCACAAATAAACACTCAATATTGGTGTATCACGATTCGGGAAGATTTCGACACGGTTAGACAACTTTGAACGTCACTTATCAGTTTTTCGAGAAAAGTGGTAACTGAAACTTGGACGACGATACCTTAAGCAAATTTGCTTCGTTTTAACTCGTTCTGCTTGCATTAGTATACTCCATCAAGGAAGTAAAGACCTGAGCCACAGGATAGTAATTTGAAGTGATTTAGTCACGATTCAACCACTTTGACTTCTAAATGTCACCAATTTGAAAAAACTGACATGATAAATGTAAAGAGAGGTAATGGCTATAAATTTTATCTAATTTTATCATTTACACTTATTCCCATGTTAATTGTGATATACAGATGCATGGTGGCTCTTTCGTCGTGATCCGCACTTAATTTGGATTTGCAAAACCTTATAAACCTCACTTATCGCTGTTTAAGAAAAAGTGATAACTGAAATTCTAATTGCCATTAAAAATGGCAATTGTGCTACGTGAAGAACGATTCAGATACCAGCGTAATATCCTATCATAATGTGAGCATAGAAGGTGATTCCAATGCAATTCAAAGTAATTTGAAGGCATGAAGAGGAATTTAAATTTCGGATGTTACTATTTCGATAACGTGACATTTTTGGATTAAATGCTTGCAACGACTTCAAAATTACTCACATTGGACTCATTCTTCCTTCATTTAAACATATTCCCACAAAATAAACATTCAATATTGGTATGTCACGATTCTGGAAGATTTCGAAACGGTTAGACCGCTTTGAAAGTCACTTATTGGTTTTTCGGGAAAAGTGATAACTGAAATTTGGACAACGACACCTTAAGCAAATTTTCTTCGTTTTAACTCGTTCCGCATGCATTAGTATCCTCCATCAAGGAAGTGAAGACCTGAGCCACGAGACAGTAATTTGAAGTGATTTAGTCACGATTCAACCACTTTGACTTCCAAATGTCACCAATTTGAAAAAACTGACATGATAAGTGTAAAGAGAGGTAATGGCGGTAAATTTTATCCAATTTTATCATTTACACTTGTTCAAATGTCAATTTTGATATGCAGATGCATACTGGTTGTTGCGTCGTGATCCGCACTTAATTTGGATTTTCAGAACCCTTAAAACCTCACTTATCACATTTGCAGGAAAAGTTTTAACTGAAATTTGAATAGTCATTAAAAATAGTAAATGTGCGACGTTAAGAACGATTCAGATACCAGCGTAATTCCCTATCATAATGTGAGCATAGAAGGTGATTCCAATGCAATTCAAACTAATTTGAAGGTATTTAGAGCAATTTAAATTTCGGATGTTACTATTTCGATAACGTGACATCTTTGGATTAAATGCTAGTAACGACTTGAAAATTTCTCAGATTGGACTCATTCTGCCTTCATTTGAACATATTCCCACAAATAAACATTTAATATTGGTGTATCACGATTCGGGAAGATTTCGAAACGGTTAGACCACTTTGAACGTCACTTATCAGTTTTTCGAGAAAAGTGGTAACTGAAACTTGGACGACGATACCTTAAGCAAATTTGCTTCGTTTTAACTCGTTCTGCTTGCATTAGGGTACTCCATCAAGGAAGTAAGGACCTGAGCCACGGGACAGTAATTTGAAGTGATTTAGTCGCGATTCAACCACTTTGACTTCCGAATGTCACCAATTTGAAAAAACTGACATGATAAGTGTAAAGAGAGGTAATGGCTGTAAATTTTATCTAATTTTATCATTTACACTTATTCCCATGTTAATTGTGATATACAGATACATGCTGGCTCTTTCGTCGTGATCCGCACTTAATTTGGATTTTCAAAACCTTATAAACCTCACTTATCACTGTTTAAGAAAAAATGATAACTAAAATTTGAATAGCAATTAAAAATAGGAAATGTGCTGCGTTAAGAACGAATAAGATGCCAGCGCAATATCCTATCATAATCTGAGCATAGAAGGTGATTCCAATGCAATCCAAAGTAATTTGAAGGTATTTAGAGGAATTTAAATTTCGGATGTTACTCTTTCGATAACGTGACATCTTTGGATTAAATGCTTGTAACGACTTGAAAATTTCTCAGATTAGACTGATTCTGCCTTCATTTGAACATATTCCCACAAATAAACATTCAATATTGGTGTGTCACGATTCGGGAAGATTTCAACACAGTTAGACCACTTTAAACGTCACTTATTAGTTTTTCGTGAAAAGTGATAACTGAAATTTGGTCGACGATACCTTAAGCAAATTTGCTTCGTTTTAACTCGTTCAGCTTGCATTAGTATACTCCATCAAGGAAGTAAAGACCTGAGCCACAGGAGATAAATTTGAAGTGATTTAGTCACGATACAACCACTTTGACTTCCAAATGTCACCAATTCGAAAAAACTGACATGATAAGTGTAAAGAGAGGTAATGACAGTAAATTTTATCCAATTTTATCATTTACATTTATTCCCATGTTAATTGTAATATACAGATGCATGTTGGCTATTGCGTCGTGATCCGCACTTAATTTGGATTTTCAAAACCTTAAAAACCTCACTTATCACTTTTTAAGAAACAATGATAACTGAAATTTGAATAATAATTAAAAATAGCAAATGTGCTACGCTAAGAGCGATTTGGATGCCAGCGTAATATCCTATCATAATATGAGCATAGAAGGTGAGTCCAATGCAATTCAAAGTAATTTTAAGGTTTTTAGAGGAATTTAAATTTCGGCTGTTACTCTTTCGATAATGTGACATCTTTGGATTAAATGCTTGTAACGACTTCAAAATTACTCAGATTGGACTCATTCTGCCTTCATTTGAACATATTCCCACAAAATAAACATCTAATATTTGTGTGTCATGATTAGGGAAGATTTCGACGCGGTTAGACTTCTTTGAACGTCACCTATCAGTTTTCGAGAAAAGTGATAACTGAAATTTGGACAATGATACCTGAAGCAAATTTACTTCGTTTTAACTCGTTCCGCTTGCATTAGTATACTCCCTCAAGGAAGTGAAGACCTGAGCCACGGGACAGTAATTTGAAGTGATTTAGTCACGATTCAACCACTTTGACTTCTGAATGTCACCAATTCGAAAAAACGGACATGATAAGTTTAAAGAGAGGTAATGGATGTAAATTTTATCCAATTTTATCATTTACACTTATTCTCATGCTAATTTTGATATACAGATGCATACTTGCTATTGCGCCGTGATCTGCACTTAATTTGGATATTCAAATCCCTTAAAACCTCCTTTATCACTTTTTAAGAAAAAGTGATAACTGAAATTTGAATAGCCATTAAAAATAGCAAATGTGCTATGTTATAAACGATTCAAAACCCAGCGTAACATCCTATCATAATGTGAGCATAGAAGGTGATTCCAATGCAATTCAAAGCAATTTGAAGGTATTTAGAGGAATTTAAATTTCGGATGCTACTCTTTCGATAACGTGACATCTTTGGATTAAATGCTTGTAACGACTTCAAAATTTCTCAGATTGGACTCATTCTTCCTTCATTTGAACATATTCCCACAAATAAACATTTAGTATTGGTGTATCACGATTCGGGAAGATTTCGACACGGTTAGGCCACTTTGAACCTCACTTATCAGTTTTTCGGGAAAAGTGATAACTGAATTTTGGACAATGATACCTTAACCAAATTCGCTTCGTTTTAACTTGTTCCTCTTGCATTAGTATACTCCATAATGGAATTGAAGATTTGAGCCACGAGACGGTAATTTGAAGTGATTTAGTGACGATTCAACCACTTTGACTTCCGATTGTCACCAATTGGAAAAAACTGACATGATAAATGTAAAGAGAGGTAATGGCTGTAAATTTTATCTAATTTTATCATTTACACTTATTCCCATGTTAATTGTGCTATACAGATGCATGGTGGCTCTTTCGTTGTGATCCGCAATTAATTTGGATTTTGAAAACCTTATAAACCTCACTTATCGCTGTTTAAGAAAAAGTGATAACTGAAATTTAAAAAGCCATTAAAAATCGCAAATGTGCTATGTGAAGAACGATTCAGATACCAGCGTAATATCCTATCATAATGTGAGTATAGAAGGTGATTCCAATACAATTCAAAGTAATTTGAAGGTATTTAGAGGAATTTAAATTTCGGATGTTGCTATTTTGTTAACATGACATCTTTGGATTAAATGCTTGTAACGACTTCAAAAATACTCAGATTGGACTTATTCTGCCTTCATTTGAACATATTCCCACAAAATAAACATTCAATATTGGTGTGTCACGATTCGGGAAGATTTCGACATGGTTAGACCATTTTGAACGTCACTTATCAGTTTTTCGGGAAAAGTGATAACTAAAGTTTCGACAACATCAGCTTAAGCAAATTTTCTTCGTTTTAACTCGTTCCGCTTGCATTAGTATACTCCATCAAGGAAGTGAAGACCTGAGCCACGGGACAGTAATTTGAAGTGATTTAGTCACGATTCAACTACTTTGACTTCCGAATGTCACCAATTCGAAAAAACTAACATGATAAGTGCAAAGAGAGGTAATGACAGTAAATTTTATCCAATTTTATCATTTACACTTATTCTAATGTTAATTTTGATATGCAGATGCATACTGGCTATTGCGTCGTGATCCGCACTTAATTTCGATTTTCAAAACCCTTAAAACCTCACTTATCACTTTTTAAGAAAAAGTTATAACTGAAATTTGAATAGCCATTAAAAATAGGAAATGTGCTACGTGAAGAACGATTCAGATACGAGTGTAAAATCCTATCATAATGTGAGCATAGAAGGTGATTCCAATGCAATTCAAAGTAATTTCAAGGTATTTAGAGGACTTTAAATTTCAGATGTTACTCTTTCGATAACGTGACATCTTTCGATTAAATGTTTGTAACGACTTCAAAATTTCTCAGATTGGGCTCGTTCTGCCTTCATTTGAACATATTCCCACAAATAAACATTCAATATTGGTGTGTCATGATTCGGGAAGATTTTGACACGGTTAGACCACTTTGAACGTCACTTATAAGTTTTTCGAGAAAAGTGATAACTGAAATTTGGACGACGATACCTTAAGCAAATTTGCTTCGTTTTAACTCGTTACGCTTGCATTAGTATACTCCATCGAGGAAGTAAAGAACTGAGCCATGGGAAAGTAATTTGAAGTGATTTAGTCACGATTCAACCACTCTGACGTCCGAATGTCACCAATTTGAAAAAACTAACATGATAAGTGTAAAGAGAGGTAATGGCAGTAAATTTTATCCAATTTTATTATTTACACTTATTCCCATGTTAATTGTGATATACAGATGCATGTTGGCTATTGCATCGTGATCCGCCCTTTATTTGGATTTTCAAATCCTTAAAAACCTCACTTATCACTTTTTAAGAAAAAGAGAACTAAAATTTGAATAGCAATTAAAAATAGCAAATGTGTTACGTTAAAAACGTTTCAGATGCCAGCGTAATATCGTATCATAATGTGAGCATAGAAGGTGATTCCAATGCAATTCAAAGTAATTTGAAGGTATTTAGAGGAATTTAAATTTTGAATGTTACTCTTTCGATAACGTGACATCTTTGGATTAAATGCTTGTAACGACTTGGAAATCACTCAGATTGGACTCATTCTACCTTGATTTGAACGTATTCCCACAAAATAAACATTCAATATTGGCGTGTCACGATTTGGGAAGATTTCGACACGATTAGACTACTTTGAACATCACTTATCAGTTTTTCGGGAAAAGTAATAACCGAAATTTGGACAGCGATACCATAAGCAAATTTGCTTCGTTTTAACTCGTTTCGCTTGCATTTGTATACTCCATCAAGGATGTGAAGACCTGAGCCACGGGACAGTAATTTGAAGTGATTTAGTCACGATCCAACCACTTTGACTTCCGAATGTCACCAATTCGAAAAAACGGACATGATATGTTTCAAGAGAGGTCATGGCTGCAAATTTTATCCAATTTTATCATTTACACTTTTTCTAATGTTAATTTTGATATACAGATGCATACTGGCTATTGCGTCGTGATTCGCACTTGATTTGGATTTTCAAAACCCTTAAAACCTCCTTTATTACTTTTTAAGAAAAAGTGATAACTGAAATTTGAATAACAATTAAAAATAGCAAATGTACTACGTTAAGAATGATTCAGATGCCAGCGTAATATCCTATCATAATGTGAGCATATAAGGTGATTCCAATACAATTCAAAGTAATTTGAAGGTATTTAGAAGAATTTAAATTTCAGATGTTACTCTTTTGATAACGTGACATCTTTGGATTAATTGCTTGTAACGACTTGAAAATTGCTCAGATTGGACGCATTCTGCCTTCATTTGAACATATTCCCAAAAAAAAAACATTCAATATTGGTGTGTCACAATTCGGGAAGATTTCGACACGGTTAGACTACTTTGAACGTCACTTATAAGTTTTTGAGGAAAAGTGATAACTGAAATTTGGACAACGATACCTTAAGAAAATTTATTTCGTTTTAACTCGTTCTGCTTGCATTAGTATACTCCATCAAGGAAGTGAAGACCTGAGCCACGGGACGGTAATTTGAAGTGATTTAGTCCCGATTCAACTACTTTGACTTCCGAATGTCACCAATTGGAAAAAACTGACATGATAAGTGTAAAGAGAGGTAATGGCGGTAAATTTTATCGAATTTTATCATTTACACTTATTCTAATGTTGATTTTGATATGTAGATGCATACTAGCTATTGCGTCGTGATCCGCACTTGATTTGGATTTTCAAAACCCTTAAAACCTCCTTTATCACTTTTTAAGAAAAAGTGATAACTGAAATTTGAATAGCAATTAAAATTAGCAAATGTGCTGCGTTAAGAACGATTCAGATACCAGTGTAATATCCAATCATAATGTAAGCATAGAAGGTGATTCTAATGCAATTCAAAGTAATTTCAAGGTATTTAGAGGAATTTAAATTTCGGATGTTACTCTTTCGATAACGTGACATCTTTCGATTAAATGTTTGTAACGACTTCAAAATTTCTCATATTGGACTCGTTCTGCCTTCATTTGAACATATTCCCACAAATAAACATTCAGTATTTGTGTGTCACGATTGGGGAAGATTTTGACACGGTTAGACCGCTTTGAACATCACTTATCAGTTTTTCGAGAAAAGTGATAACTGAAATTTGGACAACGACACCTTAAGCAAATTTGCTTCAATTTAACTCGTTCGGCATGCATTAGTGTACTCCATCAAGGTAGTGAAGACCTGAGCCACGGGACAGTAATTTGAAGTGATTTAGTCACGATTCAACCACTTTGACTTCGGAATGTCACGAATTTGAAAAAACTGACATGTTAAGTGTAAAGAGAGGTAATGGCAGTAAATTTTATCCAATTTATCATTTACACTTATTCCCATGTTAATTGTGATATACAGATGCATGTTGGCTATTGCGTCATGATCCGCACTTAATTTCGATTTTCAAAACCTTAAAAACATCACTTATCACTTTTGAAGAAAAAGTGATAACTGAAATTTGAATAGCAATTAAAAATAGCAAATGTCCTACGTTAAGAATGATTCAGATGCCAGCGTAATATCCTATCATAATGTGAGCATATAAGGTGATTCCAATACAATTCAAAGTAATTTGAAGGTATTTAGAGGAATTTAAATTTCGGATGTTACTCTTTTGATAACGTGACATCTTTTGATTAAATGCTTGTAACGACTTGAAAATTGCTCAGATTGGATGCATTCTGCCTTCATTTGAACATAGTCCCACAAAATAAACATTCAATATTGGTGTGTCACAATTCGGGAAGATTTCAACACGGTTAGACTACTTTGAACGTCACTTATAAGTTTTTCGGGAAAAGTGATAATTGAAATTTGGACAACGATACCTTAAGCAAATTTGTTTTGTTTTAACTCATTCTGCTTGCATTAGTATACTCCATCAAGGAAGTGAAGACCTGAGCCACGGGACGGTAATTTGAAGTGATTTAGTCCCAATTCAACTACTTTGACTTCCGAATGTCACCAATTCGAAAAAACTGACATGGTAAATGTAAAGAGAGGTAATGGCGGTAAATTATATCGAAATTTATCATTTACACTTATTCTAATGTTAATTCTGATATGTAGATGCATACTGGCTATTGCGTCGTGATCCGCACTTAATTTCGATTTTCAAAACCCTTAAAACCTCACTTATCACTTTTTAAGAAAAAGTGATAACTGAAATTTGAATAGCAATTAAAAATAGCAAATGTGCTGCGTTAGGAACGATTCAGATGCTAGTGTAATATCCAATCATAATGTGAGCATAGAAGGTGATTCCAATGCAATTCAAAGTAATTTGAAGGTATTTAGAGGAATTTAAATTTTGGATGTTACTCTTTCGATAGTGTGACATCTTTGGATTAAATGCTTGTAAGGACTTCAAAATTACTCAGATTGGACTCATTCTACCTTCATTTGAACATATTCCCACAAATAAAGATTCAGTATTGGTGTATCACAATTCGGAAAGATTTCGACACGGTTAGGCCACTTTGAACGTCACTTATCAGTTTTTCGGGAAAAGTGATAACTGAATTTTGGACAATGATACCTTACGCAAATTCGCTTCGTTTTAACTTGTTCCTCTTGCATTAGTATACTCCATAAAGGAAGTGAAGACCTGAGCCACGAGACGGTAATTTGAAGTGATTTAGTCACGATTCAACCACTTTGACTTCCGAATGTCATCAATTCGAAAAAACTGACATGATAAGTGTAAAAAGAGGTAATGGCTGTAAATTTTATCCAATTTTATCATTTACACTTATTCCAATGTTAATTGTGATATACAGATGCATGCTTGCTATTGCGTCGTGATCCGCACTTAATTTGGATTTTCAAAATCCTTAAAATCTCACTTATCACTGTTTAAGAAAAAGTGATAACTGAAATTTGAATAGCAATTAAAAATAGCAAATGTGCTACGTGAAGAACGATTCAGATACCAGCGTAATATCCTATCATAATGTGAGCATAGAAGGTGATTCCAATGCAATTCAAAGTATTTTGAAGGTATTTAGAGGAATTTAAATTTCGGATGTTGCTATTTTGATAACGTGACATCTTTGAATTAAATGCTTGTAACGACTTCAAAAATACTCAGATTGGACTCCTTCTGCCTTCATTTGAAAATATTCCCACAAAATAAACATTCAATATTGGTGGGTCACGATTCGGGAAGATTTCGACACGGTTAGACCACTTTGAACATCACTTATCAATTTTTTGGGAAAAGTGATAACTGAAATTTGGACAATGATACCTTAAGCAAATTTGCTTCATTTTAACTCGTTCCGCTTGCATTAGTATACTCCATCAAGGAAGTGAAGACCTGAGCCACGGGACAGTAATTTGAAGTGATTTAGTCACGATTCAACCACTTTGACTTTCGAATGTTACCAATTCGAAAAAACTGACATGATAAGTGTAAAGAGAGGTGATGGCTGTGAATTTTATCCAATTTTATCATTTACACTTATTCCCATGTTAATTGTGATATACAGATGCATCCTGGCTGTTGCGTCGTGATCCGCACTTGATGCAGCGTGAATCAAGATTAAATTTTAGATTTTTCCTTATCTTTCCTAATCTTTAGTTAGTTTCCTTTCTTTTTGCCGTGTGTTTAGGGATTTCGATTCCGTTAGGATCCTTATGTTTTTTCCTCAATAAATAGCTTGCGTAGGTTGTTATTTTGGGGGATGAATTGATGCAATCAAAGTTCAGAGAAGTTTTCTTCTTCCTTTCTCTTGTTTTCGGCATTCTTTTTGAATCAACGATCACACGAGTTCCTTCTTTTCTTTGGTCTGGTATTCCACGAGAATCAACAGACTACGATAAAGAAAACAACTGGTTTGACGCTCCTCTACGCCAGTTGGTATCAGAGCCAGGCTGCTACGGTGCTTCGTTATGCCGCCCCGACGTCGCCAGCAGCCCACCGATAATTGGGCCGAACTTCGTCAAACGCTCGCTGAATTACAGCTGAACATGCAACAATCCATACAGCAAGCAATTATTGCTGCCCTTCAGACCAATAACCAACCGCTTGCACCACCTGTTGCGCCCCAACCGGATCATGTGGACGACACCGAAATCGAAGAAGAAGTCAGTGATCTTGAGGAAAATCCTTTTGCTCCGCAACAAGCTGCGCCACAGCACCATCGAGACAACCTTGCCGCCCCTCGTCGGGTTCGGCACCATGAAGACAATCGTCGATGGGAGTCAGGTTTCAAACTTGATATCCCTGAATTCCATGGAAGCCTCCAACTGGAAGAATTTTTGGATTGGATTGGAGCCGTAGAAGAAATCCTAGATTTCAAGGAAGTACCCGAAAACAAGCGGGTTTCGCTTGTTGCTACCCGTTTTCGAGGTCATGCCGCTGCCTGGTGGCGACAACTCAAGATTTCTCGCTCACGAGCCGAGAAAGAGAAGATTGTGTCATGGCAAAAATTGAAGAAACATAGGAAGCGTGATTTCCTTCCGTACAATTATGTACGGACCATGTATCAACGTCTCCAAAACTTGCGACAAGGCAATCGGACGGTGGATGAGTATGCTACTAAGTTCTTCCTTTTGCTTACAAGGAATGACATTAGTGAAACTGCCGAACAATCAGTTTCCCGTTTCATCAGAGGACTTCGCCCACAGTTTCAAAATATTTTGAATCTCTTTGACCCGACATCCATTTCTGAAGCCCATCAAAGAGCATTATTAATAGAACGACAACATCGATCGGGTGCCTCCCTATGGAATTCAGCAGCAACTACCACTACTCGCACCCCCACCATCGACACCTCCACAAGACCCCTAGCCACTACAGCCGCCCCTCGCGCAGCTATAGCTCCACCAACACTTCCTCAGCCAACCGTCACCACTGATCTAGTAGGTGCAGCTCGTCCCTCTCGTCCTAATGCTCTGCGTTGTTTCTCCTGTGGTGAACCGGGGCATCGACAGACGGCGTGCCCTCACAAGGGTAGACATGGTCTCCTAGTCGAAGGAAGGGAGATGAGAGATCCTGAAATTCTTAATGACCATTATGACGAGCACATAGAAAGTGATGGGATGTTGGAAGAAATCCTAGAAGAACAAGTTTCCGGAGATATGGGTCCATTACTTGTGCTCCGTAGAAGCTGTTTTTCTCCTAAGGCACCTGATGATGCATGGCTGCGAACCAGCCTTTTTCAGTCCACTTGCACAGTGAATGGCAAGGTTTGTCGCTTTATTATTGATTCAGGAAGTTGTGAGAATTTTATCTCCGAAGAAGCTGTTCGTAAGTTGGCTCTACTTTCAGAAAATCATCCTACTCCTTACAAGATCTCGTGGTTGAAACAAGGTTCGGAAGTTCAAGTCTCTCACCGAGTTATTGTTCCCTTTTCCATTGGAACCACATACAAAGATAAGATTTATTGCGATATAGTCCCCATGGACGCGTGTCATATTCTTTTGGGACGACCTTGGCAATATGATCGACATGTCATCCATGATGGGAAAGCAAATACCTATAGTTTCCGCTGTGAAAATCGAAAAATTACGTTACTCCCATCAAAAGATCTGCCAGGACCTCTGTCACTATCATCTGAGAATGTCTACCAGGAACAACGGTTGTTCGTCAATACGCAGCAACCGGAATCCCCACCCAAATCAGTCCAATTTCTCACTCGTTCGAAGTTTGAAACTGCCATGCAGGAGGCCGGCATTGTATATGCACTAATTACAACTTTGGGCACACCTTCATCGCTCAAGATTATGCTGCCAGAAATTCAAGCACTTGTTCAAGAGTTCTCGGATGTTTTTCAGGAAGAACTCCCTAATGGGCTACCGCCATTGCGTGACATTCAACATCAAATTGACCTTGTTCCGGGTGCTATGCTTCCCAACAAACCACACTATCGAATGAGTCCGGGTGAACACGAAGAACTTCGCCGGCAAGTTGAGGAGTTGATGGCGAGAGGTCACTTACGGGAAAGTCTTAGTCCTTGCGCTGTCCCTGCACTTTTAATACCAAAGAAAGATGGATCTTGGCGCATGTGTGTGGACAGTCGCGCTATTAATAAAATAACTGTAAGATACCGCTTTCCAATTCCTCGCCTCGATGACCTCCTTGATCAAGTAAGTGGGGCCACAATTTTCTCAAAACTCGATCTTAAGAGCAGCTACCATCAAATCCGGATTCGTCCTGGTGATGAATGGAAGACAGCGTTTAAGACACGCGAGGGTTTGTTTGAGTGGTTAGTGATGCCATTCGGGCTTTCTAATGCCCCGAGTACCTTTATGAGAGTTATGAACCAGGTGCTTCGTCCGTTTATTGGAAGGTTCGTTGTCGTATATTTTGATGACATTCTTATTTTCAGTGCTACCATGGAAGATCATCTCAGGCATCTTCGAGAAGTCCTCTCAGTATTGCGACGAGACAAATTTTACGTTGCTAAGAAAAAATGTGAATTTGGATCTGATCAAGTCCGTTTTCTTGGTTATGTTGTTTCAAAGGAAGGCTTGGCAGTCGATCAAACTAAAGTGGAGTCTATTCGATCATGGCCGACTCCGCGCACTACCACCGAAGTTCGAAGTTTTCATGGGTTAGCATCTTTCTACCGCCGATTCATTCCCCACTTTAGTAGCATTGTAGCCCCGATTACGGATTGCATTCGGGATGGAAAATTTACTTGGACTCCTGAGGCTACCAAGGCATTTGAGCTAATTAAATACAAGCTTGCGGCAGCCCCCATTTTGGTTTTACCGGATTTTTCTCTTACTTTTGACCTGCATAGTGATGCCTCTAAGGTTGGTATCGGTGCCGTTCTTAGTCAACAAGGACGCCCCGTGGCATACTATAGTGAGAAGCTCTCTGGATCACGAGCTCGTTATAGCACTTATGATGTGGAATTTTATGCAATTGTTCAAGCAATTAAACATTGGCGTCATTACCTTTTCCACAAGGAATTTATTCTTTACACCGACCATGATGCTCTAAAACATCTCGGAAGTCAAGACAGGGTTTCGGCTCGACATGCTTCATGGATAGCTTACCTTCAGCAATTCACTTTTGTTATCAAGCACCAATCGGGTGCCCATAACCGAGTGGCTGATGCCTTGAGCCGCCGTCACTCGTTGCTTGCCACACTTCACGTTTCGGTACCGGGTTTCTCCACTTTCCCCGAATTATATTCTTCCGATAGCTTCTTCTCTCGGATTCTAGAAGATGTTCGCTGTGGTAAACGTTCCGATTATGTGTTGCATGATGATTTCCTTTTCTTAGGCAACCGTCTTTGCATACCGGACTGTAGTTTACGATTACAGATCATAAAAGAACTACATGGAGAGGGTCACGTTGGTCGAGATAGAACACTTCATTTGGTCTCTACTTCTTATTTTTGGCCTACACTTCGCCGAGATGTGGAGCGCTATGTGGAACGATGCCGAGTTTGTCAAACCTCCAAGGGTCATGCTTCCAATGCCGGTCTTTACTTACCTTTGCCCATTCCAACGCAGCCTTGGAGCGATGTTAGCATGGACTTTGTTCTTGGCTTACCTCGCACTCAAAGGGGTAATGATTCTATTTTCGTGGTGGTTGATCGGTTTTCTAAAATGGCTCACTTTACCTCGTGCAAAAGAACTACCGATGCTGTTCAAGTGGCTCAATTGTTCTTCAAGGAAGTCTACCGCCTTCATGGTCTCCCTACTTCCATCGTTTCCGATCGAGATTCTCGCTTCTTGAGTCACTTTTGGAGATCTCTGTGGAAACTAGTGAATACTAGCTTGGATATGAGTTCGGCTTACCATCCACAAACTGATGGCCAAACCGAAGTCACGAATCGTGCTTTAGGGGATTTACTTCGAAGCCTTGTTGGAGATCATATCAAGTCTTGGGATATGAGGCTTAGTCAAGCAGAGTTTGCTCACAATCATGCCAAGAACCGGAGCACCGGTTTCAGTCCATTTCAAGTTGTCTATGGATGTATCCCTCGGTGTCCCCTAGACCTCGCTCCGCTCCCGGATCGCATTCGAATTCATGGTAAAGCAGCTGATTTTGTTGAAGATTTGCAGCGAATCCACCAAATTACTCATGACCATCTAATTGCTTCTACCGAGAAGTACAAAGCTTCTGCTGACCGCCGTCGCCGTCATGTGGAATTCAACGTTGGGGATCAAGTGTGGGCTGTTTTGACAAAAGACCGCTTTCCTCTTCATGAATACAACAAGTTGAAGGCCCGGAAGATTGGGCCATTGGAAGTGCTTGAGAAGATCAATCCAAACGCATATCGTTTACGCCTCCCTTCTGATATGACTACATCGGACGTCTTCAATGTCAAGCATTTGGTTCCATTTGTTGGAGAGTTAGATGATTCAAATTCGAGGACGAATCTTTTCCAGGCCGGTGGGACTGATGCAGCGTGAATCAAGATTAAATTTTAGATTTTTATCTTTAGTTAGTTTCCTTTCTTTTTGCCGTGTGTTTAGGGATTTCGATTCCGTTAGGATCCTTATGTTTTTTCCTCAATAAATAGCTTGCGTAGGTTGTTATTTTGGGGGATGAATTGATGCAATCAAAGTTCAGAGAAGTTTTCTTCTTCCTTTCTCTTGTTTTCGGCATTCTTTTTAAATCAACGATCACACGAGTTCCTTCTTTTCTTTGGTCTGGTATTCCACGAGAATCAACAGACTACGATAAAGAAAACAACTGGTTTGACGCTCCGCTACGCCAGCACTTAATTTAGATTTTCAAAACCCTTAAAACCTCACTTATTACTTTTGAAGAAAAAGTGATAACTGAAATTTGAATAGCCATTAAAAATAACAAATGTGTTATGTTAAAATTCATTTAGATACCAGTGTAATATCCTGTCATAATGTGAGCATAGTAGGTGATTCCAGTGCAATTCAAAGTAATTTGAAGGTATTTAGAGGAATTTAAATTTTTGATGTTACTATTTTGATAACGTGATATCTTTACATTAAATGCTTGTAACGGCTTCAAAATTACTCAGATTGGTCTCATTCTGCTTCCATTTGAACTTATTCCCACAAAATAAACATTCAATAATTGTGTGTCACGATTCGGGAAGATTTCAACATGATTACAACACTTTAAAGTTCACTTATGAGTTTTTTAGGAAAACTGATAACTAAAATTTTAATAGTCATAGGGGATTGTAATTTGAAGTTATTTTGTCATGATTTAGTCAGTTTGACTTCTGAATGTCACTATTTCTTAAAAACTGACAGGATTACCATAAAGCATTCTAAAATATCGTGCTATTTGCTTCAATTCCAAGCCAACACATAACAATTCGAGCATATTGGCTGGCGCATTATAATTAAGGAAGAATTTGTGCATATTGATTTAAAAAGAAGGACAGTCGACTGTTAGCATAAACAGTCGACTGTCAATATTAACAAGCCGAAGCAATCTTGTTCATATGAAAGATTAGACCCTCAACTGTTCTTATAACATCCAACTGTCAATATAATACGTTTATAATTGAAATTGATAATTTCGAATAGTTGTATTAGAGCAAATTTCCTACAATTGTATATTTTGAACTTTTTAATTATATTTTACAGTAGGATGATGAATCTTGCCTATTGCATTATGGTTCCAAGTGAATTTGTTACAGTTAAATCTCTTTGAATTTTAATAATTGCGTTTTCAAAAAAGTGATATTTAGAAATAGTCACAAATATAGTAAATTTGCTATGTTTAAAAAAAAGTGATAACTTTATTTCTACCTCTTCTACTTTCACTATAATATTTTAAAAAATATGATAAAAAATTTATGATATTTTTTAAAAATGTTTACTATTGGTAAAAGTGAACTGTTGAAAGAAGTAGTATTAGAAAATAAGAAGATTACCTTCAGATGTTACTTTATACAGTCGGCTGTCTAATGATAACAGTCGATTATGTGAAAGAGTAATCTGCACCTGTTACTTTATACAGTCGACTATCTAATGGTAACAGTCGACTGTCTGAAAGAGTAACCCGCTACCGGTACAACTGGTTAATGAAAGTGGACGGCTGAGATTAAGTGAGCTGATCTAACGATGGAGGGTAGCTGCTGGACCCTCCGTTAGCTGGACGGTAGAATTTTTTGAGTTTATTCACGAGTTATCATTTGGTATTGTGGTTCTCGAGATAATAGAAGAAGGTATCGGAATTAACTTATCATGGTAAAAAAAGTTAGGAAGATTTATTTTGAAAATAGAGATTTTACTAGATTTGGAAGTTTTAAATAGTGCCCCAAAATAAGACTTATATATTTACTCTTCATTAGGAGAGGGTCTCGTATATAATGATATTACCACATAATAGTACTTATCTTCTGATATTAATAAAAAAATTATGTTATTTTTTAAATTTTTTTGTAAAACTCTAAAAACAAAAAAATCCTAGAAATGTCTTGAATTTTATTGGTTAGTGTTACCATAAAGTACCGCTCTGTTATCTCAACATTACATACAAGACTTTCTCCTGTATTAGGCATTTGAATAATTCTAGGGAACCAGAGAAGGTCACTTAAGACAGAGAGAGAAAAAGGAGGAACCTCGACAGTGGATCATGACCGAATTCGAAAGATCACATATGCAACTTTGCAATTAGTATTTATTTTTTCCGTTTTCTCTTATTTTGAGATGTATTCTTCTCAGATTTGGGTGTCTCCTTGTTTATTTCACTATGAGCTAAACTCCTAATTTCTAGAGAGCATTGAAACTCAGTTGATGCCTTAAATTTATGTTCTTTTCTCTTCTATGTCGTAAGCTTGATTTTAGTTAGATAGGTCATACTCATGCGTAATGCTTTTTATAATTGATATGCTACTAATTGAACTGAGTGGGAAATTGAAATAAACTCGAGAGACAGATTCTAGATTGAGTCAAAGATAGCATAACTTAGGAAACTTACATTAAAATTTAACATTATTAGTGAGAATGATAAAAAATATATCGGGTCACCTTAGGTATCCCAGTTAGGGTTTATTCATAATAGTTTCCTACATCTTCATTCTGTAGGAGTATAGTGGTTAACTTGTTTCAGAAGGCATTCGAAAGATATATAAGAAGATAACAGAATTTCAGGATTATAACTAAATTAATCAAACATTTCGATAGAGATGAACCAAATTTAGGAATAGACAGAGAGAAGTTATGGACATCACGTCTGCTAGATTTTATTGATTGATTTATAATTTATTTGCATTAATTGGCCGTTTTTATAACTCTACTTTTTCTGATTGCTTGGATAAAAATGGATTATTTTAGTGATTAAAAGAATTTCTTACACAATTTCTATCAACTCTTTCATCACTTTATTACTTATTGCTGTGCGTCTGCTTGCATATTTCACTGTATATTTGTGAATAATCATCTATACCATATCCAGTGCATTCGTGGAAAGTAGCAACTGCCTGGTTTAAACAAAAACCGATTTGCCAAGGAACCAACTTAATTTAATTAGGAACCGACCTGGCTCAAAAATTATTATCGATCTAGGTGGTCACGGTTTTAGTCGGGGAAGGTGAACTGTTGAATCGGAACTGACCTAAACTTTCAATGCCTGGAACAGTGAACCAGTCCAACCGGACAGAATTAAAAAAATGAATTTTCAAAAGTAAAATATATCTTGTCTCAAGTGTTAAGTCGATAGGACTTCTGTCTAAATTCTGTGAAATTGAATTCAGGACCTCTTTATCTCAGATCAAGAGTAATGCTAACTATACAAATTCCCTTTTCTCAAATAGAAATTTGTTTTTTTAATAGAAAAATAGCAATTTATTTATTAGCTTAATGGACTGTGCATTTGATGGTTAAGTTATGATAAGGTATACAATAATTGTGAGAGTAAAGCAACTTTTAAGCTTCTAATTAATTATTTTTGAGGAAAACCTTTCTCATTGTGATCCATGTGCCAAGTAGCATCTTCTTATTGGACAACAACACTTGACTATTTCTTCTCTTCTCTTATAAATAGAGGATCATATTCACCTTGCAATACGCTGATCTAAAGATCTTACACTCTACTGCTTTGTGTCATTCTTTGGTCAAATCAAATCATCATCCCTAATTTGATTTTCTCTCATGTTTCTGGATCAAAGAAGATTGCCCGAAGGCCTACCATCAACTGCTAGAGACATATTGAGAGCTGTCAAGTTATCTGACGAGAAGTCTCGAAGATCTTATAATGGGGACATCAGTACCCCTAGCCTATCAATTATCTATTATCGTTGTAAAGCACAAGAAACTTGTATACTTGAAATTATCATTATCAAGTTATATTTATTTTAAGTATTTTCCTTGCTATGAATCAATAAGTATTTCTTATTTAATTCATAATATTGTATTAAAATTGAGATATTAAATTCCACCGAAAAAATTAAGATATTAAATTCCACCGAGAAAAATTAAGATATTAAACAATCATAGTTATCTATTATTGATAATACAGCGATACATCCTTTCTTAAGATTCTTCTTGAAGGACTTTCTTCTTATTGATAAAATCATTATTAATCTTCATAGTGACAATATATTTTTAACAATATATTTTTATCGATCTATACCACTGATATCTAAAAGTCGAACATGTCCTGGTTAATCTGGTTTGAACCGGCTGAACTCACTAAATGGTAAAGCATGATATCTCTCTCTTTATATATGTGTATATAAATAGCTATACTATTTAAGGTTTAGGATACGCCGGCTAATCTCCAATTGGCCAACCCATGTAAATATCGAAGATATACATTCCTAGCGCGCGCGCATACATACTGATCGGTAAAATAAACCTTATGATAGTTAACTACTAATACTAAAAGGGAAAGAAGATAATAGGGAGCTCAAACTTCATTGGAGTAGAACGCGTGCTTGACTTGTAATATGATTTTTTGTTTTGAATTTTCCTATACTCATTTATTTCTTTTTCTTTTGCACTTAATAGGTTGATAAACAATTTTTCAGGATTAGGTGGCATAACTGATATGAAACCAACAACCTGCTTACAGATATTACATAGTGAGCCGAGTTCAACACATCATTTATGAACTATCAGTAATTATTTAACCCATTATCAAAACACTTCAAATCACCTTTTTTCTTCATTAACAGTATTCATTTTACTAAAATGATGTGACATACATCTATAACGTATCAAATAATTATTAATCGAGTTTACTATATTATATATGAGCTCAACTCATTCAAAAATTTATCGCGTGGTTTTAGCTGTCCGGAGAAAACACAAGAAAAAAGGGACTCCACTATTAGCTTGTTTCCATTCATCGAGAAAACAAATCCACTGTATTGCCTTTGACTTGTGGGGATATTTTTAAGAAAAATCTTAAGATACATACATAATGTTTGGTGGCCGTCAATGTTTGTTGACTTCTGAGTGCAGATTTTCTTCTTGTTTTTTCGTTCTTTTTTGACGTATGGGAACCAAAATATAATCTCCAATCGTTGAAATCTGAGAACGGCCGGGGACACTGGTCAAGTAATTCTCAGGCATCTTCTTTCTAGCTGTCACCGCATAATATAATCATTAAATTTCCAACAGGGAGGCGACAAAAATGTCAGATTGGGGAAAATTTCTTATATATAATGGGTATATCATATAATAATAACGTGATGTCGCAAGTTAACAATATTCGCTTACTAGTTATGTGACATAATCACCACATAAAAATAAGATATTATAATGAGAAAATGGGTTTGATGCAGTGGCGTTACTCTCGACTTGATATCTAAAATGTTCTGGATTCAATTCTTATTTAATAGTATTCTTGTTGCTTTATTGCTTCTTTCTTCTATTCTCTTCTAAATTTATGTGTCTTTTTTATATACTAAAAAATATTATAATGAATTTTTTGAATAAGGATTTACCCTCAAAATAACAGTTGGATGGTAGCACATGTTATATATGGTATTTTTTTAATAGCATGTACATGATTGAAATAAACTAAAGACGCCAAAGTTGATTGGTTGAGGTGGTAGGGCGTTTATATTCCTTAGGCAAAATCTCGAGTTCATGTCTTGTGCATAGAGAAAATTCATCTTAGGAGAGCTTCCCCCAATTGGCCTTCCTGGCTCAAACTGGATTGATTAAAACCCATTGAATTTCTAGATACCACTGGTTTAGAAAGAAAAAATTATGACTAATTTTTTCAATAAGAATTTTATCTAAAGGAGAAGGAGAAAATTAAATTGAGACAGTCCAAGTTGAGTATACGAGCTGATTGATGACGAAAAGAAGAAAAGAAAAATATCATAAACGAGAAGAAATGCATGAGATACAGGAGGAGTATTCTATATAATGGTTATATATCGTGATAATGTTAATTTGTTATTGTAAAATAATAAAATTTATTTAATTTAAAATTTTTAAATAATAATAATAACTGTAAAAATATTAGTTTGTGATCTTATATCAATACTATCGTGTGGTATGTCGGTTACGTACAAGACTTTCTCGAGATAGAGAGGTAGGAGAACAAGAGTGTCTAAATGTCAAGAGAAAAAACTAAAAAATGATTAATAAGTGGTTATTTTTCAAATTAACCATTGTATTCCTATTATTTTTACATTTAATGATCAATAAAAATTGATCTTTTTTAATGTAATGGATAAATTTTTTTATAACTACGTAATGGATAAAACAAAAAGCTGTAAATAAAAGCAAAAGAAATATCTACTCAATTGACCAGTTGAACTGCAGCTGGGAAAAGAAATCTGAAACTTACTATTTTGCTCTAAAAAGCTAGGACTCAATTTGTGCACCAAAGGAAAAGAAGAGGTCTAGATTTTAGGAAAGCAGATGACCAAAATAGGGCTTTACTCTCTAAAATAGCATGGGCACTGTCAAGAGATCCAACCATGAAATGATGAGATCCAGGCATGGAAACTTCTTGGACCCAAATCTAAGACATACTTCAAACCAATCAAGCATTTAGAAAGGTTTATTGGATTGCCAAAAAACTTTGAAAAAGGGTTATTTTAAAAGAATAGGATGAAACTAGAACAAAAGTTTGGTCAAAGTCATGGGTACCAGGTACGTATGAACTGACTTCCTTTGCCTTTAACTCTTTAGATATTGATCCTGACATGCTTGTCAACGATTTAATCCTCGACAATCCAAGGAGGTGGAATAAAGTCAAAATCGATCAGTTATGCACAAGGGAAGCTGCGAAACCATCAAGATTATTCCACTGACCCAAGAAAAAGGGACTAATGAGATTGTATGGTGGCCCGATTCAATAGGAAGTCATTTGGTGAAAAGTTTTTATTTGCTAGACCAACAACACAGATTCTCAAGTGCAAATGAGAGCTTATGGAAGAAACTATTGGTCTTCGGATCCATGAAAAATTCAAAATTCACTTGCGGAAATTGTGAATGAATGCCTCCCTTGGATTTCAAATGGGGTGAGATATGCCCTGTTTGTAATTAAGCTCAGATAATCTGGCACACCTATTCAAGGAGTGTTTATTTTATTGAGTAATCTGAAGAGAATCACCTTGGAAATTATGGAGAATACTTCATCCTATTGACTCAGCACTTAGTCAATTTTCCGATCAATCCACCAAATGATTTTACTAGAAGCGAAATCAACCATGTAGACTTTGCCTGTTTTGGTGCTGTTGTGCTATATTATCTATGGGATCTTTGAAATAAAGTTATGCATTCAGTCAAGCCAAATCTCACATCCTTTATGTCTACTATCGATAGTATATACAAGGAGCACACCAACAGCAGAGAATGAGAGGAAGGCTGTGAATCAAAGGAATAGGAAAACATCCATACCCTTGTACGCTTGAAAGGGATAATCTGTTTGTGTTGCGATGCATCGTGGCAAAATGGATTTGCTGGATTGGCTGGAATCTCACTGAATAGCTCAGGATCAATTGTGAATGGCTAGTACTAGAAGAAACCATGCCACAACCCTTTACAAGCTGAATCAGAGGCATTATTGGTTTCAATTAGAGCTACTGCTACAAAGAATTGGGAAAGAGTCAGATTTCTTTCCGACTCACTAACCCTAATCGAAGCAATAAACAATAAGGAGTCCTCCATGGGAAATTAAAAATTTTGTACTTGAAATCCAGCGATACCTGCAAAACTTTTGAATATTGGGAATGTATATGGATCAACAAGAAGAACAATAGCGTGGCTGACTTTGCTATCTAAAATGGGAAGAGCAATGCCTTCTTAGGGTTTGGTTATGGTGGATGGTAAGGATCCAAGCTCTTTCATGTATGAAGTAGAGGATCCAAGCTTGAAACCCTTTTGTAATCCCTGACTTTAGCTATTTAATATAAATATTATTTAGCAAAAAAAATACCTTTTTTATATACAAAGAAAAATAAATAAACTTATAAGTGCATTAAAGAAATGGAAAATAAAAAGTTAGGAAGAGTCGTACTTGTAAAAATTGAACCCTTATGAGAACAATACCTTTCCAATAAATCTTCCTTCACTAGTATGATGCATTTTCGTTGCCCTTTAAATTGCTCTCCTATCTCATTTCTCTCTCACATCAATCCAAAAAGCCTCTCTCTCTCTCTCTATCTCTTCCCTCCGCCCCCATCCCTCTAATTCTCTCGCTTTCTCACGCTTCCCTTCAAACAATAAATAATGGAGATGCAGCAGAGCTCACCGGATCTGCAGGTGGCGAAGAAAGTCTGGACCATAATGAGAGCACTCTTCTTCACGTTGAGGAAAGGCCTGTGGAAAGGCAAATTTGTCCTCGATCTCCGCGTGCTCCTCAAGCAGGGAAAGCTCGCCGGCAAAGCCATCTGCAACCTTATGCTCCACCACTACTCCGCCGTCAGCTGCCGCTCCGACGACACTCACCTTTCCTTCGTTTCCCCACGAGATTACGAGTTCTCCTGCAGCAACAGTCCCGCCGACTTCATCCACTTCCACTCCGGCCACAGCAAGCAGAGCCGAGGATCCCGCGACAGCCAACGCCACCGCAGAAGCCACCTCCCCAGGGCCCACGTGGCTAACCTCACCGCAGAGCACAGAATACTCGAGACGCTCAACAGAGAGGCGGCCGCTGCCATGGCAGCCGAGGCATCTCCCCTGGTGGCACTTCCAGGGCTCGGGAAGAACCCAGTGGTGAGGCAGCTGAGGATAACGGACTCGCCGTTTCCGTTAAAAGATGACGGAGACAGCCACCAGGTTGACGTGGCGGCGGAGGAGTTCATCAAGAATTTCTACAAGGACCTGAGGTTGCAGAAAATTACCATGGCTGCCCTCGACTCACCTTACGACTACGATGCCTGGAGGTGACGAGAAATTACACAGGGAAGAAAACAATGGATTCTGCTTCGGCTCGAATCGGAATGCAATTTTCTTACCTGGGCATTGTTCCAATGGTTGTGCAGTAACTCAACAGATAGTCCTCGTGAAAATTCCAGTGTGGCGCATGATCGACGAATATTATGTAAGTGATTTCGTGTTGAACAAATTTGACAGATCCAGCCATTTGTAACAATAAGTTTCTAACAGCGCGGATCTGATCTGATCTGATCTGATCATGGTGTTTAGGCTTCAACGAAATCCATTCTGGGTTAAAGGTATAGCTAGTCACAAAGAGTTCCCCATGAATACCCATCAGTTGCTATGACTCCCTTTTCTCTTTTTAGGCCGAGAACTAGGAACATTTTTTCCTTATTAATTCTTCTCCAGGGTTGTCCCCTTTTTTTTGGCTTGTATTCCAAATCTAATGCCTTTCCTTGTCACTTTAGTAACGGAATAAAAAAGTAAAAAAATGAGAGAAAAGTGCGGACAATCTTATATATTTACTAATTCTTATAAGTCAGTTCTAAATATTTTACAGTGACAAATTATGTCATATGTTATTACCATAATGGCATCAAGTTTTTTCTATCATCTATCATTATTTTAAACTTTCTTGATATTGACACACATCAGCTTAAAGTCATGGTAAGTAATGAAAAATACTCGATATTATAGCATCGGCAATATATGGGATTTGATTTATTATTTTAAAATATTCATGTCTGAGTTATAAGAATCGATAAATATATAGGATTCTTGATTTTTTTCCTCAAAAAAATTATGAAAAAATTGATACAATTGACATCGCTTTTGTATTAGGGAAAAAAAAGTCCTTATTTTTCCCTTGTCCTCACAGTTCCTTCTTAAATCCATAACCTCTTTATAACTAAGCAAAAGATAAAAATATGAAGGATTCTTAATTTTAACAAAAAAGGAGTACACGCTAATTGAGTATTAACTTTCACTCGTATAGTTTCAATATTTACTGCCAAGTGTTTTAATGAGATTTGTTCTTTTGATCAATGTAATTTGCTATTACAAGATAGAACGATTTAAAGTTTTCTCGGTAAAAGAAAGAGAATTTAGTTCAGTTAGTATCCATTTAGTCCTATAACTTAAAGTCCTGGAATTGATATCACTTAATGCCACTGAGACATGGGTAGGTAGATTTAAATACAATTGGCATTAGAGGTCGGTGAATATGTGGGAGGGTTTGATTTGAAATATTTATTGGCTCCTTTTGTTTTTGTTATTGGTTGATTTTGTGGTTGAAATTCAATTTCTGCATAGCTGGAAGCAGGTAAGAAATATCCGTTAGTTAATATTGTGGGTCGAAATAGAAACAAGAAAGAATTGCTGACAGCCGGCAGATCATTGTCTCCTGACAAGAATCTTGGTCGGGGAATCAAATGTTTTGTCAGGCGGTATTAGAGAAGTAAGGACGGATTTAGAAAACTTGTCCAGAAGAAACTCCGTATAAGTATAAACTAATAAACTCAGTTGATAGACTATGTATAACTCAATAAAATTTGAATAAAATTATGCAAAATATGTATAGTATCTTATGAAAATTTTTGAGTTTAGGGGACGGTTGCTTCCATGTCCCCTAAATCCATCCTTGCATAGAAATGCACTTATACAATGTGGATAGCTGATTGGGTGCACGACGACGGAAAGATTGGACTTCTTATTAGCTAGGAACTAAACTTTCTCATAAAATTAATATCAGCGGTCAATAGGAACAGTTATCGATGATTAGCTGGTGCGAACCCAACTCAATAGCATGCAGTTGAGAGGGATGACTTAGGTTTCTGAGTGTAAACTAGAGTCTAAATAAAAAAAATATAATATATGAGTATCATGAATACAATAATCTCTGATATAAATCTGAACCGATCTTTAGTAGTAAACCTACTAAAGTAAGCCCAGATCCATATCCGATAATTTCCTCTAGGTTTAGTTGCCGACTTCGCTAACCGTCCGCTCACTATACAAGTCAACAAATAGTACACAAAGAGGTGAAAGTATCAATGCTTTGACAGGTCATTTTTACAGTTTTACACTTTATAAGATATTTGAATATTCAATAAGGACTTCCATATGCGGGAATCGGATCCTTGTCACAAGATAACTATTCCAAGAAACCAGGACGTGATTGACAAGTATATTCTCGTGTGGGCTTGTGCTTCACTTGGGAGTAGAAGAGGAAATCTTTGTGGTCAGCATTCCTGGTAAGTTTGAATACAAAAGGAAAATGTCTTATTCAAAGTTAATTATTGAAGCAAATATTCAAGGACACGTGGTAAGCATAAGTCATATTATCATGTGGAAACATGTACTGAGAATACAATTTTATATTAGAAAAATGCAAAGAAAATTTTGAAAATATAAAAGCGTTGACATCACCAAGTTTTTAGCTAAATGACATTTAATCCACTATAAATAAAATGTACACGGGAAGTATTCAAAGTATACACGTAAGTTGGGTAACTTCATGTCCTATCCCAGCAAAGAAAACAACCTAACCTAGACTTAAGGTGATGGATGGAGGAGATTCGACTCCTTAAAAAGCTTTGGATTGACCCAGTTATCGCATCTGGAGAAGTAGATGAGTATTTAGAAATTCTACAGTTTTGTTTTTCCACAGAACTTAAATGTAAATTGTAGAAACTAACTATAAAAATGGATTGATTGATGTAGTAGGACGCTTCTTCTCCTTAGACAAGTCTCTGGTTCAATTATTATGAATGGAAAAAATTCACTCGGGAAGAGTTTTATTCTCTAACCACCCAACTTGAACTAGATTAGTTAGGAATCGTTGGATTGCGGGTATCATTGGTCCAAATTGAAAAAAATCGCAAAAGCCAACTTGTATTCTATAGATTGGAGGATTTCCAACTCGTGTGCTTCAACGCACAATCAAGTTCAAAAGCCAATCCCCCACTTGCCTATTGTTCAGCAGGAATTGATGGATAAAGGACCCAAACGTATTTAGTTATAGAGCAGCAGAACCAGAGAATATGCACTGCAATGAGTTTAAAGAAGTTCATCTGATGTCTTCCAACCATTAGTGGCAGGGTATAGTTGTAGTTAATTTGATTGTTGACAAATAGCAGAACCCGACGTTTGTTCAAGACAATGGTGGGACATGAATTGATTTGTTGGGCCGACACCAGGTTGACAAAAGACTTGGTTTTGTTAGCTATCTTTTTCTTTTGTATAGAACATGGTGGCAGCCAATTTTTACATTGAAATGTGTTATTTCATATATTATTTCGTTTTAAAAAAAAGATAGTGAAAGTTTTATATATTTGTTATTTTTGACAATTGAATTTTATATATTTGAAAATAACTAATTCAATTAATATAAAACAATTCCTTTACACTTTCAGTCCAAATCGTCATTATTCCGTAATGGCATGAAATCCACATCAATAAAATAGTTACGATTCACATTAAAAGTATAAAGAAACTGATTTTATATGATTAGATTAATCATTTTTTAATATATAGGAATTAACTACAAAAAATAATAAATATAGGAGATTTCTACGGGGATTATCCCTTTTTAATCTAATAGGATGGGAATGGGCATAGTGGATAAGTCGTTGGTAACCCTAATTATGGGTTCTTTGGTAATTTGAGTCATCACAAAGGAATCGTCTCTCGGTGGAAGAGGAAAGAAAGCATTGTCAAAGATAACTTAAAAGCTGAACAGCACCGAAGAAAAAGACTTGTAGCAGAAGAGTAGGTGAGATAAGATCAGCTTGAGTGTGTTTATGATTGGGGGAAGTCTCATTCATCCACTCAAAAAAGATATTAGATGGAGGTCCAATTTGTCATTTGATAATTATTTACTATCTATACGATCCCAATAATTATTAATAAAATTACCATCAAGGATGGTGGTAAAATGAGGTTTAAAACTTATTCTCATACGATTTGGTAGGTTGAGATCAGAAGTTCAATTTTTGCTCTGAACAATATTGTCAGAAGAGATTATTACATTTGTGTCTTAGCGGACTCTAACTTCGTAAAGTATACTGGGCCTTGGGAGTTACACGTTAACGAAACCAGTGTTAGTACTAATTCTACAGTTAATCTAATATTTTCATGGTTGAATGCGAAAACTTGGACATTATCTAACGGAGTTGTGTCGCCAATACTGATATCGTCCTTTTTTGATTAAGGAAAGTACTAATAAATTTGTAGTAAATATAGTACTATTTCGAAATAAAATTTATCTAATTAAGGGATCTGTTAATTTCTCTTTTGGAATGATCATCAAGAGTTTCTCTTTAAAAGGGGAAGTTATACTTGTTCTATTTTTTTTCTTTTCGCCAAAATATTTGACAAAATTTAAACCTAAGATGCAAGCAGGTCTTCTGTATAACGTTGTTATTACATGATAACAGTTATGTGATGACACCAACTAGCCAAATTTAGGTACTTTAAGATTAAACTTTTTTTTAATAAAACTTGAAAAATAAAAAGTAAATATAAAAATAATTGAATTTGATCGGTTACTTTCTCCTAAGATGCGAGCTTGGGGAGAAGGTGATATGACATGAAGGATTGTAAATTAAGATGGTATGGCTTATGTGCTTACTATAAGGATGGAAATCAAAGGAAAATAAAGTGACACGTTAACTCTCATGGTGATGATCACACTAAGAGTCTCTTCGTTATGAATCAAAATCTTATTTCATTGCACTCAAACCACATCCTCGGTATTATTGATTGCCAAATAAGAGATATGTTATATATTATTAATTACTCAATGAGAGTTAATCACGTGGGCAGTGCTCGATACAAAACTAATCTCTTATATTAAGTTTGAAGCAAAAAATTTCTTGAACCATTTCTAATCTATAAAGAGCAAGTAACAACGCAAAATAATTGATTTTCCGTATTTTTAATACAATATGCACATATGTGCTATTTTTTCAATCTATCATACTGGTATTTAGAAGTATGATAGACCTTTACTAATACAGTTCGAGTAGTGTGAATCTATTATGGAGTAAAACTCTTTCAAGTTATATTTAAGAAAAAGAGACGTCATTCCATCTTAACCAATTCACTTTGATCTTAGTATTTATTGTTTACCATACAAAATTCCGTCACATTCCGATTAATTTAGATTTAAAATAAATCAATCTGGTAAAGAGTAAAATTTAAAATATATTCTCTTCATTTAAGTTAGTTAAATTTGAGATTTTACTCATAGAAAGGAGTTAAACTATTTTAATAATCTAACATGTGCGTGAGGGGCAATTTGATCGATGAAGAGTGTGATACTTGGCTTGCATGACAATTGACAATGACCGTACGATTCCGACAGAAGGGGCGTGTTCCATGATCCCATTCAATCATTGTCCCAAAAATTTGTCATGAGCACGGCTATTTCCTCCGACCGGAGCCTCCGACGTCCGAGTCTCCCGCGGCATAAAGCAGGGACATTTTTCCACTGTAAGTGATTCGGAAGACGACATGATCCTTCGAATAGGAGGAGACTATTATTTTCTATTTGGGAAACTTATAGCGAGAGTCTTATACATTCATTTTTTTCCTAATTAAGTTCTATAAGTTTTAAAATGATTAAATGACTCCTACAACATCAATTCCGTCACATACTAGAGTCCGAATTATTAACTACTGTTACTCCTTGGCCGATGTGTACCTAAAATTGTTTATTCTGCACATGTGGCTTGCTTGCATGGCAATTTAATCTGACACGTAACTTGATGTTGTATCAAAGTGGTACCATTACTTTTTTGCTCCTCACTATTCATCAAATTTTCAAAATAACCAATTGTGTTACAAAATTAATTAATAAAATAAAATATGCCAATCACATACTTGAGTCCGAATTATTAACTGGCATTACTCCTTGGTCGACGTGTACCTAAAACCATTTATTCCCCACACGTGGCTTTCTCGCGTGGCAACTTAATCTGACACATAACTTGATGACATATCAAAGTGGTACCATTACTGTTTTACTCCTTACTATTCATCAAAATTTTAAAATATACCAATCATGTTATAAAATTAATTAATAAAATAAAAAATATTTTATAAAGGAAAAATTGAAGGACGGATCGTGGAGGAGAGAACTGTAAATTTATCACTAACAGTTCAATCCGTTGTCAGGCTCCTATTATTCATTCGCCCATATATTATGGCTCTGAAGGGTACCAATCCGGTAAGAAACATAGTAGAAATTTGGGGAAGCTGCTTGGAGTTGCTTGCGTTTCTTGTGCTTTGAGCCGTCGAAGCAGTCGAAGAGCTCGAAATAACATACTCGACTAGAGCTCGGTAAATGTGAGTGAGATGTGGTTGCTGCCTCTCAGGACGACCATTATTTCCAACCCACTCCTCTGGACATAGGCCGGGACTGCTCCCCTCCTCCTCTGCAGAAGCTAAAATCTCTAATCACACTACACATGAAGCCCTAGATAGACGGATTCGAAATCGATAGTTAAATCTACGAATGAACCAAATTACACAGAGACCCTGAAGTTCCAAGCAACGAAAATCATTGTCCGAAACTTCAAAAATTCAACCAAGAACAAGAATCAAACAAATAATGCCCAACATCTTCTGCTCCCCGGATCTGCAATTAGAATATATTTCCATGCTTACTTAAAGGAAAAGAGCGGAAAAGAAAGATTTCTCAACATTAAAATGCAGTACTAAAATTTGGAATCTCGGAGATTCAATTCATGCCGTTGTTTCTCTCTCCGACTATCATGCTAGGGCCTGCTCTACGATCCAGATCCCCATAGTTCGGATGGAGGACGAGTTCCGTTCAAACATTATTTTATTTTGCAATATGATTGATGTATTTTGAAAATTTGATGAATAGTGATGAATAAAAAAAGTAATGGTACCACTTTGCCACGTAATCGAGTTATCTATTAGATTAAATTGCCATGTGAAGAAGCCAAATGTGTAGAATAAACGGTGTCAGGTACACGTCAGTCGAGGAATAATAACGGTTAATAGTTCGAACTCAAGCATGTGACGGAACTGATGTTATATGACTCATTTAACCATTTTCAAACTTATAGGACTCAATAACAACAAATATATAGGATTTCCAATGTCATTTTTTAGTGTTTTTCCTTCTCAACTTCAAAATCTTTACTTTTTTTAATTCGAAATTTAAATTTTATACTGATAAAAGAGATTTAGTGTAATAATATTGTCCTCCATCAGAGAATTAGAGATCCGAGTTCAAAACTTAGGTCGACTAAGTAACCTATGTCGGAACTCTCTAGTCGACCATACGTCTAACCCCTTAATTCCAACCAATCAACCCTTCAAACCTATTACCGACTGGCAGCATAGCTCAGGCGGCCCAACGGCTATACCACGTCACTCGTCAACTCCTAACTTTGGTAGAGTTTATAAATATTCCAAACTCATTGGGTCGGGTATCTAACCCCGAGCCTTGTCTCTCTATAATACTCATCTTCTTGGCACCCCAAATTGCATCTCTCGGTCCCCTCATTACATCTCTCAAACCCCTCTCTAGATTTAAGTATTGGATGGTTGATCCATCTTAACCTAACAGCGACCACGCTAGACTTTCTTGCATATTTTTAACTGAGTCGCGCTTTGTCCCGTGGGAGTTTCAAACAGTTCACAATCTGCTTTATGAGCCTCATACTAGCTCGTTCACCGTGCACACGCATCGGAAAAATCAATGCTTCCATTCAAAGGACTCGTCAATTCTTTTAAGTATGCTTTTACCAATTAAACAAGAAAAAAACACCGGGAGCCCTATATATTTTTCGACTCTTATAAGTGAGTCTTAAATGTTTTAAAATGATAAATCAAGTCATATATATTATCCGCATTACAATATCGAGTTCTTTTATTCGACCACTGTTACTTTAAACTGATGTGGCATCGAGACATGTCAGCTTAAAGTAACGGTAGATGACGGAAGGACTCGATATTGTAAGGCAGACAACATATGAGACTTGATTTATTACTTTGAAATATCTACTACTCACAAGAATCCAAAAATATATAGGACTCCCAATGTATTTATAACCTAATTAATCGATAATCTTAAATACATGATATATTAGAAAATGTGGTATAGATCACAAAAGAGAGTTCACATAGTGGCAACGGGATGTGTATATCAATATAGAGATTAAAGGTTTGTGTCACCTGTTGTGTACAAGATAAATGTGGTGGGAGCTGTGAGTTTTTTGAAAGACAGTTCGGGTTTTCAAAGGAAGGCCTGTCGGGCATCTTCCGGAGATTGTGAGACACGTTTCACCGCTTTTTCTAACAAAATTACATATCCGGACACATGATTCTCTCGCTCTCTCACAAACTTTACCGTTTGTTCGTCCCTCATTGTCACTTTGCGACGCAGACACCACGTATAGAGCTTTATCTCTCGAGAAACGGTCCGTCTTTACAATTTGCGATAAAGTCTTCTATCGGTTAAAGTGATTATAGTCTATGTCAATAATAACGTGATATATTCATTGTCTAATCAAAACTTGACATCTAATAAATAATTATACATATATTTACTAAATCTTAAAATTTCTTAAAATGTAAAAAAAATCCTGATAAATATTGAGCTCTCATTAAATAAGTATATAAATAGTGAATTTTGATTAGATAGATATATTATATTAGCATTACTTGTGTGGTATGATAGCTCCATTAAACAATTTCTCTTGTCCTTCGGTAATCCATTTAATTCTTTTGGTAATTCCACGCTACACCGTATCCCTTTTACATCCATGAACTTCTTTTATAATTAAAAAAAATTCATAACTATCGTTTATGAATTAACTTTTACCGTGCCCCGTCAGAGAGTAATGCTAGTATCTTCTAGTCTCGAAAGTCGGCATCTCACATAATAGATAGAGTCATTTTGTTGATAAGATTTAGAGCTGTCCCATTTCAAAGGTTAACTTTCAAAATTGCCTTTTAATCCTCTATTAGATGCTCTTATCCTGAGAGAGCTTTTGTTAAGTCTACCATGTGCATCGACGTGGTGATTCTCCATTTAAAGATGTCAGCGCTTGTCGAAATAAAGAAACTTATAGAGCATCCATGTAAAGAAAGTTTCGGTGAGCGGTCCAGAGGAGAAAGTCATGTATCTAATAGAATCAATCAAATCAATCAGTCATTTTAGGTTTTCTTTTATTTTAAACTTTATTAAAAAATCTTAAAACTAACTTAATCATGTTGGCTCTTAACATCACCTCAACATTGTCACATAACATACATGTTATACACACTACTTTCTACATGAAGAGAGTCTTCTTTGTTAGGTTATACACGAGACAGTACTTATATAGTATCAAACTAATGATATTTGACAACTTTAATGTTTTCTTTTTTAGACAACCCTAACGATAAAAATTAAGTCTAGAAATAGCTATTGATTTTTGATATTGCGCAAAAACTATTATGTAATATACCCATTACTCACGCTACTTTCTCCCAACCGTGAGGGATCTAACGTGTCTAAACATAACCTTAGATGCTGATAGATAGACCTTCTAAGGGAGAAAGTCTCGTACATAACGGGTATGTCACTTAACAGTACCTACGTGATATCACTAATTACTAAAATTCAATTATTTTTAAGGTTATTTTTTCATTCTACGTTTCATAGGAAATCTTAAAATAATTGAATATTGTTAATTTGTGACACTATGTAATTATTTCACAACAATCTGAGAGTAGAACTCGGAGGTAAATGCCCATTTGTGAACCATCTTGTTGAGGAATAAATCTCCCATCACACAAGAATGGATTGAAACCTGAAATATAAGAGAATTGATATACCACCACTTATAAGAATCAAGCTTTTGCATGAATATCAATATAATTACTCAGAGGTTCGGTGGAGATTTTACACATCAAAAGCTTGATATTTTTTTGTAGAGATATAAATCTCATATTCGAGAATTAATAAGTTGAAACTCAGTTTACAAAGAGAGTCAATACCATCAAACTATTAATTTAAATTTTTGGATCGGATATGAGCTTAATCTCCTTTAAACTTGTTGGATGTTTTACACTTTTGATACTAAGCATCGGTACTGGTACTAGGAATATCATGTATTGTTTCACGTTGTAGGCGTTAATCCAAGAGGCAGAAGAGGTCTAATTACTTCCTGAAAGGAGCTGAACTGTTGGTTGCTCGATCGGGCTGTACTTTGAATGGCAATAGCAAACAGAATGAAACTTAGTCCTTCGCCCGGTTTTGTAAGAGTTTTAGACTCATGTGATGGTATCTAACTCGCTTATATTTTGTGGGTGTGTAATTTTATCTTTCAACATCCATTCTAATATGATAACATAGCCCACATTTGTCACATGTGTTTAAGTACCTTCCATCAACAACTAATAACTAGTCAGACATTTCTCTTTCATACTCAAACGAGGGGAACGGTTGGTATAAGTTGTACTTTTTATATACTTGATTTGTTGACCATAAGTTGAATTGGACCTCAACAACTTACCACGAGTACGAAGGTGAATGCAAAGCGGACTCTCCATTCATGGATAAAGAAGATGCAAATAGAAATCAACCATGAAGGAGCGCCAAAACAGGAAGCTTTTATTCCTAATTCGATTAATAACCTTTTTTGAGGGAAAATATGGATATCTTTTTTTATACCCAATTGATCCCAGTGTTTATTTCTTAACCAAATGAAAACATGTTTTGGTCGGAAAGGGGTTGTTACTGCGGTGGTATTTACCATCAACCTCAGAACAAATGTTTATAAATTCAATTTTTATTGATGAGATTCTCTAAACTCTTTTATTTTATCATCTGCATGGATACGACGCTTCCTTTCAATTAAAGAAAAACAGAGAAGGGCCTGTGAATTGTCACGAAAGTCGAACCGGTTATAGTTCTTCAGATGTGGATATGATTCTTATCCATATTTCCAACAATCTACTTGATGTGGAATATGCGCATAAGAATTATAAAGCAAAAGGCAAGATATCTGACAACTTTGACAGAATCATTGTTAAATGAATGCGCCTTGCTTTAAACTGAGAATCTCTAGGAATTGCTTCCTTGCTCAGATAGTTGAAGAACTTTTTAAAGACGTGGCTCATGTGACAAAAATTTTACTTTCAAGAACAGCAACCGAAGTAGCTTTTTTTTTTTTTTATCATAAACGCAACTTAAAGAAGAGATAAATTAAAGGGATGGGGAGAATCTCACTAACGAGAGTTAAACATAAAATTTTTTATCCTAACTCATGAACGATGATATTAGTATACCAAAATAATTCGAGCAACTGAGCCATTAGTTTGCTCTAAAGCTTCACTTTCGTTGCAGAAAAGGATGAAGGTGTGGAGCCCAAAGTCATAGTGCATTCGGGCTTTTGAAATAGGCAAGAGAGAGCTTCTGCATGTCCCATTGGCTTTTTGTTTTCCTTTGCTTACTTTTTTTTTTCTTTTGTGAATAAAGGAGACACATATACCTAGGAAGAATAGAAAAAAGAGGGAATAAAATGAGTAAAGGAAATTCTACTGGTGAGATTAAATCTAGAGGTAGGTCATGTAACGAGAACGGTGCTAATGGTATGAAATCCTCTTTATGAAATATAAAAGCATGGTATTGCATTAATTGGTTGATTAAGTTGGGTTGAAGGTTTTTCAATAGAAAAGTTGAGACCAATTTTAGGGGCATTCATAGACTTTTTCCACAAATTTTAGTACGTACTTGTCTTGGACATAGTGAAATTCATCTGGAACAGCATATAGTCATATAAATGATAAATAAAGCACCCATTTCAACCAAAACACAGGTGAACTTTGACAAATTTTATTAAGGTTCAAGGAGTGCAAGGAATAGAAATATATGTGACAGTATGGAGGCTCAATTGATGAGAGTAAAATTTATTTCTTTATCCAACGAAATTACAATAGTTTTTTTTTTTAACTATTTACGACGAAGTGATTATGAAAAATAAAGAAAAGAATATCAAATAAATCTGCATAGACGATATAAATCTTAACACCAAATAAAATTAATATTTAAATATTTAAATTACCTTGTTCGTTCCTCGTTCGAAATCCTACTTTCAAATGATAATAAAATCAAATATTGACTCTCCTTATCAAGATGAACATGTGACACTGTAAAATTCTCATCTTCAATCTCGATGTGAAAAATATAACCCTAATCCAATACGAACATAAAAAATATTTTCTCTTTCGTTGATCAAGTAGTGAACTTCCTTTTGAACAAAAACCCATACTATATCTATAAGTACAGTGGTCAACACCCGTTTTATATCACATCGATCAAGCATCTATGAAGTGCCCAACAATTGCCTTATATCTAGTATCAACTCGTCCATGACAAATTTTAAATTTTATATAAGGTGAAAGAGTATAAGGAGAAAGTAGATACATGCTAGTTAAAGGATCTAACTCAATAAAGTAAAATATAACTTTTTTACTGAGGGCCTAGCTAGAGTATTATAATAGTTAAATAAGCTTGTATTAAAAAAAATCAGTTTCTCTATTAATGATGATGAAGAGTAAATAATAGGAATATCAAATTATTACGCCTAAATGACATCAGTATGATATAGAACAAAACTAATAAGTCTCAAAAGACGGTTTAATACAGTTAGTAATACTCCTATTCTGTATTCTAGAGGTCTTGAGTTCAATATGATTTCATGTGCCCCTTTTATCCCCTCTTCCTTCTACATTTCCTAGACTACATGCATTCTTCGTATATAAAAAAAAGTCTAATATCTAAATTTTTGTATGTACTTGATATCCAATCTTATATTCTCTATTAACAATAGAATCAAATAAATTGTAAGAGCATGCCTTACTTCCGGAGTAAAAATATTCAGTAGTATGGTGGTTTGTCAGATTAGAGGGAAGTGGAGGTGGAAAAATGGAAATGGGCTAGAACCACAATATGATCTTTGATGAGATATTGACTCGCCGATGGATAAAAATGATGTGGTTTTAGAGAATTAATTTGAGAACACGAATCGGGTATGGGTGTATTTGAATGTTTCTTTTCTCTCTTCGTTTTTTTGTAGCAGTGAAGTCCATTATGCCCTAACTAATTCAGTTCGAGCTCACTGTCTATTGTACACTAACTAATTCAGTTCGAGCCAGGAGGATCCATTAGAGGTAAGACTCTTTCAAGGTGAATTATCTCCATTTACAATATTTGAACCCGAGGTGTTGTTTAAGGAAAAAATGCATTCTACCATTTTAACTAATCCACTTTCGTATATTAAGACCACTTTACCAGTATTTCAACATTTTAGTTGGAGAGAAGAGAGAATAATTGCTCATTAGACGTCCGGATATCAGTGATACACAAAAAAAAGAGAGAATAATACTTCAAAGAGAGAATTATTTTAACTGAAATGAGTTTGTTGCCTCTAAATAGGAAAGTTGATATATTTATAAACTTTTTACCTGTTGATGATTATGTGATGTAGTTAATTTTTTTATGATTTGAGATAGTTATAAGGATTCAAATGTTCGATTCGTGCAAGGCATGAATAATTTTCTAGAGTAATCTGATACTGCTGCTGTTGAAGTTAAATGGGTGTTGCACAGGGACCTTACGGCACCTAGTATATTAGTTTGCTGATTGTTCATGTCCTAGAGCTACTGCTAGTTATTTATAATTATACTGCAAGATATCATTTACTGGTTTATTACTTATTTGTGCAATAACTGGAGACATTTTAGCCAATATTAATTAATGAAAGTAATTATAACAAGTCCATTATCAATTTTCAACCTGGACAAAGTAGGACTAGCAACCAGCATGACTCAGTCCTTGCATGCTATATTTCACTCTTGTATTATGTTTGGTATGCTTAAATTGAACAGAATGGAATGAACATCTTAACATTTTTGTTGAGAATGGCCACAAGTCATAACTTGAAGACCGGAAGACTTGAAAAACGAATTAGAAATTAGATTCAAGATACAACATAGGTGCGAACAATGATCATTGGCGGAGATAGCGGTTGAAAGCACAGAACATCTTGGACACAATCATTTTGGATATTTGAAAGATTTTGTGTATATTATTTCCTTATTTGAATGTGATTTCCTAAATCTCATAATCTATTTATCTAGAAAATATATTTAATAAATATTAAAACATATTTTGTAAATGTGTAAATAGGAAGAGGTCTTGTATCTATAAATAAGGTCTAATATGAGTCATGAAAGTGTGCCTCGGTGCTGTCAAACCCGAGGCGTTGTGGCCAGTGTGAGAGAACCCAGTGATAGATCTTTCTGATAAACTCCTCCATAATATGAGAGTTTGAGAACTTCAAAGATCGAGTTTATAACTTTTCTCTACATGTGGTTTGTAATTGGGCTTGGGATCATTGGTGGTATCCCTGATCGCTATAATCTCTTGATTTGATGCAGTGAAGTTTTCTACTTTGTCTATGGTTGTTTCCCTCCGAGTTGAGAGTTTTTCTGCGTATATCCCATGTCAAGTTTCTAAATTTATTATTTCATCATCTCACGTGGTACATCCCAAGATCCAAAGGGTTGTATCAGAACTATCCAGCTCCTAACAAATAGTATTAGAGCTAGTATTTGGACAATTGAAGATGTCATGTGTGAGATTCAAGGTGGAGAAGCTAAATGGGATCAACGACGTTGGATTGCGATTGATAAAGATGAGAGCTTTATGGGTCTTGCACCGCCCAAAGGAGTATGAGGAGGAGAAGTTTGGTCAATTCTGATAGTGGTAACAAATCTTGAGTGTGAAAAGTAAACATGTGCAAGATATTGTGCCCTATTGGTAAGATCTCAAAATTTCTCATGAATGAATATGTGTCCTTTAATAAATCTATTCTGATCGAACATGTTAACAAGTAAGAGAGAAAATAAAGATTCTACCAATCTAGCAATCTATTTAAAAGTCTTTATCATTTATTCTGTTTATCCACTAAACTAAAAAGATAATAGTACCCCTAGAATATACATAAAAGGTTTCTAATACTCTCCCTCAACCTGGAGCACAAACATTGTAGGCTCCCATCTTGTTACAAATATAAGCAACTTGACTATGCCCTCCAAAGACTTTGTGAATAGATCGGTGAACTGATTTTCAAAGGCTACATGACTGCTCTTTATATCTGCAATCATCTCACGAATAAAGTGGCAATCAACTTCGATGTGCTTTGTTTTCTCGTGAAATACTGGATTTAATGCAATATACATAGCTGCTTTGTTATCACATATCAACTCCATAGGTTGAGAATGTTAAACACCAAGCTCTTACAACTATATCAACTCACAAGTAGTATGGGCCATAGCTCTATATTTAGATTCTATACTAGATCTAGCCACCATAGATTACTTTTTACTTTTCCAAGAAACTGTATTACCACTAACAAAAATATAATATCCTATAGCTGACCTCCTATTCAAAGGAGAGCTAGCCCAATCCACATTAGTAAAACGTTGTAAGAGAGTATGATCATGATCTCGATACAATAGGCCTCTACTAGGAGCATTCTTAAGATACCGTAGAATACATATAACAACTTCGAAGTGACTTGTCTTTGGTGAATCTAAAAATTGACTGTAACATGACATAAAAATTCAGCAGAATTTTCCCTTAAAATTGGATATTCCAAACAAGAAAAATAAAACCTGTTGTAAAATATTTAAAATGACCAACCAAATTCCAACATATAACTTCAAAAATCCTCCAAAAATAACATTTTTAAAACCGTGCCAAAATTTCCCGGTCGCAACGTATATTTATGAATCACAAGTATGTATAAACTAATTCTCATGAACCATAAAAACCAACTACCCAAAACCTTCTTTGACCCCCACTAAACTAATTCTGCTAGCAGTGTCCATCAAGTTGACCTTGAATAAATCTGTAAAAAAATAATATGTGGAAGGCGTGAGTCCATCTTAGTGAATATTCAACTCTAATGTAAAATGAATTATCTATAATTAATTATTAATAGAACAATCATACAAAACTTTTCAAATCAAACTTATACCTCTTATTAACTGTATCACTGTAATAATAACTTAGATATATTAGTCTTTTTAGCATTAGCACAAATACCATTTCGTAAATTATACTTATACATACCTTAGCTCATTCATGCAATCAACATATGAGAAATTCAACTTCACACAACCTAATCGCACATCCACATTTAGATCTTATTAACATACATTTCACATCAATTCAATCAACTAAGACATGTAAAACGAATTCACAATCAATGCAAATAATACATTTCACAACAAGTACATTTTTGAGCCAAAGACCACAAAAAAGCCAGTGCACCAGACTTAAGAAATAATTAATATAGTCATGGGGCCACATTTCCCATGTGACAGGGTTCTGGCGATATTGATACTCCTCTCTCCGACGATATCGCGCCCTCGTACCATAATCAATATTAATTTTCCTGCCAATCTCCCGATACCCTTCATCTACACACCACACTCCACAAAGGCTGCCCATTACCCAGTAGCGGCAAGAGCAATTTTAATTAACTTTTTTTTATATCTCACTGGAAATCAATGATAAATTGTTTCGCTGGGCATTGGCGGGAAACTATCTCTCTGCTTTCACTTTTCTTTATTTTTATCTTTTATTTTTCTAGCCCATTTATACTCAGCCAACTTAGTGGTTACCATGGCTATATTTAATCACTATACATCATTCACACTGTAGACAAATCAATCAATCAATCATAATTGAATCTCACATTCAACTACTCAATATAGTACAGTAAGTAGCATCTCAATCAAGCATCAATATAATCCAATCGTTATAATACTATCAATATATTACAAACCAAAAACATCACTATAACAAAGTTAGAACATCAAATCATATATTTATGTACTGAATCACATGGCAGAGGAACCAAACAATCATACTTGAATCATAAACATGATAACTCATAAGACCATTATCATATAAATCATTTCATATTATATATTTATATCATTTTACAATAGAAAAGAATACTCACAATCGTTCTAAGATAATTACTTGTCATATTGAGCCATCCGACTACATAGTCTCCATCTCCTTAGTTACTGCCTAACAATTTATAAACAGTTAACAAGAATACATTATACAAGGATACACAATAACCCATATTTAGTTAATCTATTTGACTAGAATTCTTCTTAAATGAACCCAAATCTTTGGTTTAACGATTTTTAGAAAAAATACTTGTATGGTAGTATCCTATTTAGAATTATTCAATTACTTGTAGTTTTGTTTAACATTAACAATTCGATCAAATCACCCTTCAAATCAGTATCTTAGCTAGCGCTTATTCTCCTATCATATCATTCACAATAAAATTTAAGATATATTATATATGTTTATACTAAAAATGATTCCAAAATTTATTTTAGGATATTATTTATTATACCTTTATCAATCCTATGACTTTCACCTATTAAGTTAAAACTCATAAAAACATATCATTCTAACTAAATTGTACTAAATTATATATATAACATTGAATGATATAATTTATTTAATTTGAACTGGACCTCAATTACCTTCAATTTTTCCTCCCGATTTCCTTTGTCTCCGCAATTCTCTCCTGTGCCCTCTATGTTTTCTCCTTTCTTTTTTTCGCCCCTAAAAGTGAAAGATAATCAGAAGCTACATATATATACATATATGCTTATAGAGTTTAATATATTATACAATGATCAATCCTATTACTTTCACATATCCTATTATCCATACTTTTATACCCAAATCATACCAACTATGATATACTATCAAGTTATAAAATCTACTAAATTTGAAATGGGTCTAATTTACATCATATCTTTTTCCTCTTACTTACCCTATGCTGTCCGTCTCCATGCTTCTTCTTCTTCATTTTCTTCTTCTTCACCTCTCTCTCTATGTCTTTGTTTCCATGGAAAATTTGGACAGAATGATTTGGAAAAGACAAGGAGAAGATATATATGTGGGGTAATTGGCGGTGGAGAGGAAAAATAATAAAATAACAAATTAGGCTAAAAAGTATATTGAGCTGATGCCTATGCCCATGAGCTCAATTTCTCCCCACTACTAAAAATTTCGTCCCTAAAATTTCTTATATGATTCCGAAAGATAAAAACATTCGAGATTCAGAGCATCCTCAAGTTCCCATATACTCCTTTGACTTGCATGGATCACAATGCTTCTACTGCACCACTCTGATAATCGGTCGACTATATTGTAAGTCTATCCAATAAAGCTTGCTAATAAACAACTTCTTGAAATTTAAAGTTGAATATCGGATGGTAGGACATATAGATCAAATAAAGAAATCCATATCTTCTCGCTAATATTATATGTAGAGATCCTAAATAAATCTAGTTGACTAGAGATTGATATAGGTATATATATACAAAACATAAAAATGCTCGATAAACTCCCATAATAACATGAAGCCCGAAAATAGTCAACCCAATATATTTTTTAACCCTGCTTCTGTTATCTTCTACACTTCCACATACCAAATATGGGGCCCAAGAATAGTACACTAATAATAATAGATGACAACCATCGAATCAGTAGCAAGATTATCTAATATAGAATAGGAATATCTATACTTCTTGAATTGCAATAGAATTTGATCAGCCACTCAAAGATTTTGAGGTAAACATATCCACTATTGCTACTATATCAAAGAATATACAGGTGGAAAACCACCAACTAAATCAACTTAATCTGTCGAAGAATTCTTTCCAACTCAAGAAAATCGGCTTGAGAATCCAGAGAATGGAACCTTATAATCTTGATAGTTTATGGGAACTTGTTATGCTTATGATCCCTCAGCTCATAATTGTAAATAACTCCCCATTTCACTCGCTCATAATTAATTTAAATTCTAATATCCAACTTCCATAATCAAAAATGATATTCGTTTTCACCAAATTCGTAAAAGCAATACTAAGATAGGCAATAGCACAATCAATTAAAAATCATATTTCTTCAAGTAAAATATCAAGTAACATAATTTATTTTACCACTACAATAATTTCCTCTCTAAAATCAAGATGACATAAAAGATGTTCTAGACACAATTTATATACACCATCACATATTAAAGTAGTATGCAAATTACCACGAAAGAAATTATATTTACATGATCATCCCCAAATCAATCACAAGAATAAAGACGAGATTTCAGATTCCAACTGCACAACCAATCAAGTAGAAAGTTATATTCTTACTGTAATGCAACTCAATCACCTTCTAAAAATCATATAACTTAATTATCCGTTAATCAACTCTAAACTATATAAAATATATTACATTTATTTAATATAACAGTAATATAACATATAGCTAAAACTATCGAACTCTCCATAAAAATCTATCGGGGATTGACTAGAGTCTATAAAATCTACAACAAATGCTCTGATAACAAAATCATCATGACCTGGAAATTCAGCAGAGTTTCTCCTAAAATTTGGATATTCCAAGTAAGAAAAATAAAACTTCTTGTGAAACATTTAAAATGACCAACCAAATTCAAACATATAACTTCAGAAAACCTCCCAAAGTAACATTTCTAAGTACCAAAATTTCCGAGTTACAATGTATTTCACAAAGCACAAATATTTAAACTAATTCTTATGAGCTATAAAAACCAACTAACCAAAACCTTCTTTGATCCCCGTTAAACTAACTCTACTGCTAGTGTCCATCAAGTTGATCTCGAATAAATCTATAAAAAATTAATATGGGGAAGACGTGAACTGCATCTCAGTGAATATTCAATTCTAATATAAAATGAATTATCTGTAATTAATTATTGATAGAACAATCATATAGAACTTTTCAAATCAATCTTATACCTCTTATTAACTCTATCATTGTAACAATAATTTAGATATACTAGTCTTTTTATCATTAGCTCAAATACCATTTCGTAAATTATACTTATACATACCTCGACTCACTCCTGCAGTCAACATATGAGCAATTAAACTTCACACAACTTAATCACACATCCACATTTAGATCTTATTAACATACATTTCACATCAATTCAATCAAATAAGACATGTAAAACCAATTCACAATCAATACAAACAATACATTTTACAAGAAGTAAACTTTTGAGCCAAAGACCACAAACAAGTCGATGCACCAGACTTAGCAAACAATTAGTATAGCTATGGGTCGCATTTCCCATGTGATAAGGTTTTGGCGATAGCGGCACTCCTCCCTCTGACGATACTGCGACCTCATGCTATAATCAATATCAATCTTCCTCCCAATCTCCCCCATGCCCTTCATCTACACACCAAACTCCACAGGGGCTGATCATCACTCTCTGGCGATAAGAGCAATTTTAATTATCTTATTTTTATATCTAACTAGAAATCAACGATAAATTACCTTGTTAGACATCAGCAGTAAATTAAATATATCTTTGTTTTAACTTCTTTTTACCTTTCTCTTTATCTTTCATTTTTTTGGCCCATTTTTACTCCGTCGGTTTAGTGGTCACTATGGCTATACTCAATCAATACACATCATTCATTCTGCAGACAAATCAATCAATCAATTATAATTGAATCTCACATTCAATCGCTCAATATAGTACAATCAGTAGAACCTCAATCAAGCATCAATATAATCCAATTATCATAATACAATCAATATATTACAAATAAAAAACGTCATTATAACGAAGTTAGAACATCAAATCATATATTTATGTACCGAACCACATGGTGGAGGAATCAAACAGTCATACTTGAGTCATAAGCAGGAACAATCATCACACCATTATCATATAAATCGTTTCATATTATATATTTATATGATTTTACAATAGAAAAAAATACTCACAATCGTGCTAAAATAATCAATTGTCACGTTGAGCCATCCGAATACACAATCTCCATCTCCTTAGTTACTGCCTAAGAATTTACAAATAGATAACAAGAATGCATTATATAAGGATACATAATAACCCATATTTAGTTAATTTATTTGACTAGAATTCCTCTTACATGAATCCAAATCTACGGTTTAATGATTTAAAAAAATATATTGTATGGTAGTAGCCTATTTAGAATTAATCTATTACTTGTAGTTTTGTTTGACCATAATAATTCGATCAAACTACCCTTCAAATCAGTATCTTAGCTAACCCTCACTTTTCTATCGTATCATTCACAATAAAATTTAAGATATATTACATATGTACACACTAAAAATGATTCCAAAATTTATTTTAGGATATTATTTATTCTACCTTTATCGATCCTATGACATTCACCTATCAATTTAAAGCCCGCATAAACATATCATTCTAAGTAAATTATACTAAACTATATATATAATATTGAGTAATATAATTTATTTAATTTGAACGAACCTCAATTACATCTAATTTTTTCTTATGTTTCCTTTATCTTCGCAATTCTTTCTTGCACCCTCTGTGTTCTCTTCTTTCCTTTTTTTTGCCCAAAAAGTGCGAGATAATCGGTGGCTACATATATATGTGCTTATGGAGTTTAATCTATTCTACAATAATCTACCCTATTACCTTTACATATCCTATTATCCATACTTCTATACCCAAATTATACCAATAATAATATACTATCAAGTAATAAATCTACTAAACTTGAAATGAATCTAATTTACATCATATCTTTTTCTCTTACCTCCCTTAAGCTCTTGGTCTCGGTGCTTCCTCTTCTCCGTTTTCTTCTTCTTCACCTCTCTCTCTCTCTCTCTCTCTCTCTCTCTCTCTCTCTCTCTCTCTCTCTTTGTTTCGATGGAAATAGTGGACATAATGATTTGGAAAAGACAAGGAGAAGATGTATATGTGGGGTAGTTGGTGGGGGAAAGGAAAAATAATAAAATAACAAATCGAGCTAAAAATTATAATGGGCTTTCTAATGGGCTGATGTCCATGCCCATGAAACTGAATATGCTAGTGGAAAAAAAGGATCAAGTTGAGTAATTTTTAAATAATTTAACTTCCCAGCTAGCCTTCTATACATTCTAGGATCATCTAACAATTCTCTTTAATTAGCTACAAGCTTAATATTAGGATCCATAGGAGTATTAACATGTTTTGATCCTAACATTCCTTTTTTCATCAACAAATCAAGAACATACTTCCTTTGTGATAGAAAAATACCTAATTTGCTCTTGCAACTTCAATTTTAGTATCACAACTAACCTAAGTTTTTAGTGTGGAACTCACTTTGTAGGAATAACTTGAATCTTTGAATGCCACTGTGAACATAACTAGCAATCACCATATCATCCACATCCACAATCAACCATATTTTACTTAAATTCAAGTAATGATAGAAAACCAAATGATCAATCCCACATCTTTGGAGGTCAAATTTAGTTACACTGTCACTAAATTTGGTAAACCATGTTCTAGGAGATTTTTTTAACCCATCTAATGATTTCATCAAATGACAGATTAACTGAGACTCCTCCTCAGCAAAAAAGCCCGGAAGTTGCTTCATGTAGACTTCTTCCTCAAGATCTCTATGTAAGAAAGTATTTTTAACATCCAATTGATGTAATGGCCAATGGAAAGTAGGAACAAGAGAAATAAACAGGCAGGTAGAAGATAATTTAGCAACAAAAAATGTCTCAGAATAATCCACACCATATATCCGAGTGTACTCTTTTACCATGAGTCGTGCTTTCAAATGATCTACAGTGCCATCAGGATTGACTTTAACAATATGCACCTATTTGCAGCCAACTGTAGATTTCCCTGTAGGAAGTTCTACCAATTCCCAAGTACCATTTTGTTTTAAAGTAGTTATTTCCTCATCCATAGTTGCTTTCCACCAATATGAGACATGGCTTTAGAAAGATTTTAAGGAATCTATATGGATGATAATGAGGTAACAAAAAACAAATATGATGGAGAAAGATAGTCATATGACACAAAGTTGGATATGGGATGTAAAGTACAAGTGCGTTACCTTTGCCGATTGCTATGGAAGATCTAAATCACTTGAAACGAGATTTGAATTCGAAGGGGATGCAATGACTGGCGGATCATGTGTATCTAAAGGTGAAGGTGCTAGGGTAACTAAATGTGGATGCCGACTGTACACCTACAAAGTAGGAGGAATAGGCATGGAAACAATAGGTGGAGATGAAGATGAAGATGAAGTGTCAATAACAGAACATGGAATAGGAAGGGTTGGAGGGAAATGTTCATTTAACTCATAAAACTTATGAGATTAGGTGTAATATGGGTTAGACTCGAAAAAAGTAACATTAGCACAAATGAAAAATTTGTGCAAACTAGGACTATAACACCTATACCCTTTGTGAGAGCGAGAATATCCCAGGAATATGCATTTGAGAGTGCGAGGATCTAACTATCTATAACTAGACGAAGCTGGTGTTCAAAACAAACACATCTAAATATACAAGGAGGTAACTAAAATAGACGCTTTTGAGGAAAAAGAATTGAATGAGGAGATTTACCTTCTAATATGGAGGAATGCATCCTATTTATAAGATAGTAAGATGTAAGAACTGCACAAGCCCAAAAGGTTATTGAACATTCATTTGGAATGATAAATATCAAGTAATTTCAAGGTGCGCCTGTTATTTATTTCAGCTACTCCAGTTTATTATGGAGCTGGTGTTCAAAACAAACACATCTAAATATACGAGGTAACTAAAATAGACACTCTTGAGGAAAAAGAATTGAATGAGGAGATTTACTTTCTAATACGAAGGAAGGCATCCTATTTATAAGATAGTAAGCTCTAAGAACTGCACAAGCCCAAAAGGTTATTGGAACATTCATTTGGAATGACAAATATCCAGTAATTTCAAGGTGTGCCTGTTCTTTCTTTTAGCTACTCCATTTTATTGTAAAGTATGAGGACAAGAAGATTGGTGAATAACAAATCAGTCGTGAAAGTATTGAAAGTAGTAGAAAAGTATTCTCGTGCATTATTGCCATGAAGAATTCAAATAAGCACAGTAAACTGTATTTGAACCTTAGCATAGAAAGAACGGAATATATAGAATAACTAAGAACGAGCTTTCATTAGATAACAAAATAAATCATCAACAAACATAACAAAATATCAAAAACCTAACTTTGAGGCAACACAACTTGGACCTTAAATATCAGAATGTACCAACATAAATGGAGTTGATGCTTGACAACTGACACAAGTGGGAAAGTGAACACGGTGATACTTTCCTAACTGATATAAATCAAATTCTAAAGACGAAATATGATTCAAACTGGGTACCAATATCTTCAACTTGTCCAGAGATTAATGACCAAGACAACAACGAATTTGTAAAGTTGAAATGGATACTGAGCAAACAGTCGGAGAAGCAAATTCCTTGAAATAATAGAAACCATTAGATTCACGCCCTTTGCCAATCATCTTTTCCGTCTTCGAAGCTTTTATAACAACAGAACCAGGAAAGAATGTGACAGAACAATTTAAATGTTTAGTGAGCTTACTAATATACATAAGATTAAATAGAAAATTAGGACTATATAAGACTGAAGACAAAGAGAATTATGGATTAGGTTGGATGGTTCTGATCCCACTAACCGCAATTTGCTAAGGTTACACTAGGAAGCGACTTAGAATAACAAAGATTTGAAAACAAATGGGATGTACCTAACATATGATTTGTGGTGCCGGATCAATAACCCAAGGTTTGGAGGTAGAAGTTTTAGGACAATGGCTTAGGTAGGTTGTAGGGTTACCTAATTGAGTGAGAGAAGTAGCAGGAAGAGTAGCCTTTTGGGCTACCTGGTACTAAAGAAATTTGGAGCACTCTTTTGCAGGTAATGTGACCATCTTAGGTTTCTCAACCTTTGACTCTAAATGATTAATTAGCTCCATTGTCTCAGCATCAGCAACACTAGCCCCTCGAGGTGGCTTACCGACTAAATCCCAACACCATCCACAAGTATGGCCATCAAGCCCATAGTGAGTGCACTTGCAAAGTGGTCCTCTACCGCTATGATTGCCTAGTCCATGAAAACTTCTCCCACCTCTATGACTTTCAGATTCTATTAGAAGTGTTTATCTCTCACTAATAGGCACAATATGGCTTGAAGAGTTGTTGGAGAAAGTACGAAGTACTTGAGCATATGTTTGAGCAAGTGAAAGGGGGATTTGCTCTACCTGAGATTTCACCGGCTCAAACTCTGGTTCAAGCCTACCAAAAACTTGGTGACAACCATTTGTTCTCTCTGCTTTTGCATTGCACATACATTGGCAGAAATTGGCTAGATAATATTTAACTCCTTGTACAAGTGCTTTAACTTAGCAAAATACTCGGTAATAGATTTTTCTGCCCGCTCTAACTTGAAAAATGTTTCAGATACATCATAAATCCATGTGAGATTACTAGAATAAAGCAATCTAACATAATCCCATATGTCCTTACAAGTTTCCAAATGACCACACATATAAGCTATTTTTGGCTAAATAGAATTTAACAACAAAGGAACAAGTTGGGCATCTTCACAACTGAACTTTTTATTGTTAGATACTCTTATAAGATGATCCTCCTTTTCTTGACCTCGAAAGAATAGCTTAACAACTCTTGACCATCGTAAGTAATTGCTACCATTTAACTTACTAGTTGTAATATGTTGAGGAATAAGGGCACAATTGCTTTCGACTCAACATTGTCTCCCATGCTTCTTCACACAAAGATCCTCATGCTAATACTTCCCGAACTAGTACCAAACCCAAAAACTTCACAGATTATGCCCTGGAAGCACAAAACAGAGTGAAAAACACTGCACATTACTCAGCAAATTAGGGTTTCTTTTGTAGACCAATGCACCAACAATAGGTATAACACTGTTCATACAATTTCATACAATGTGAGCCAACAATCGAGGCATGAGCCCTCACACAATCTAGTGCCAATCCATATGATGTCCTTAAAACAATGCAGCAAAACAATCCTTCTTCTATTGCAACACCCTCTAATTCTTCTCCCTAAATTCTAGGGTTTCTCTTTTGAACATGGCTATGATACCATGTTAACATGTAAGAGAGAAGACAAACATTATATTGAATCTAAACAATTGTTTAACGTTGTTGACCCTTTATTCTATTTACCCACTAAACTAAAAAGACAATAGTACCCCTAGAACATACATGAAAGGTTTCTAATAGAATAGTTTAAGGATACAACCGAGATTAAGGTGGATGCACTTTAAAGAGAAGTGAAATTGATGAAAACTCATAACTCAGTCTGTAGATATAGAAGTTGGTAAGTTGGGGAGGCCTGTGAAGAGGCAACAACTTTTACAAGAGAAAGAACATGCTTAAGATAGGTAGAAGAAGCGGCCAAGATCACCAGGACGAATCAAGCTTTAAGGGGTGGTGATCTTCGAGAATGCTGAAGTAGTGTAAAAATCAACTTGTCGATCTGTTAGCTAGAATTCTGCAGGAATACTGACGAAGCTTAGCACCTCGAATAAGCCTAGTAAGATGAGGTTGGTGAAGCAGTCGAGGAAGGACTGACTAGTCATGCTGGAGGATGTCTCACAACAAGCCGAAATTCGAAGACTGACAAACCTGAAAAATGAGTTGGAGATTATATTCAAGATATGATATATATGCTAACAACAATCAATGGCAAAGATCGTAGTTGGAAGCATAGAATATCATTGACAGAATCTCCGTGGTTATTAAAAAAAATTTTCAGATATTATTTCCACATTTGAATGGGATTTCATGAATCTCATAGTTTATCTATCTAGAGAATAAATTTTATAGATATTGAGAAAAATTTTCTAGATGTTCAAATAGGAAGGGGTCTTGTGTTTCTAAATAAGGTCTTGTACGAGTTGTGCAAATATGCTTTTGAACTATGAAACCTTGGGGGTTTTGAGAAAGTCTAGTGAGAGATCTTTCTAATAAATTATTTGATAACATGATGGTTTGAGAACTTGATAGATAGAGTTGTGACTCTCTTTTTATACAGTTTGTAATGTGACTTGTGATTAACTTAAAGACCGCATTCTCCAAATTGATTTAGTGGAATCTCCTACTTTGTCTGTAATTGTTTTCCTTCGAGTTGAGGGTTTCTCCACATATATTATGTTTCAAAATTTTGAATTTCTCATTTTATTATCTTCCTTGGAGCATCCCAAAACCTAACAAGTGGTATCTAAACGATTCAGATCTTAACGCTTTCATTTCCTATATTTTATTATACGCATTTCTTTAAAATAATTTTTTATCATCTTGGTGGAATGGAGATTCCTTAAAATGAGTTACAGAATGTTCATGCAATCATCTCTATCAATTTCATTCCTTTGAATTTTTGAAATAAACCTAAAGAACTACTAGGTTCCTCCATGTGCTATATATTCTGTTATTATAAAACTCATTTTATTCAATTTCTCTCTATTCTTTCCTACGAAATGTTACTATTAACTGAGAAAATACAAGTATAATTAGGGCTGAAAAAGGGATTCCTTATACCAAATAAAGCACAGCTAAAGGATGAAAAAGCTGGGGTTTATAATGGAGTTTGAACTGCCAAAATTACAACTCGAAGCTACAACTTAATATATACTGAAAGTCCAGAATCTTTGAACATAAATAGGATTTCCTCCTCCAATGGAATGGCCAGAAAATGGGCTGGGCTTATCTTTTGATATTTTATGATTATGTTATCATCGATTGCAAGTTGAGTGGGTCGGCATTCTCCAAATGGGAGGAAATCACATTACGCTCCAAATCTAATAGTGGGCGCTTCAAATATTCTTCGGTCTAGGCTTCTTCCCTTTCGGCCAGATGCGAAGCCCAATCGGCCGTGGCCAACCTCTGTTTTCTTATTCTTGCCGCTAGATTTTTGCCGCGATATACACACATCCTATCCTTCAATCTATGGTCAATGGTCAATTCGTCCTGGTTCCAAATTGCAAGCTCCAGATCATGGCGGCGTTCGAGACGCCTCCATCTCTATTCACTTCCTTCCAATTTCAAGGAACAGTGAACTCGCCTACCGCAATAATGTTATCCACTAGCACGAAAAACCAAATCATAAAAAATGATCAACTGGTGGACCACGACCTTGATCTTAATCGCTGATTTGACATTGACAGCAGATTTTTTGAGATATTTGTATTCGAGCTGTATATACTATGTCTTTCTATACTCTCCATGTTTGACAATTTTTATTGTTGTGGCTCCACTATCGACCGACTTCCCGTTTCTCTCTCCCACTGTGGTCCACGCTTGAGTATTGAAGTGCACACTGCTCTTTGTTGGGGCTCTGGGGAAGGCAAAGACAAACTTGAGCTTTGAGTCATGGAGAGTACGATGAAGGACCTGAGAGTTGAGGCCACCGTGCTAGATCCCAAGTCGTACACCTGTGGCGAGGTCGAGGACGTGTACAGTGAGGATCATGCCATAGAGGATCAGCTCATAACCCCCTGGACCATCTCTGTTGCCAGGTCAATCTCTCCAAGCTTCTCGTGGTTTTTGGACACAACAATTATTTGAAGTTTCGATCGTCTTTTATCCCTATGATCTGTGGTTCAAATTAACAAGAATAAGCTCACTGAGCTGTGAAGGAGGCATTTATTGCAAAGGTTTACCTTATGCATAAACTGAACAGCCTTCAGCTTTCTTCAGTCGCTCTTAAATTATTTTAGTGGAAATTCCTAATTTCCATTGTATGTGATCAATTTTCCACTTTTTGCTGTGTTAAAGATGTAGAATAACAACGTTGCAGGTTGACATGTATATGAGGAAGATATTGTGGTCTTTGACTCTTGCAGAACATCTACCTCTTTGATATGTTAGACATGAAATTCTCTGACAGCAGCATCCGGGGATTACGAGGATAGAAAATGTCTTTGACATATTGGGTAGTTTGTACTTGTACCTGATTAGGGACAGAATTTCTAGCACTTTCTTACTTTTATCCCATAAAATATGCCAACTGTTCTGGACCGTAACATGAAAAAAATGGGAGAAAAGACAGCACAAAGTTGCGTGATACAATCATCATATTTGTGATGAAACCTGGTTTGAGTGTTACTTTCTTTTTTTTTTTTTTGGTCGCCAGCCACGGTATCCAAGCAGGCCCCACCAGCGGTGAGATGGCATCTTTCAGCCAACGTTACTTTCCAGGTAGAATTCATGCCTACTTATTGATATGTCCGTATTTTATGTCAAACATGTTAACTACATAATTTCATCACTTCCGACCATTTTCTATTCGATGTTGTAGACACCCGATTTTGACCCGGTCAAATCCCGTTTCGTTCCTTTTGGTATCCCATATTTTAAAATTTTAAAATTTCTATTTTTATCTTTATTTTTATTTTTATTTTATTCTATTTCATGCATAAAATTAAAGCAAAAGTGAAAATACAAAAAAAAAGGTTTTAAGTGGATGGTGAATACAGTGTTTATGGACACTTAATTTTGATCCGGTCAAATCTCAATTCGTTCCCATTGGGGTCCCATATTTAAATTCTATTTCAAATTTAATTTTTTGTATTTTGTCCCGTTTTATTTCGTACGAAACAAAAAGGCAAAAATTTGCACATTGAAATGAAAAAAAAGTTTTTTTTGAATAGTGCAACACTGCTCATCGTCTTCCCCAGATTCTCAACAGAGGCGCGGAGGCTTCACGGCCAGCCACGGGTGGCCTTCTCGGCCACTTCCGACCACTTCTGGCCACACCGGCGACTCCGTCGAGCTCCCAGCTCCACCCCGAATCCATCCCCGTCCATTCCCGATCCTATCTCTCTCCCTCTCCGGTCACTTCCGTTCATTCTCTCTCCACCTTTCGGCACCGAAATCATCTGTTCCGCCTCCGTATCCGCCTCCTCTGACATCCACCGGTGTCATCCATCAATGAGCTGCCCTTGCTGACCTCCCCGATCCTTTTCACACCGGCTCTCTCTCTCTGTCCCCCCTCACAGCCGAGATTCGTACCACCGGCTGCCGTGCACGGCACCTCCTTCTGATCGGCCGTCTGGCGCCGTCCTGTTCCGGCCGCCTCTGTTGACTTGCCCGGACCTCTCTCGTTGCGGCCGTACTGTTCCTGGCCTCCCGCAGTCCGACTGCCGTCTCCTCTGTCTATTCCATCTCTGTTCGTCACTTTCTTTATTTTATTTTATTTTATTCTATTTTCGTTTCTCCTTTCAGCCCCTAAAGTTTCTGGTGTGTTACATTTCAGCCCCCACAGCATTTCCTCTATAAATATGCCATTCATTTGCAGGTTTTGGAGATCTTAAATACATCAAAAATACACATTGAACTCTCTCTTGAATATCTACTCTTAGACTCATGTGTTGAGCAAAAAAAAATTCAAGAATCTTCATCCCGTTCCAAATTCGGATCCGCCGCCAACCCGAGCCCGATTCCGACACCAACTTGGAGTTCTTCATCGATCCGAGCCGAGCCCGTGCAAATCATCAAGACCAAGCCCGAGTCCATGTTAATCGACGAGTCTTCCTCAAATCCTGAAGGTGCTCGGGTTCGACATCAACCAAGCCGAAGTCTTGTTCATTCCTCGACATCGTCATCATCGTCGGTTGTAGGTATAACTTCTTGATCGGGATTTAGGCCTTATCCTCGTAAATAATTTCTTTTGTTTTCTTTTATTTTCTTTTCTCCTTTTCAAAAATATTTTACGAAAAATAGAAAATACAAAAAAAATGAGAAAAAAAAATGAGAATTCATGTTTTCATGAAAATATGGAAAAGGATCCTTGGAAAAAATGAAAACTTGTTTTTTTTTTTTGGTTTCCCACCCGGTGTCCGGTACCCGAAGGCTGGCCGACTAATCCGGATTCGGGGTACTGTCGGGCGGTTTCCCGGGGACCCCTCCCAAGAAGGTCTGCTGCGTTCACAGGGGCTCGAACCCGGCACCTCTGCTTAAGCGACACAAGCCCCTTCCACTTGCGCCAACCTTCGTTGGTAAAATGAAAACTTGTTAGTTAGGTTTTTTTTAGAATGAATATATATTGCTCATTTTTTTTAAGGAAATATAAGAAATGACAAAATGGAAAAATAGAAAAATCAAGAAAATCAAGAAAAAATATTTTTTTATATAAGAAAATCGGGGAATGACTAAGAAATGGGTTGTGCAAAAATCGTAATGATGAAAAAGATCGTTCAAAGTCGGGTTTCAAAATTTTGTTCATAAACCCGACCACTTTTTCGAAGCTTTTAGATCAGCTCTGGGGTCAGAAATATGTTCTAAAGTGGGTCTAAAATATTTCCTAAAGTTTAGGGATCATTTTTTGGAAGTCTCAAGTCTTTTCGGATCGAATCGGAGTCTTTTTATCAGTCTTTTTAAAACCAGCCCAGCACCATTTCGAATTTTCCAGCTCTGTTTCTGATGCTTCTAGTGTGTTTTAGAATGGTCTTAGATGTCGTGAAAATTTGGGGGTCTATTTTGAAAATTTTGGATCGTTTTGGGATCGATTCGAGGTTTTTTACCTTTTTTTTTTCTGTCCAGATTGATTCCGAATTTTGCAGATCTGTTCCTGATGTCATTTTGTGTGTTTAGGAGTGTTCTTAGGCATTGTTAAAGTTTAGGGTCGGATCTTGAAAATTTAAGATCATTTCGTATCGATTCGGGATTTTCGTCATGCTTTGAAAATTTCACTCTAGCCCTACCCGAATTTTGCTGATCAATCCCCCATATTTTTGTGTGTTTTGAAGTGGGTTAAAGTGTATTCCAAGACTTAGAGTTTGATCCTTAAAAATTTCGAAACATTTCGGGCCAAGTTCGGGTATTTTGAAATTAGACGAATCGATTTTCGGGAGTATCTTTTGAATCTTCCAAGGGTAGATTTGTTCGGGTCCTGAACGGTTTAACTCAATTTTTGTGCCATTCCCCAATATCTCTTGTTCTTATTTTAAGTAAATGAACCCAAAAGAAAATTTTGTTGTTTCGATTCGAATAAATCTATCGTGATTTGATTGATCGATGTAAATATTGGTTGAAATATTTTATTCATGTGTATTGTTTCGATTATATGTGAGAAGGGAAAATCAATGTATTGTGTGAATCAATGTAATTGGGTGGGTGTGAGAGAGAGATGATGATGGATGTATGTAATCCCGAATATAGTGAAAATCTTTACTTTCCGCACTTAGAATAGGACGGTTAGTAGCATGCTAGGGTTGTGGTACGAATTATCGAATTTCTCTCTGGACCATTGATTCAAATTTCGATTAGGGAAATAATTGGACAAATTAAAATGTGCAAACAAACGACCTAGACTAGGGACAGGTACCAAGTTTGGGCGTATTTTGGCTTTCGAGTTTCAAGATACGTAACAGGACCTCCGAACTCAAATCTCGGTTTCAAGACCAACAACAACCTAGGTGGTTATTATCATGATCACTTAGTGACTTAGGCGCCTAAACGGCCTTAATAAACGGTTTAGTGGCGACTCCAATCCAACACCGATTCAAAGTCCCAAGCTAGGCCTCGTGCGTGCCTCATGATGATTATTCTTTTCTCAAGTCGGAAGTTTCGACGTCCGACAGATGTATCAGGAGAAGAAATTGATTAAGAACATTCGAGAATATCAAGTCCCATTGCAAAAGTATATAGCCTTGATGGACCTCGAGGTATCTAACCATTTTGAAAGAGGATAATGTCCAGACAACCTATAGACTGTGTAGTAATATAAATGTCAAATCTGAAATTTCAAAGCATCAAATCATCAGTATCTAATAATAGAGAATTCTAATCAAACAATTCTGGCCCTTTGAGTTTTTATGCATGGGAATTCTCTGGGATCTGTGTGACATTGAAGAAGAACGAGTTCTCTTTCTTCAGTTTTGCACCCCTATTATTCCCTGAACATAGATTATGAATCCATGATACTTATTCCTTTATATCTTCAGGAGAGAAATGAGAGATTTTCTACAAGCTGCTAATCGATAATGTTGAGGAGCTACTTCCAATTGTCTATACTCCAACTGTTGGTGAAGCTTGCTAGAGATATGGAAGCATCTTCAGATGACGTCAGGGTCTATATATAAGTTTAAAAGAGAAGTATGAAACACTTCATACATATTTCACTTTCTCAAGTGATACTTAGGTTTGACATGAAAATGATTCAACTCTTCTAGGGGTAAAATACTTGAAGTCTTGAAGAACTGGCCTAAGAGGAGCATTTAAGTTATTGTGGTGACTGATGGTGAGTGAATTTTGGGACTTGGTGATCTTGGCTGCCAAGTAATTGTACCATGTAAATTCCAAAAAAGAGGACATATCTTGTGATAGTAAATGTAAGTTAACCTTGCATGATGAACTCGGATGATTCTTTAGGGTAAGGGCATTCCTATGGGAAAATTGGCTCTTTACACTGCTCTTGGAGGTGTTCGTCCATCAGCAGTAAGTAAATCCAGAAAAAGGTATCTCTGCAATCATCGTTTTTAAGCTTATAATTCAATTTCCTCAGCAACATTATTGTGTCTCGGCTCATCATCTCTCTTTTGATCTTAACGATAATTTGAAAAATCTTACTACTTATTTGGCACCTTTCAATTATTGTACTAATCTTACTGTTATTATGGTACGATCTATGCTTGATTTTTTTGCACTGTAGTGCTTACCTACAACAATTGATGTGGGAACAAACAATGAGGAGCTGTTGAAGGATGAATTTTACATCGGTCTTAGACAAAGAAGGGCAACTGGCCAGGTTTCTATAAATTCTTAGCAATTTGGTCTTTTACTTATAATGTTGATTTGTTACATTACCCTTTTTCTTATAGAGATTCCGCATGCTTTTATTAGGAATATACAGACTTCCTGCATGAATTCATGACTGCTGTGAAGCAGAACTATGTAGAGAAGGTTCTTGTGCAAGTTTGAATAAATTGAATTAAATTCTTTTATCGAGATCTTTCCAAAATTTCAATTTTCTGATGCTTCTTTTCCTAGAACTTCTGTAGTTTGAAGATTTTGCAAACCACAATGCTTTTAATCTTCTTGCAAGATATGGGACAACGCATCTCGTCTTCAATGATGATATGCAGGTATCTTGTGTGACCTGAAACAGAATAGTTGCAAAATGGAAATGTACAGTCTGATGCTTTTTCTCTGCATCGCGTTATACTCTTCTTTGTTGCAGGAACAATAGTTGTTGTTCTTGCAGGAGTTGTTGCAGCATTGAAGTTGCTGGGTGGTGAGCTAGCATACCACACTTTCTTATTCCTCGGTGCTCGAGAAGTGAGTGTGTACCACTTTTTCACTAATTTTGTCTGTTATTTATTATAAACAAGTATGAAGTTATTTCGTGGAACAAATGGATTTTCTCTATTTATCAATTATTCATAGAAAACCATTTGAGTGAGAAGAACAAAGGGATCTATATGATAAAAACAACCTCTATGTCTATGTTACCTCTATTCTTGCAGAATATTTTAATAACTCAAGAGATCGGGGTCTTGAAAAAAAATTATTTATTGTGATTTTTCCTTTGTGAAATTAATGACATTTATTGCCCATATATTATCTAAAAATGTAGGCTGGAACCGGCATAGCTGAGCTGATAGCTATTGAGATGTCAAAACGGGTACTTAGATACAGCAGTTCTCTGCACATATATGATTGGATTCCACTTCCTTTTCACGCGAATACTATAGTTTAAATTCAAGTGTTTGAACTGCAAGTAGTTTCTTATTTATTCACAATATCTTGATGTTTGTAGTCAAAAGTTCCCTTAGAGGAGACTCGTCAGAAGATATGGCTTGTTGACTCAAAGGTATCAAAATGCTTGAAATATAGTTCTTGCTAGAAAGCTAAGGTAAGAAACAAAAACGATTAACCATTGTGTCATGGTAAAATTTGTCTCTCAAACTCTTTTTCAGGGACTAATTGTCAGCTACCATAAGGAGTCACTTCAACACTTTAAAAAGCCGTGGGCTGACGAACACGAACCTATCAAAGATCTCTTGAGTGTTGTCAAGGTGTGGATGTGTAACGAGCTGCTTTTTTTATCTTACTATGCCTTGGTTTTGGTTTCTCATATCGTGTATTTTTTTCCAAGCAATCAAACCGGCAATTCTGATTGGATCTTTCGGTGTCGGAAGAACATTTACAAAAGAAGTGATTGAGGCCATGGCCTCCTCTAATGAAGTAGTCTCATCTCCTAGTCAATCTTTTTAACTTGTTAAGAAAACTGTTTGTTCCCCAACCTCATTGATCGACATCGTGGTCATTTTGATGACATTTAGAAACCTCTTATTATGGCTTTATCCAACCCAACCTAACAGTCAGAGTGCGCTGCTAAAGAAGCTTGCAACTGGAGCAAGGTGTAGTCGAACTCTATTTTTCTTCAGGCAATTCTGTAGAATTACTGTCCAACAACCTCAAATTGTAGTGGAAAAAACATTGGCTAGTTTCTCACTATCCTCTTTCAAAATTCAAATTACAGGATCGAGCAATATTTGCTAGTGGAAGCCCCTTTGATCTTGTTCAGTGCGATGGCAAAGTCTTTGTCCCTAGGTAGGCTAATCTTCCTGTACAGTACATATTTCATATTTTATAGTGCAGTAAAGTTAACAATAGCAATGTTTATAGATTTTGATTTTCCTTATCATTTCAGGCCAATAATGCTTACATTTTCCCTGGATTTGGTCTTGGCTTGGTCATATTCGGTGCAATTCGTGTCCATGATGAAATGCTTTTAGCAGCCTGTAAGTCGGCAGTTCAGTAAGAGGAAAAGAAGTCCTAAGGATTTCTTTCCACCAGTTCAACATTTTCTCTTCCATGGTATGTGTTTAATATTTTCATTTCCTGCCTGACCCGTTCCATGTATCAAAAACAGTTGAGGCACTAGTTGGGCAAGTCTCAGAGGAGAACTTTGAGAAGGGATTGATCTACCCACCTTTCTCCAATATCAGGAAGATCTCTGCCCATATTGCTGCCAATGTTGCTGCCAAAGCATATGAACTTGGTGAGTGTCATTCTTACCCATGTCGTTTTCCCTAGCAAAAGGGAACAAACATTTCATGGTCTATTAATTGGTTGATGGAGTCAAATTTCTCAAATCATGTAGAATTTGCGTGTAAAATTGATGTGGACCCTAAGTGGTTTATCAACTTGCATTAGCTTGATACACCGCATCTTCAAGAATTCAAGTACTTAGGGGATTGCTATTCCAAATCGATCTTTTATCTTCTCATCTTTCGCTATTTTAGTTTTGTTTTAGGATTGGCAAGTCACCTGCCCCGCCCCAAGGATCTTGTGAAGGATGCAGAGTTTGCATGTACAGTCCCATATATAGAAACTACCAGTAGAAGCTTTAACATACCGCTTGCTTGTTCAAGAGGAAGGCGGCGTATGAGGTGTGCATGGATGCTCAGGTAATAAATGGCATGATACAGTTACCTGGAGTGAATCTTCGTGCGGAGTATGCAACTTCTTTACTAAGATATGAATCTTTGTATTTGTGGTATGATAAATTAGAACATGTTAATTATTATTCAATTTGGAGATTAATTAGCACGAACACATGTCGGCATTCCAAATCGGTTCCAAACAAAAAGATGGCATCATGTTGAGGCTAAATCAACGGGGTTTTTGTTGCAGACAATTGAAAATAATTGAGAGAATATACCATTAAACAAAAGGATCCATTGTACATGGCAGTACATTTTTCATATACAAAGTCAACGGTGTAACCATAAGACATAAATCGTACACATAATATTACTACACAATTACTCTTAAACAAAATTATCAATAGTGATTATGTAAAATCAATGAATAATTAATAATTTGGCGAATGTGCTAACGAAAATGTTAGGCAGTGGTTTAGCTGAGAAAATCTTGAAAGGATTTCAGCTTAAACGCATGCAAGAAAAAAGTTTTATAAATGAAATTCCAACGTAATTGACTGGATATCACAAGGTCTAGGTTTGAAAAAGCAAGACTTAATGAGATCGCTATGGGATTACTATTCAACTAGTTCCATTAAAAACTTAGTGAGACGAGGAGGAGGAAGGTAGAATTTATGATGTTTTAATAATTTATAAAGGACAAAATAGAATACTTCATAACTTATAAATTGCCTATTTGGGAGAGAAATGAAATCGCTTTAAAAAAGAATAATTAAAGGTTTAATTCCTTAAAAACTATCATCAAACCAGACATATGTTCTTAGCCAAAATGAATATAATGATGAGAACTAAATAGATATTTAGTGGATTTTTGTGGGAGGTACTTGATTCTTTATACAAGAATGTGAGACAATTCAAGGATATCATATTCACTAGTTAAATAATATCATAGAGTGATAATCAGAACAATTTTTGTTCATGAGGGGAGTGTTAGAAAATGACATGTAAATAAGAAATTGTTCTCATGATCAAATTGAAGAAAATTATAAACCAAAACAAATTTATATGGAATATGGGATAAGATTTATAAGTGGAACCCGTATGAGTGCGCATACCAAAGGACGACAAACCGAATCATGCATTAATAAGGTGAATGGATTTTGAATAGTTTATATGTAAAAGGTACTCTTGAATGGGTAACCTTCACATCTACATTATATAACATCGCCTAGGAAATTATATATCTTATACTCCCTCGCACGCCATGCTGGACGCGCAGACCAAATTTGATTGAATTGTGCACTTGTGTGTGAGCACGTGACGTGCACATTGAATGTCACTTTGAAAGGTGCCCTTGCACTATTACTGTAACTAAAGGTGATCAAGGTGGCATTAAACCTTGTGAGGTTGATTTAAGTCAACCAATACATTAATTGGAACCTTGATGACCAGTTTGGAGCTTTTAACAGCCGGTTCGTGTACTCAACGGTCGGTTCAAGGAATCCGATGCCCAATTCGAATTCTTAATGTCACTGGATCAACCTTCTTTTCGTAAGTTTAGCCCTTTGCTCAAACTTGCATGCGGTTTTTTTAACTCATTCTCCTACCTTTGATTTGTTGTGCATCATTTTCAGTATAGGACTTTTCTTCTGTTCAATTCGCCAAACGACTCAAAGTTCAGTGATAACTTACTACTCTTATGTTGTGGTATGTTAGGAGACAGACTTTCACATCTCTGCAATAAGACCAAGAGGGGACAAATTGTCTTAAATAATTTGTGATTACCATAGACCTCGACTTTTTTTTTTGTGTTGTTTGTATTTATATGCTCTTTCAATTCAATATTCTTAAATAATTTGATTGTATCTCTTATAATTAGGAGTGTAAATAGAAAACTAGAAACCTGAAAAATCGACTCAACCCAAATAAAAAAAATCAAATTCATGGGTGCTGGGCTAAATTTAAGGCGGTTTTTAAGGAAGAAAAAATCAGACTGAAAAATTCGAGATCTGACTCAAAAAATTGACAGGGCCTGAGACCAACCCAAAAATTTTGTGAAGAATAATATTATATGTTATAATCCATCTTATTATTAGATTTTGGTAATACAAATAATATTTTTAATATTTTTAAACTTGAATCTTGATTTATATTGTGTTAATAGAGAAAAATAACATCACTCACCCACAACTTTTTAATACTAACACCAGTTTGTAGCAATTTGAAAAAATAACACAATTTTATGCTAAAAGTCAAGTTTGCCCCTCTCACCCACTCCCAACTCACCTCTCCTCCTGTAGCCACTCCTCCTCACGGCGACCGGCGACGAGCATCTTCGGTGGGTCGACCGGTGACGAGTAGCTCAGGGGCATCGGCCGGCAAATCTTGGCGTCGCCTCACAGCCGCCTGGGACAAGCAAGTCGGGTGCTTTTGGCTGGCAGATCTGGCCATTGACTCACAGCCACCACTGACAAGCAAGTCGGGCGCTAGTTCGTCGGGCGTCGGCGCTAGTGCGTTGGGCGACTGGTGACAGTGCATCGGGCACCAAGTGATGGTGTGGCATGCAGCGAGCTCCGATGTGCAGTTTAGCAGGAGGAAGAAGAAGAAAGAAGGAAGAAAGAAGAAAGGAAAGAGAAGAGGAGAAGAGGCGGGGCGAGGGCTGGGAAGGAGAAGAGAGAGAGATTAGGGGTGAAAATGAGGGGTATTTAGGGAATTATGAAAAAATTAGTAAAAGAAATATATATAATAGTGCTACTTTTGAAAAGTATTATACAGTGATGCTAGTTATAAAACTCATCATTTTATTGGTGCAGGAAAATTTTTTACCTCATTTATATTTATATTTTTAATCTTCTTAGTGCACTAAAATATTTATAATTAGTATTTCTCATTTATCTAATGAATTTATTTTATTAATTTGGATTAAATATATTATAATATTAAAAATTAGGGTCGAAAAAATCGAATCCGAAGTGATAAGTTTTCATACCCCTTAAATGGTTCTCTGTACGATCTTTTAGCTTAAAAAACATACCCGAAAAAATTTGAGGCCCAACAATTTTCATGAAAAACTACCGACCCAACCTATTTATACCTCTACTTGTAACACGATTTTGTGTCATGAAATTTTATTTTCAATTCCCATTATATTGTCATATGAGATTTAATATATTGTTTATGGCACCCTGTATCATATCAATACTGGAAGTCATCTTCCATTTCATATAATATCAATGTCTGAAGACTTTTCAGCTTGAGAAAATAGATTAGATGGGAAAATATGTGGGGTTGTACTTTCCAAAACACCCTGACTTTAGACTTCCTGAGCAGTGGCGCAGCGTTGAAGTCATCCATTGCGTTCTTCCGCATCTGAAGACCCAATGGCACAATGCCTTGAGCATTGTTGCAGGACCTGCAAGACTTCCTTCATGGAAGGCCTCTTGGAGGGCAGGGTTCCCGTGCAGATGATCCCGAGTTTGAACATGGAGCTCATCTCGTTGAGGTAGCATGGCTCCCTGATCTCCTCATCCAAAGCGTCCCAAATCCGGTCGCCTTCCTGTATGTGGCACCATGCCCACTCGGCAAGAGACATGTCCTCGTTTCCGTCGGTGGCCTCCCTTCCTGTGGCCATCTCCAGGAGAACTACCCCAAAACTGTAGACATCTATCTTTTCATTTACCCTTGTCGTGTGGGCGAACTCTGCCAATTTATTCCAAAAGAAGAAAAATTAGGAGCGCAGTTGTTCCGCTTTGAAAGAGAGTTGATTAGTTGGCAGAAAATTATAACCACAAAGAATAATACATGCTTGGTACCAGGAGCAATGTACCCGAAGGTACCAGCAACAGCCGACACGGTATCAGGTTCCCCTGGCTTGGTCAACATCCGGGCGAGGCCGAAATCAGCAATTTTGGCATTGAATTCTGAATCTAACAGGACATTACTCGACTTCACGTCCCTGTGAATGACCGGAGGCGTGCAATGATGGTGCATGTAGCAGAGGCCCTGAGCAGCCCCGATTGCGATCTTTAACCTCTTGGGCCAATCCAATATTGGGCAAATGTTGTTGTCAGAGCCAAAACCGGAAAGTAATGCCTGTCTCTTCTTCCTGTGCAGCCACCGGTCCAAGCTCCGATTCTCCATGTGCTCGTAGACCAGAAGCTTCGAGCTCTCGCCAGAGATGCAGCAGAGAAGCTTCACAATGTTCATGTGCCTTATCTTTCCGAGGATCTGAACCTCTGATAGGAACTCTTTCTCACTCTTGTTGTCCAGCTTCCTGGTGTTAAAAATCCTCTTCACTGCTACAAAGTTGCTAGACTGATCGATTGGAACCTGATAAACTTTTCCCGATCCCCCGCTCCCAACCACATTTTGCTCTATCAAGCATGGCAAGATGTTCCTTTCCGTGAAATCCAACCTGTGGAAGGGAATCAACTTCCAGTGATGATTGGTCCGTTGTCCTTTCTTCTGGTAGACCTTTAATATGTAAGCACAAACGATTGGAATTATCAAGGATGTTGAAACTGCTGCCACAAGGATTATGATAAGGCTTTTCGAGGAGACTCCTTTTGAGTGTCGGAATGGGGAATTACAAGCATTGAGTTGGATTTCTGACGGGCTGCTCGTACAGAGTCCTGGGTTGCTTAGAAAACTGATAGAATACGTGGAAGTTTCTAGCTTGTCTGGGATTTTTCCGGTAAGCCTGTTTGAGGATAAGTTGAGGAAAGAGGGCTTCAAGAGCCCAAGTTGGGAGGGAATGCTCCCTGAGAGTTGGTTACTGGACAGATCTAACCATGTTAGGTCTGGTAGGGTACCGATCTTTTCAGGAATCGGGCCAGTGAGTTTGTTGTGGCTAAGGTTCAAAATGCTCAGGGATTTCCATGAAATAATATTCTCCGGAAGATTTCCTGACAGACTGTTTTGATCGAGTACAAGAAATGCAAGCAAATGTAGATCAGTTAATTCAACAGGAATCGAACCAGAAAGGTGGTTGTTGCTAGCCTCAAACACCGTAAGGTTCTTCGAGCCGGTAATGCCTGCCGGAATATTCCCTGAAAATTGGTTGTTACTAATTTTGATCCAGGCAAGTTTCTTGGAAAATCTGCCCGGAAGGTCCCCGGAGAACTCATTATTATCCAGCCAAACTATTGATAAATTCAGAGAAGTCAAGAGGCCTTCAGGAATCTTCCCTGATAGCTGGTTATTGCTCACGCTGATGATCCGTAAACTGTCACAGTTGCAAAGCGATTCTGGCAGTTCTCCTGTGAGATTATTGTCATCTGCAATCACCCCCTTCAGTTTTCCATTAAAGCATAGATTTCCTGGCAATGGTCCACTGAACCCATTTGAGGATACTTCAAAACCCACCAATGGAGAATACCGCCCAAAATCAGGAGGTAGAACGCCCGAAAAATTGTTGGAAAACAATCTCAGATCGGTCAGGACAGGTAGCCGCCCCAAAATTTCTGGAATCTCTCCCGATAATTGGTTGTACATCAGGACTAAACTATGTAACTTATCTAGTTTTCCAAAATCATCCGGTATGTCTCCAATCAAGTTGTTCGATGAGAGATCAATCGTGCTCAGTTGTAACGATTTGATCCTTCGAGGAATCTCTCCTGTCAAATTATTGCCCCAAAGGTAGAGCTGACTCAAATTCTTCAATGTGAAGGTGCCGCGTGGGATGTTTCCAGTCAAGAAATTTGTTGATAAATCCAGGAATTCGAGAGCTTCCAGCTTTCCAATTGCCTCTGGGATTTCGCCAATCAAGTTCATATCAGCCATCCACAAGTAAGTCAACTTCTTAAGCCCGGCGATGAAATCCATGGGGAAAGTTGACAGAAGGAACTTATCGTTATAAGCCATTCCTAGATATTCGAGATTGGAGAGATTGGCTATTCCTTTAGGATAAGTACCATTGAACTCGTTCTGGTGTATGTAGAGATACCTTAACTGTCCCAATCTTCCTATAGCTGGGGGAATGTTGAACGAAAAGTTATTCGCTCCGAGGTTGAGGTGCTGAAGATTGGCCATCCGATCGATATCAGATGGAATAGGGCCCACAAAGTAATTCTGTGAGAGGTCAAGATACTCGAGCTTGGAGCAGTTGTAGAGAACTCTGGGAAATCCTCCAGGAATGTTATTGTATCCCAGGTCGAGCTTTGTGAGGCTTGTGAGGTTGCAGAGGAAAGAGGGAGCAGAACCTGGTAGAAGTAAGGAGACATTAGGATGCATTCGGAATGAACTTAAACTGGAGGAGACGAAAAGGTACAGTAAGGAATGGAGACAGTATTGACCATTTACCATTTATGCCGATGTTGCTGAGTACCAGTTCAGTGACTGAGCCTTCTTTGCATGTGATTTCAAGCCATGAGCAGTGGGAATTTGAAGAGTTAGAGGCCGCCCAGTGATTGAGCAATGGCGGGTTATTCCAGTATTGTCTTAGTCTCAGTAGGATGTCCAGTTCCCGATGAGCTCGGAAGTGCTGTGCTTCCACATGGAAGAAGAGGAAAAGGAAGAGAAGGGAGAAGACAAGGAGAAAGGAGTGAAAAGAATGAGTTCTTGAAGTTAGTTTTGGCATTTTGGTCTTTCCTTTGTGTGAGGAGTTCAGAACTTCGGCTTTTAACTTGGGAAATCTGATTCTTATGAAGATGGAACACTGCTGCGAGAAAGGGGAGACTCTTCTTCTTTTCCTTACGTTTGTCTTTTTAATTGTCATGTTGCTATCATTGGAAAGTCTTTTGCAGAAATGTAAGCCCACAATTTTGGACTTTTTTTGTCCTTCACATGGGTTCTTTTGTCTTAATAGGAGAATAGAGAAAGAATGGGAAATTAACCAATAAAAGTGTTGACTTAATAAACTTTTTTGAAATTCACTGTAAATTAATTTTATTTTCAATAAATCACAAATTTTAGTGTTTTTTTTCCGGTGTATAAAGGAGGTATATATGTCTAAAAGCAAATAAAAGAAAAAGAAAATAAAGAGGTAGAATCAATCACATAATTTTTCAGCCTTTGATCATGGAGATACAATTGCATTTCGTTGCCCTATTAACCACTTGTTAACCAATCTGCGGTGACTGATTCAGGCCTGCCTAACCAGTAAACTCACAAATAGGTCGTAAAACATCCATTTTGCATAAGTGGGGTTCTCAAGAGAGAATTTTTATCAGTTGAATCAAAGTTATATCAGTTGGGTCTTTGACTGTATCAAAAACTAGGTCTTTTAGTCATATCAATTGGATTACTTACAGTTGCAAAATGAAATTACAACCTCTTTCAGAGCAAAATGGCAAGAAGGCGGCAACCTAAGGATTTTTCATTAAAGAAAAAATAGATAACGCAAGAGCTCCATTCTAATAAAAATATACCTTTATATGCAATTCTCTCCACAGCATGTAGATAATCTCTCGAGATTTTAGTACTCGTACTCTAATCAAAGTTTCGGGATTATTAATGCACTGTGGTCCATGCAAATTAAATTGTTAGTTGCATGTTGAAAACGATGGATAGCTCGTACGATAAAGCGTTCTCCGTTGTCCAAAGGAGAACACTTTCTTTGACCGAAGACCCATCGTGTCATTCATCATTTTGATTTTTAATGAGGAGCTTATCTCGACGGAATATGGACACCCAAGTCTATTAATGAAGGTGGGACTGGCTTGGTTAAGTAAGAAACATTTTTCTTTTCTCGTTATGAGCTATGATCTTATTTAAAATTCACTCTTATGTTATTTAGTTAATGCAAAGTCTTAAATTTGAGTCCTTGTATGCAGTTATACCAAAATATATCTTAGAAGTGTACTTTTTAAGTTTAAGTTTGAAGGATACTAGTTTATATTAAATTATAGCAAACCTTTTGTGATATTAAACTGAAAGAATAAGTGGTCAGCCTCGGTTATGTAACTCAGCAAACTTTTTTTAACAAACAAACCACACCAGCAGACTAACAGTTTGGACAGTTTGATTTCTTATTTGGCTCATGTTCATCAACTTGGTTAAGTTACATGGAAGACATTCTAACGTAGACTCACTTTACCGTGAACCATTTATAAAAAGTACTAGTACTTTTATATCGAATTTCAAAGTGCTATTACTTTGCCTTAATGGATTCATGGTAAACTAAATTCACTTTAAAATTTCTCATTATTTGGTGTCTAACCCGGATCAATATAAGTCCATGTGCAAGTACACAATTTGGTAACATCACCAAAAGTTATATGCTCTAAAAAATTCAACCTACGATCCCTTCAATCGATATTAGGATCTTATTCAGGTTTTGTTACTATCTCCTTTTTTTAGAATTTATATTTTGCGCTTTTTTTTTTAAGGGCCATCTAGTACAGAGGGCGAGAAGTTTATTAGTTCTAACTAATTTATGATCAAGTTGCATTGACCCATTAAGGTGTAGAAACTCTTCTACTTCTAATAAGGATTTTCTCGATTCACAAATCACGAACTCGAGAACTCATATTAAAGGAATTGACGTCGAATCACCTCAATTAACTGTATTTGTATATTTAAAAACATTTTTTACATTAAAATTGTGTCTTGCACTTTCAATGTAAGAGTTTTGAGTTATTTAATGTGTTATTATTTGGGTAAATTGCATGTATGATACGATGAAATTTTTTATATTATCATGAACTTCAATAACAGCGAAAATTATCATGTGCTTTATTTAATTTTCCTAAATTGTCATGAGGATTAACACCATTAACATTTTCATTAAAATCTGATGTGGCAAGCTAATAAATAGTTGGCACACATATGACATGTCATGTCATTAATTCCTTAAAAATATTGAAAAATTAGAGAAAAATAAGAAATTTTAAAATTTTAAAAATCATAAAATAATATAAAATATGAAAAATTTTGAAAATAATATCAAACTTCTAAAAATAAGGAATATATTAATTATAAATAAAATTCATATAGATAAATACAAATTTAAGAAATTTAGAAATTTAGAAATACAAAAACTAAATTTAGACAAAATTTAAATAAAATCCACAATATAAAAAATAAAAACAAAATACATATATATGATATGATATATTAATAAAATAAACACAAAATTTAAAAATATAAATAAAATTCAAACTCAATACTGTGTCTCATGTCTAACCATACTTATGATCGTTAGAAAATTTTAGATATAAACGTTTACTATCTTCCATATTGGAGTATAATATGAAGTTTAAACGTTTTCAATTCTTATTTGATTACTATCAGGTTTATCAAGTTCGCAAATGGCTAACTTACTTTTTTCCGTGGAATCCTACGTTTCAATACACCAATTGCGTTTGGTTAAAACAATTTTTATATGGATTAAAATATAAACTTTTTATAACACGTTTTATTATATAAATCTAATATGTTTTTTTTTTCCTTTGTGCTATTACGTCACTCACCCGAGTATCATGAACTAAAATATAAAAGTTAGATTATAACCTCTTGAAGTTTGACTGTAATCAAATCTCCAGAGGTTTGCTAGAAGTTAGGGTCCCTAGATTATAACCTCCTGAGGTTTGGCTGTAATCAATCTCCATAGGTTTATTAGAAGTTAGGGTCCAGCAATGATCTCCAAAAATTTACTAAATGTTCCGTTTTTTATTCTATTTTTTATATTTTTGAACTTCATTTTAATTTAATATAAATTTAGTTTTATTTTTAAAATATTTTTAGTTTTTAAATTGTTAATTATTTAGATGAATTTTGCTTATGATTAATGTAATATTTACATGTTAAGAATCATAAGAATTAGATCAATTGGATAAGACGTGCATACAACTCGTATGCAAATCCACATGGTCAGATGTTCGAATCCTCCCTCGAGTGTGTAGCACTTGGTGAGGTTACCCACATATGTTCTCTCCTAGATCCATGGGGCTTTTGGGATATTCATCGACTAGGGAGAATAAACTCTTCGTTATTAAAAAAATATTTACATATTATTTTTATTTAATTATAATTTTTATTTTTAAAATTTCAAGTTATTTTTAAAATTTTTTTATATTTATTTGATTTTTAGTTTTTTTCTTATTTTTCTCTAATTTTTTTAGCATTTTAAGTAATTAATGACATGATATTCTCGTGTGCCAGCTGTGCATTAGAGCCACATTAACTCCCAATGTTAGATTTTAACGAAAATATTAGTAGCGCTAGTTCTCATGACAATATGAAAAAACAAACAAAGTACATGACAATTTTTACTGTTATCGAAGTTTATGACAATGCGGGGAATTATTTTTATCATACAACATGATGCAACAAGCATTTTACCATTATTATTTTCCAAAATGGCGGGTTGACTATGGAGTACAGATAAATCTCGTTCTGATAACATGGTCTAAATTGTTCTGCCACGAGACATGACTATGAAGCAAATTATCAAGTCCAAGTTGCATTCATCCCCAAATTCCTCGTCTGAAAATGAGATTGAATTGTTAAATGCGATAGAGATGGGCGCGAATACGAATCCATCTGTGAAGAAACCCAATCCGAGGGTATAGAGACCGCTCTATAGCAAATCCAACGAAAAAAATGGTCATATGGGAAAAAAAGTTGGATACAGTTGATACTGTTCTCAAACTTAAAAGTTTTTAATTTGATCTCAGTATTAAAATTTCCCGTGGCCCCTTAATCTCATATTCTTTTTACCTTTTCTAAATCTGTGTATTTTTTTTGTACACCGAAAAAAATAAGGCAGCACAAGCCCGAGGCCAGGAGTGTCATGATCATCGAAAACTTGCTACAAAACAACATGCCCCTACATGAAGGAAGCTATCCGAAACGTATCAAACATGAGAATAGTATCCCAGAGCCATGAGCATGTGAATCGACTAAGAAAATAAACTAGTGGGATGGATATTTAAACAGCAAAAACGTAACTGTAATTGCAAATGGTGATCCATTCCGTTTTTCCGCAGAGAAATCAATTCCCAGAATCCAAACAGTTTATCCTGCTAATTCTTGATATCACCAAGCACGAAATACAACTTGAAATATTGAGACCACTGTGTATACATCTACCCAACAGTCTAATATGCGCTGGACGCAAATTAAAGGGAGACACTGACATTGTTGAGCCTCTCGAGGACCAAGACCAGCGCTTGAGTTCCCAAATTCCCTTCTCCATGGGCCTTGAGAGATACGTAGAGCTGCTGGGCTAGGGCAAGCCCAGGAAGAGATATCCCCATCCTCTCGCACTCCCTGAGGCAAATCCCCAAGTCCTTCACGAAGTGGTTCACGTAAAACCCGGGCTCGAAGTCCCTTTTCAGGATCTTCGGACCGTGTACCTCTAGCAACTTCGAGCCGGCTGCCCCCGACGAGATCGCGCTCAGCCACGACCCGACCTCGAGCCCTGCCTTGTGGGCATAAATCATGCCCTCGATCACGCCCACCATCGTGGAGGCGATTATGGTCTGATTAGCCAATTTCGCGGATTGGCCCTTCCCTGGGCCGCCCATGTGGTTCACCTTTCCGAGGAGGGACAACAGCGGCTCGAGGCGGCGGATAGTGCTCGAGTCCCCTCCTACGAATATGGCCAGATTCGCCTCCCGGGCACCGCGGTCGCCGCCGGAGACGGGCGCGTCGACAGAGCAGCAGCCCCTGGATGCGGCAGCGGCAGAAATCTCGACTGCCAGAGAGGGGTCGGACGTAGTCATGTCAACTAGGACGCCGCCGCGCCTCAGGCCGGAGAGGGCTCCGGAGATGGGGTCGAGGAGGATGGACCGGACATCGGAGGGGAAGCCAACGATCGAGAAGACGACATCGGACTCGGCAGCCAGGGCGCTGGGTGAGGAGGCAAAGTGCGCGCCGAGGTCGAGAAGGGGTTGGGCTTTGGAGTGGGTGCGGTTGAAAACGGTGACGCAGTAGCCGGCCTGGAGGAGGTGGGCGCACATGGGGCCGCCCATCACGCCGGTGCCTATCCAGCCGATGCGGATCGTGGCAGGGGTGACGGGTGGCTGGTCGGTGCTGATGGGGCAAGCCATGGTGGGGAGGAGTTCGAGCAGCGTTTCCTCGTCAAGGATGTGAGTCTTCTTTAACATATTATCTTGGAATTTTATGAAATTGGAGTTGGAACTTCTTCAATGGTAAAAGCATTCTGCCAACGTCAATATTACTATCATTTTCCAATTTTATTTGCTATTTTTTTTAATAACGATCAAATTAAAAAGTGATTGGGATATTATATTAAATTTAAAAATTAATCACCTATTGCCTACTATTTCTTCCGGTCCCCATTCTCCATTATCTCTCTTTCCCTATTTCATCTTGTCCTTTTGGATAAGGATAAGATATGAACCAAAACCTTTTCAAAAGTAATGTCTATTTTCTCACAATATTTTAAAAAAAGAGTCCAAAAGTTTCAGAGTTTTTAATATGTGCCCAATCTTATCGAGAATGAAAAAAATGCCCCACTCTAAAACATGCAATAATTTCTATCAAGGGATTAAAGTAAGAGAGAGCTCTTTTATAATTTGACATTATTGGGGGCTCCACTGTCGGCTGACTTCCCATTTCTCTCTCCCACTGTGGTCCATGCTTGAGTATTGAAGTGCACGCTGCTCTTTGTTGGGGCTCTGGGGAAGGCAAAGACAGACTTGAGTTTTGAGTCATGGAAAGTACGATGAAGGACCTGAGAGACGGGGCCACTGTGCTAGAACCGAAGTCATACGCCTGTGGCGGGGTCGAGGACGTGTACGGTGAGGATCATGCCACAGAGGATCAGCTCGTAACCCCCTGGACCATCTCTGTTGCGAGGTCGATCTCTCCAAGCTTCCCGTGGTTTTTTTGGACACAGCAATTATTCGAAGTTTTGATTGTCTTTTGCCTCTGTGATCTGTAGTTCAAATTAACAAGAATAAGCTCACTAAGCTGTGAAGGAGGAATTAATTGCATAGGTTTACCTTTTGCATAAACTGAACTGCCTTCACCTTTCTTCAGTTGCTCTTAAATTATTTCAGTGGAAATTCCTGATTTCCATTATGCGTGATCTATTTTCCACTTTTTGTTGTGTTAAAGATGTAGAATAACTACGATTGCCGGGTGACATGTATATGAGGAAGATATTGCGGTCTTTGACTCTTGTAGAACATCTACCTCTTTGATATGTTAGACATGAAATTCTCTGACTGTAGCATCCGGGGATTACCAGGACAAAAAATATCTTTGACATATCAGGTAGTTTGTACTTATACCTGATTAGGGACAAAATCTCCAGTAGTATCTGACTTTTGTCCATAAAACATGCCAACTATTCTGGACTATAACATGAAAAAAATGGGAGAAAAGACAACGCAAAGTTGTTTGATACAATCATCATATTTGTGATGAAATCTGGTCTGAGTTACTCTCTTTGGTGCATTGGTGCAGTGGATATTCCTTACTGAGAGATCCTCATCACAACAAGGGGCTTGCCTTTACTGAAAATGAAAGGGATGCCCACTACCTGCGTGGTCTATTGCCACCTACAATTGTCTCTCAACAACTCCAGGTAGAAATCATGCCTACCTGTTGATATATTTGTATTTTATGTCAATCATGTTGTCTAACTACATAATTTCGTCACTACCGGCCATTTTCTATTATGATGTATCAGGAGAAGAAATTGATGAAGAACATTCGACAATATCAAGTCCCATTGCAAAAGTATATGGCCTTGATGGACCTACAGGTATCTAAGCATTTTAAAACAGGATAATGTCCAGACAACCTGTAGACTGTGTATTTATACAAATGTCAAATCTGAAATTTCAAAGCATCAAATCATCAGTATCCAATAATAGAGAATTCTAATCAAACAATTCTAACCCTTTGAGTTTTTATGCATGGGAATTCTCTGGGATCTGTGTGACATTGAAGAAAAACGGGTTCTCTTTCTTTAGTTTGCTCCCTTATTACTCCCCGAACATAGATTATGAATCCACGATACTTATTCTTGTTATATCTTTAGGAGAGAAATGAGAGATTGTTCTACAAGCTGCTAATCGATAATGTTGAGGAGCTGCTTCCAATTGTATATACTCCAACTGTTGGTGAAGCTTGCCAGAGATATGGAAGCATCTTCAGACGACCTCAGGGTCTATATATAAGTTTAAAAGAGAAGTATGAAACACTTCATACAGATTTCACTTTCTCGGGTGATACTTAGGTTTGACATGAAAATGATTCAACTCTTCCAGGGGTAAAATACTTGAAGTCTTGAAGAACTGGCCTAAGAGGAGCATCCAAGTTATTGTAGTGACTGATGGTGAGCGAATTTTGGGACTTGGTGATCTTGGCTGCCAGGTAATTGTAGTATGTAAATTCCAAAAAAGATGACATATCTTGTGATAGTAAATGCAAGTTAACCTTGCATGATGAACTCGGATGATTCTTTAGGGTATGGGCATTCCTGTGGGAAAATTGGCTCTTTACACTGCTCTTGGAGGTGTTCGTCCATCAGCAGTAAGTAAATCCACAAACTGTTTTCTCAACAATCATTGTTTTTAAGCTTATAATGTAATTTCTTGAGCAACCATTCTTGTGTTTTGACTCATCTTCTTTCTTTTGATCTTAACGGTAATTTGAAAAATCTTACTACTTGTTTGGCACCTTTTAGCTATTGTACTAATCTTACTGTTATTATGGTATGATTCATGCATGGTTTTTTGGGCTACAGTGCTTACCTATAACAATTGATGTGGGAACAAACAATGAGGAGTTGTTGAAGGATGAATTTTACATCGGTCTTAGACAAAGAAGGGCAACTGGCCAGGTTTCTATAAATTCTTAGCAGCTTGGTATTTTACTTATCAATGTTGATCTGTTACATTACCTTTTTTCTTATAGAGATTCTGCATGCTTGTGTTAGGAATATACTGAGTTCTTGCATGAATTCATGACTGCTGTGAAGCGGAACTATGGAGAGAAGGTTCTTGTGCAGGTTTGAATAAATTGAATTAAATTCTTTTACCGAGATCTTTCCAAAATCTCAATTTTCTGATGCGTCTTTTCCTACAACTTCTGCAGTTTGAAGATTTTGCAAACCACAATGCTTTCAATCTTCTTGCAAGATATGGGACGACCCATCTCGTCTTCAATGATGATATACAGGTATATTGTGTGACATGAAATAGAATAGTTGCAAAATGGAAATGTACAATCTAATGTTTTTTCTATGCATCGTGTTATACTCTTCTTTTTTGCAGGGAACAGCAGCTGTTGTTCTTGCAGGAGTTGTTGCAGCACTGAAGTTGCTTGGTGGTGAGCTAGCAGACCATACTTTCTTGTTCCTCGGTGCTGGAGAAGTGAGTTTGTACCCCTTTTGCACTAATTTTGTCTGTTATTTGTTATAAACAAGTATGAAGTTATTTCGCGGAACAAATGGATTTTCTCTATTTATCAGTTATTCGTAGAAAACCATTTGAGTGAGAAGAACAAGGGGATCTATCTGATAAAAACAACCTCTATGTCTGTGTTAACTCTGTTCTTGCAGAATATTTTAATAACTCAAGAGACCATGTTCTTGAAAAAAAATTATTTCTTGTGATTTTTACTTTGTAATATTAATGACATTTATTGCCCATATATTATCTGAAAATGCAGGCTGGAACTGGCATAGCTGAGCTGATAGCTATTGAGATGTCAAAACGGGTACTTAGATACAGTAGTTCTTTGCACATATATGATTGGCTTCCACTTCCTTTTCATGCGAATACTATAGTTTAAATTCAAGTGTTTGAACTGCAATGAGTTTTTCATTTATTCACAATATCTTTATATTTGTAGTCAAAGGTTCCCTTAGAGGAGACTCGTAAGAAGATATGGCTTGTTGACTCAAAGGTACCAGAATGCTTGAAATATCGTTCTTGCTAGCAAGCTAAGGTCAGAAACAAAAACGATTAACCATTTTGTCATATTAAAATTTGTCTCTCAAAATCTTTTTCAGGGACTAATTGTTAGCTCCCGTAAGGAGTCACTTCAACACTTTAAAAAGCCGTGGGCTCACGAACACGAACCTATTAGAGATCTCCTGAGTGCTGTCAAGGTGTAGATGTGTAACAAGCTACCTTTTTATCTTCTTAATTTATCTTGGTTCTGGTTTCTCATATTGTGTATTTTTTTTTCCAGGCAATCAAACCGACAATTCTGATTGGATCTTCTGGTGTCGGAAGAACATTTACAAAAGAAGTGATTGAGGCCATGGCCTCCTCTAATCAAGTAGTCTCATCTCCTAGACAATCTTTTTGACTTATTAAGAGAACTATTTGTTCCCCAACCTCATTGATCTGACATCATGGTCATTTTGATGACATTTAGAAACCTCTTATTATGGCTTTATCCAACCCAACCTCACAGTCAGAGTGCACTGCTGAAGAAGCTTACAACTGGAGCAAGGTGCAGTTGAACTCCATTTTTCTTCCGGCAATTCTGTATATTTACTATCCAACAACTTCAAATCTTAGTGGAAAAAACATTGGCTAGTTTCTTACTATCCTCTTCCAAAATTCAAATTGCAGGGTCGAGCAATATTTGCTAGTGGAAGCCCCTTTGATCCTGTTCACTATGATGGCAAAGTCTTCGTCCCTGGGCAGGTTAATCTTCTTGTACAGTACATTTTTTATATTTTATAGTGCAGTAAAGTTAACAATAGCAATGTTTACAGATTTTGATTTTCCTAACCGATTCAGGCCAATAATGCTTACATTTTCCCTGGATTTGGTCTTGGCTTGGTCATATCTGGTGCAATTCGTGTCCATGATGAAATGCTTTTAGCAGCCTGTAAGTCGGCAGTTCAGTAAGAGAAAAAGTAGTCCTAAGGATTTCTTTCCACCAATTCAACATTTTCTCTTCCAAGGTATGTGTTTAATATTTTCATTTCCTGCCTGACCCATTCCATGCATCGAAAACAGCTGAGGCACTGGCTGGGCAAGTCTCAGAGGAGAACTTTGCAAAGGGATTGATCTACCCACCTTTCTCCAATATTAGGAAGATCTCTGCCCATATTGCTGCCAATGTTGCTGCCAAAGCATATGAACTTGGTGAGTGTCATTCTTACCCATGTCGTTTTCCCTAGCAAAAGGGAACAAACATTTCATGGTCTGTTAATTGGTTAATGGAGTCAGATTTCTCAAATCATGTGGAATTTGTGCATAAAATTGATATGGATCTAAGTGGATTATCAACTTGCATTAGCTTGATACACCACATCTTCGATAGTTCAAGTACTACAAGATTGCTATTCCAAATTGATCTTTTATCTTCTCATCTTTCGCTGTTTCGGTCTTGTTTTAGGATTGGCAAGTCACCTGCCCCGCCCCGAGGATCTTGTGAAGTATGCAGAGGGGTGCATGTACAGTCCCATCTACAGAAACTACCGGTGAGAAGTTTTAACGTACTGCTTGCTTGTTCAGGAAGAAGGCGGCGTATGAGGTGTGCGTGTGATGCTTAAGTAATAAATGGCATGATACAGTTACCTGGAATGAATATGCGTGCGGAGTATGCAGCTTCTTTACTGAGATATGAATTTGAATGAGCTTTTTAAGGTCAATCTATGGCAATTATCAATAAACATAATGCTTCAACCGCTTCCTTCCTCGAATCTTTGTATTTGTGGTATGGTAAATTAGAACATATTAATTATGATTCAATTTGGAGATTAATTAGCATGAACACATATCGGCATTCCAAATCGGTTCCAGACACAAAGATGGCATTGTGTTGAGGCAAAATCAACTAGGTTTTTATTGCAGACAATTGAAAATAATTGAGAGAATATACCATTAAACAAAAGGATCCGTTGTACATCGCAGTACATTATTCATATACGAAGTCAAAGGTGTAACCGGAAGGCATATACATCGTATGCACAATATTATTACACAATTACTCTCAAATGAAATTACCACTTTGACTATGTAAAATCAACGAATAATTAATAAATTAGCGAATGTGCTACCCCAAACGTTAAACAAAGGTTTAGCTGAGAAATTGTTGAAAGGATTTTAGCTTAAACCCATGAAAGAAAAAATTTTATAAATGAAATTCCAGCATAATTGACTAGATATCACAAGTCTAGGTTCAAAGAAACAAGAGTTAATGAGATCACTATGGGATTAGTATTCAACTAGTTCCATTAAAAAATTAGTGATACAGGGAGGAGGAAGGTAGAATTGATGATGTTGTAATAATTTATAAAGGACTAAATAGAATACTTCATAACTTATAAATTACCTATTCGGGAGAGAAATGAAATCGCTTTAAAGAAGAATTAAAGGTTTAATTCCTTAAAAACTATCATCGAACCAAACAGATGTTCTTAGCCAAAATGTATATAATGATGAGAACTAAATAGAAATTTAGTGGATTTTTGCGTGAGGTACTTGATTCTGTATACAAGAATGCGAGACAATTTCAAGATGTTGTGTTCACTAGTTAAATACTATCATAGAGTGATAATCAAAACAATTTTTGTTCAAGAGGAGATTGTTAGAAAATGACATATGTAAATAAGAAATTGTCCTCATGATTAAATTGAAGAAAATTATAAACCAAAATAAATTGATATAGAATATGGGATAAGATTTATAAGTGGCACTCATATGAGTCCACATACCAAAGGATGACAAACCGAATCATGCATTAATAAGGTGAATGGATTTTGAATAGTCTATATGTGAAAGGTACCCTTGAATGGGACACATCTACATTATATAATGTCGCATGGGAAATTATATACCTTATAGTCCCTCGCACGCCCGTGCTGGAGGTGCAGACCGAAGTCGATTGAATTGCACTCATGTGTGAGCACGTGACAGAGAAAAAATCAGACCCAAAAATTCGGGATCTGATTTGAAAAGCCTAGTAGGGCTTGAGACCGACCCAAAGATTTTGTGAAGAATTATATGTAATAATCCATCTTATTATTAAATTTTAATGATACAAATAATGTGTTTAATATTTTTAAACTTGAATCTTGATTTAGATTTATATTTTTAGTCTTCTTAATACACTAAAATATTTATAATTGAAAACTTCTCATGCCTCTTTAATATCCTCTCCTTTCTACATTTTCTAAACTTATATATCTCTTTTGCATATAAAAAAAAAATTGGAGAGCACAAGCCGGAGGCCAGGAGTGTCATGATCATCGAAAACCTGCTACGAAACAACATGCCCCTACATGAAGGAAGCTAACCGAAACGTATCAAACATGAGAATAATATCCCAGAGCCATGAGCATGTGAATCGACTAAGAAAATAAACTAATGGGATGGATATTTAAACAGCAAAAATGTAACTGCAATTGCAAATGGTGATCCATACTGTTTTTCCACAGAGAAATCAATTCCCAGAATCCAAACAGTTTTTCCTGCTAATTCTTGATATCACCAAACACGAAATACAACTTGAAATATTGAGACCACTGTGTATACATCTACCCAACGTATATCTACCCAACGTATAATATGCGATGGACGCAAATTAAAGGGATGCATTGACATTGTTGAGCCTCTCGAGGACCAAGACCAGCGCTTGAGTTCCCAAATTCCCTTCCCCATGGGCCTTGAGAGATACGTAGAGCTGCTGGGCTGGGGCAAGCCCAGGAAGAGCTATCCCCATCCTCTCGCACTCCTTGAGGCAAATCCCCAAGTCCTTCACGAAGTGGTTCACGTAAAACCCGGGCTTGAAATCCCTTTTCAGGATCTTCGGACCGTGTACCTCTAGCAACTTCGAGCCGGCTGCCCCCGACGAGATCGCGCTCAGCCACGACCCGACCTCGAGCCCTGCCTTGTGGGCATAAATCATGCCCTCGATCACGCCCACCATCGTGGAGGCGACTATGGTCTGATTAGCCAATTTCGCGGATTAGCCCTTCCCTGGGCCGCCCATGTGGTTCACCTTTCCGAGGAGGGACAACAGCGGCTCGAGGCGGCGGATAGTGCTCGAGTCCCCTCCTACGAATATGGCCAGATTCGCCTCCCGGGCACCGCGGTCGCCGCCGGAGACGGGCGCGTCGACAGAGCAGCAGCCCCTGGATGCGGCGGCGGCAGAAATCTCGACTGCCAGAGAGGGGTCGGACGTAGTCATGTCAACTAGGACGCCGCCGCGCCTCAGGCCGGAGAGTGCTCCGGAGATGGGGTCGAGGAGGATGGACCGGACATCGGAGGGGAAGCCAACGATCGAGAAGACGACATCGGACTGGGCAGCCAGGGCGCTGGGTGAGGAGGCAAAGTGCGCGCCGAGGTCGAGAAGGGGTTGGGCTTAGGAGAGGGTGCGATTGAAAACGGTGACGGAGTAGCCGGCCTGGAGGAGGTGGGTGCACATGGGGCCGCCCATCACACCGGTGCCTATCCAGCCGATGCGGATCGTGGCAGGGGTGACGGGTGGCTGGTCGGCGCTGATGGGGCAAGCCATGGTGGGAAGGTGTTCGAGCAGCGTTTCCTCGTCAAGGATGTGAGTCTTCTTTAACATATTATCCTGGAATTTTATGAAATTGGAGTTGGAACTTCTCCAATGGTAAAAACATTATGCCGACGTCAATATTACTATCATTTTCCAATTTTATTTGCTATTTTTTTAATCACTAAATTAAAAAATGATTGGGATATTATATTAAATTTAAAATTTAATCACCTATTGCCTACTATTTTTTCTGGTCCCCATTCTCCATTATCTCTCTTTCCCTATTTCATCTTATCCTTTTCGAGAAGGACAAGATATGAACCAAAACCTTTTAAAAAGTAATGTCTATTTTGTGTTATAAATTGTTGTCACAATATTTTAAAAAAAGTCCAAAAGTTTCAGAGTTTCTAAAATATGCCCAATCTTATCGAAAATGAAAAAACGCCCCACTCTAAAACATGCAATAATTTCTATCAAGGGATTAAAGTAAGAGAGCTCTTTACCAAGAGGGGCTGGGCCGAGTGGTAAGCAGCTCGGTGCCGCTTAAGGAGGTCTCGGGTTCGAGACCTCACGTACGCAGACACCCCTCTTGGGAGCCTCACCCGCCATTGCCAGGCGTGCAACCCGGGGCGACCAACGGATTAGTCAAGTATGGTTGGCTGAAAGATGCCATCTCACCGCTGGTGGGGCCTGCTTGGATACCGTGGCTGGCGACCAAAAAAAAAAAAAAAAAAAAAAAAAAGTAAGAGAGCTCTTTTATAATTTGACATTGATTTCACTAAGAACTTCGTTGCCAGATGCAATTCTAATTTTACTTCGAACACCCCATTCCTTTGATCTCGCAGGAGGAACCCAGATCGGAGAAAACCCAAGCTCTGTGTAGGAAGTCGAGCTTAATAGAGAAAGCTATTGACTGTTAAATACCACCCTATTGCATGTGTTCTCACCTCCTATCAGGCTGGCTACTCCGGGAATTTTCAATGATTGGGAATTTAAAATAAAGAAGATATCCTGAAGATATCGGGAATTTTCAAAGATTGCTTCAACCTGTTCTATTTAAAGAGCCGTTCAGCAGTAGGAGAGGGAATATTGGACTTCGATTAGGTTTTTCTTCAGAGTAATGAAGAGCCGGAGTCGAGCAAAGGAGCAGCTAAGGCAGCGTTAAGAGGTCTAAGCTAACTTTTCTTCACTCTCCTCGTTGTCTTCTTCTGTTTAGAATTCGATGTATTTTTCACTGATTCAAGTTCTGATTTTTAATTTAATGGTGAAACTAAACACTCGTTTTCCAAAATGGATCAATGGAGTATAGTTTGCTTTCCTAATTCCAGGTTGAATTCTTTTGTTATTTGGTTGATTAAATCTTTGATTCGATATTGTTTGTGCTAATTTGTTCTTAATGCTTTTCAGTTGATTGCCCTGTAATTATGATGATTAGGAGAGATTGATGAATTCAGAATTATGTCAGGTATGGGTTAATTGTGAGTAGGATTGGGAGATCGTCCATCGGTTTAGATATACAAACAAAGTTTCGCTTTTTATGGGTTTTCTTGTGCTAATCATTTAGAGATAGAATATGATGTACTTTCCTATTGCATCAAGAGAGGGCAAGGAGATAATATTAGTCTAAGATAATAACATAAAATCAACCAACAACACAAGATTGGATTAGATTAGGAATAAAATTCGATGAAATTGTGAATTTGAGGAGTTTTTGATTGATTGATTGACTGACTATTTGCTTTCTTCGTGATTTCAACATTCTCCATTAATTCATTGCCATCTTTCTTCATTCAATTGAGATTTGGCTTGCCTTGGAGCCGCTGTTATAGGCTTAGCGCTTAGTGAACTACCCGTTCGAGTCCTTGACAGAATGATCTTATATTCATTCACAACAATGCTTTGTTGTGATATGCATATTTGTGCCACATTTCAGATTTACCGCAACAATAACATGGACGGATGTCGCAACTTCCACATGCAGATTAACAAGCTTGTTGGGGGGGTGTGGGGTTGACGACCTACGCAAACCACTAAATTTCAGTGTGGCTGTTCTTGAGAAAAAGTTCTCAATTACTATGATGAGACCTGGTGTAGATTTTATGAAGGGCACAACCTATGCGTCTAGTCAGACAGATTGATTGTGACTGGTTATTGATGGTCGTTTCCGATTCATTTAGACGCTCTGCCCATTCCGAAGAATACAAGAACAAAGACCAAATCACATTCTTCGTAGGTATATTTTCTAAATCTCCTTTCACACAAATTTTGAATTATATCAAATGGATTATTGGATTTCAGAATATAAAGTTTAAACTTCAGTGTACCCCTGTTTCTGAATAGTGGGGAATACTCTTAATTGGGAGCATGTGACCAGGTCTAGTTCTGATGTTCAGGCAATTAGGTCTTCATACGGTTGCAAGTTCACTAGCAATTGAAAGAGGTAGAAGAAACTCCAATTTGATCATGGTGCACTATTGGAGGCCTTTAGGCCATTTTATAAATTGACCTTTGCAAGACTTGCGATATTGAGATGTATTCCACCATGCCTGCAACAAAGTTGAAGTAGGTCTCTGACTGGAGTATTAGATAACATTAAACTTTTGGATATTAGGTTGGACAAAGTAGTCTGGTGTCTGAAAATTTATCAGATTTTCAAGATTGGCCTGATATATTCTTTGTAAATTCACGGTACCCAAGTCATTAGAATTTGGGTATGTGCCTACGGGGGAACAAGTTTTCTGCAATAAACCGTAGGATAAAGTGTTGTCGTCCAAGGCTATCTCTGATTCCTTGATTTAACTTTTTTTCAAACTTTGAGAACACAGATTCATCTCAGTAATTGCATTAGGTCAACAAATTTTGTTTTTCCCTGTCATAATTTACGAAATATTCAGCTGTCAGTTACAATTATAGTTTGAAATTCAAGTTGAAAGATTTTGTCTCAATTATAATCAGTTCCTGAACCCGGCTTAAGAAAATTGAATACCGGTTATACTACACATTTATGAAACTAAAATCGTAGGGAAGTATTTACACATCCTCACCTAAGCTGGACACAACTATAACATGACTGAATTGAGCATCAGTAATGCAGTGAACTCAATCAACCCAAGAGAGAACAAGATCTTGGCAAGCGTCGTAGCGGACGAGACATTTCCATCTCTAGGCCTATCCCCATTACTCTCAGACACGTGCTGCACTGTTCTTGCCGGCCCCTAGTCCACTGAGCCACAAGTCCCAAGTCCCGGCCCAAAATCGGCCGACCAATCATCTTCAATCCCATTCCTCGAATGGAAGCAAAGCCCCGAGTTGTTGTAAAGCCTGAGCTTCCTCTTCATCCTCCACAGCATCTCCCTTCCGAAGGGTACTGGACCGGTTAGCTGATTGTCATTCAGTCTCAGCTCGGATAGGTTCTTTAGGCTCTTGAAAGCTGGCGGGATTGGCCCGCTCAAGAGGTTATGGTCGAGGTGGAGCACCCTTAGGCTTGGCAGTCGAGCTAGAGCCTCGGGGATCGGCCCACGTAGGTTCATGTTGGACATGACGAGGATCATCAGGGATTTCAAGCCGTTGAACCCGTGTTCCGGTAATATCTTATCGGGCCCCATCGGGTTGCCTTTCAAGATGAGTGCCTGCAAGGCCCCTAAGTTGCCAATCGGGCCCGGTAATGAGCCCCGAAGTCGGTTATGGCTGAGGTCCATGAGTATCAGGTCTGTGAGGCCGCCGATTGAGTGGGGTATCACACTGGTTATGCGGTTCCGACTAAAATCGAGCTTAATCAAGGACAGACACGTTCCAAGGCTGTCGGGGATCGGACCTGTCAGAAGATTTTGGTTTAGGTCCATGACATTTAGTACTGGCAATGTAAATGGAGGTATTGGACCGTGCAGTCTGTTGTTGCTTAGGTCTAGGGACCTCAGAACGGTAATCCGGTTAAGAGAAGTCGGGATTGAACCGTTCAGTTCATTCTTGTGGAGATCAAGGACTCGTAATCGGGTCAGGTTCCCGAGCTCGCTTGGAATTGGACCGATGTGCCCGTTTTCCCGGAGGACTAGTGTCTGCAGAGAGGACCCTAGAAGCCCGAGGAACGCGGGTATCGGCTGGGGATTGGAAGTGAAACAACGGTAAAAGAATAAATTTCGAAGGTGTGGTAGCTTGGTGATGGAGTATGAGATGTAGGACCGGCTCGGGTCGCAGGTTGGAAAAGCGGTGTCATCAGACAATGCCCCAAACGAGAGCGAGACAACATGGTAAACATTGTCCTTGTCAGGTATGCACTCGATCCCGTGCCATCGGCCACGGCACACGTCGGGGATTTCCGTGGCCCAGTCGTTCCCGGTTGCCCTCATGATATCGTAGACCGCTTCCTGCTCTTGGGCATCGGTCCGAATCGCAGTCTTGCCCGGGGAAAGCCTGTTCTGCGGGACATCCACCAGGGCCGATGGGGCCCCGGAATCGGACATTATGACGGTGAATGGTGTCGCCGGAGGCATTAGTAAGCATAGGAAGGCAACTGGCAGGAGTAAGGAGAGGGATTCCATTTCTGAGGCTCGGTGAGAAGGTTGGTGCACGGAGGGCTTGGTGGCCTTTTAAAATTCAAGAGGGCTAAGGGGAGAGTAAATGAGATGGTCAGAGATTGAAGTGAGCCTTTACTTATGGGATCACGAGAATGGTGACGATCTGAAATTAATGCCATGGCATTTGGGCATTTATGTGGTTCACGGGAATTGGGCATTTGAAATACATTAGGTAGAAGATGTGTTTTTGTCGGAGAAAAAAATCTTAGATGGCACTGTTTCACAATGATATGGTGAAGAAGAACTAATAAAATTATTTTAATTAATAATAATTATGACAATTGTTCGGATGATGAATATTAATTTACTCATTTATTATATTCTAATTTGTATTTTTCACGACACATAACAAAATAGGACTAAAGCATTTCTCGTTTTTATCGATGGGTAGAGTGAGAAATTTGGTAAGAGTTTGGTTTGAGTATAAAATTTTAACTATAATAAATTTTTTAAAAAGTTGAAAGTTAAAATATGATATTACTGTATATGTTGTATTTCCTATATTAGATTGTTTGGAAAAGAGAATGGTAATAAAATATTGACTTATTTTATATACAGGTAAATTATTATAAATTTGATTGTAATTTAAGAAGTTGAGATTCATTGAATTCAGTTTTGTTGTGTCACACACTACCTGTAATAGATAGATGCACAGGTCTTCTGTATTAATATCACCACGTGCCGATATTTATATAATGTACTAATTAATTAAATTCAGATATTTTTAAAATTTTTTAAAAATAAAAAAGTAACCCTATAAATAATTGAAAATTGCTAATGCCTCCTTTTACACATTTTATATTGAAAAAATACGCTTTTGATCCTAAACTTTTTCTTCGTTTATAATTTTTACTCAATCTTTTTTTTTTGACATATTTGGTTTACAATCTTTCTATATTGCTAAATGGCAAGGGTAATTATAAAATAATAATTTTTTTTATAAAAGGGAAAGAAATGGATGAAGGTATTTGCCGGAAATCACCCTTCCCTCCCGAGGTCACCATTCACTATTGAGGGGGAGTTGATCACCAGTGAGAAACAGAAAATTAGGAGTGCTGGTGAAAAATTGAAAAATCAACCGTAATCAACCCATAAAAATCGAATTTTTGAGGTTCGATATAAATTTAAGATGGTTTTCGAGACCCAGAAAAATCAATTGGAGGAATTCAAATCCAATTCAAAAAAACTTGGCGAACCCAAGGCCAACCAAATTAATGCAAAAAATAAATAAACTTTGAGGTAGCCCCTTTTATTTCCTTTTTCTTTAATTTTTTAGATTTCTTTTTTAATTATTATTCCTATATTTAACTATTATTTTAATATTAAAATTATGAAAAACTGAAAGTGTCCTTATAAGAAAAAATTGAATAACAATTCTGTCCAAAGTTTACGATGAAAACAATAAAAAAAAGAAAAGGTTGAGGACTAGAGATGAATTTTTCTAATGGAATGAATTTCCTTAATTATCGAAGAAGAGTTTGCAATCAAATATTGGAACTCATGATTCGACGTTTCGATTCTACATGTAGGAAATTTTGAGATTTTTTTATTGAATCAATAAGTAGACGGAGAAAACAATTGTAAGCAGTTGGTTTATTTTCATTCAAATTTATTGATTATGAACTGTAAATTGAATTGTTGCATGATTCAGCAAATGCAGGAATGGATTTGGGGGCACGCATGGCGATCGCCCCCTGAACTCGGGATACTCCATGAGATGCTATATATATTTCACTTGATTTTCTCCAATTTTTGTTAAATTAGTTCGTTATTGTGAATTCATCATATTACACTCATAAGTTTTCCCCCTGAGCAACTTTTATGAATTCGTCCCCATGCAACTGTGCAGCAGAAAATTCTGAACTTCATGTTGAACCAAACATGGCTAAACCTTAAATTCAAGAACATGCAAAATTCTAGATAATCGAATATGTTTGTCGTCTACATGAGTCCACTGCCTCTAGATTTGATTGGGTCACGTATTATTTATTTTTCATGGCACCCGAACCATATTCAGTGTAAGATCAGTTCCTAAATTTTGGATCCTAACCATATCGTAAATTGAATCTTGAAACCGGACATTACCTAAAACCTGTAGAATATCATAGGTTTCTAATGCCCTATTGGAACATATTTATTTTTTTCTTTTTACCTCTATAATATAGATCACTTCGATATTTTTTTATATGTTTAACAGTTATAAAGTAATTGTATTCAAAGGATTTTCATGGTTATTACTATTTGTTTAGTAATTTTATCATAACCAAATATATTATAATTTTAATTATTAGCTACAGTGATATTTTAACTATGATAAAATTCATTGAGAAATCATTCTTATGAAATATAAGGAAACTAGATGGGTTAAATAAGTTTTTGAGCTAAGATACATAGAGAAGAGTTAGGCCGAGAAAGGCTCATGTCAAATGATGGGAAAGTTGAATCACACTTGATAAGGGGAAGTTTTGAAGGAATATAAGAAAGAGGTGTTCGTACATTGAGTAAACTCTCGTGCTTAAATTATCCGCCTCGCGTGTCATGTACTGGGTATAGTCAGAAGCCGTTCTAGTTGAACTGGTGTGCGTACAAGTGGCGGGAACATTGAACGTCATTTCAAGTAGGAGCTTTCACGAGGCCAAATTTCACCTTCTCTTACCTTTTTTCCTTTATAAACTGATGTTATAGTCGGTTTAGTGTTTTCATAGCTGGATCAATGCCTTAATTTTCAGGTTCAGTGCCATTGGTGTCGTAAATCTTTTGTTTCGAAGTTTCATTGTTCCTTTAGTTGTCATCAGAGTATTATTAGTATACCATTTGTAACAGCAGTTATTTCATCGTATCTGGAAGAAGAAACTAAACTTGGCCATAAGAAAGACAGTTTTTGTCACAGCCATAAATTTCCTTTCCTCTTTACATACATACATACACACATATACATACATAGAAGTAAAGAAATTATTGGACAATTAAATTAAGAAAATCAAATGACCCATTGAACATGAAGGCCCACTAAGCCCGCTAAAATCCATGAAGCTTAAGTCCGAGCTCATGAGCCAAGCCCATGTGTCATTCATTTATTCTAATCTTTTCCACCTTCCACTGCTATCTCTGTTCAATTGCCTTTTGTGTAATTTTGGGTTATTCTCCTTGTTTTAGCCTTACGCGTGGAATTTAAAAAGAAAATGGACAGAGACAAGTGGCAGTTCAAGTAACGAGAATGGCAAACATGTGGAAGTTTTCAATGATCCTATTCGAGACAAGTTTTCTGCGTTTGCTTAGTCTGATGGCTTCATAGTTTGAGAGAGTTCCTGGTGCGTCAAAGCATGAGCTTATCATGACTGAGCGGATCTGTAGAGGTTAGTTGAGAAAGCTTTCGGAGTCTCGAGTAGGCATATGTCTGCTCATAATTTGTATGAGGGACTGTTGCGTATTTAAGGGAGTGCACACAAGTGCAAGTGATAAAGGATGAGTAGAGTATTGTTCCTACAAGAACTCATTCCAATCCACTACTAAGTACTAAAATTAGCATGATTGTATCCAAGCCAAATCAATGGGATAATTGAAGTAAAAAGTAAATCGAAGAGACAAGTAAACAAGAATCAATCAATAAAGTATTCCTAGTATTCACAACTTCAACTATCGTAGTCTTAAGCGAAGTCCTTTTCTCATGTAATTAACTCTACCATGTTATTAATTTAGGGTTCTAGGGTTTCCCCACTATTTCCTTGCGCATCTCTCAATATCACAAGGGTGTACCTAAGTGGAAGTTACTAATCCACTCTATTTCTAGGCGATTAGTGTTAAAAGACCTATTAAACCAACCATAATTGGCTATCTAGGTTACTCATCGTCTCTCGACGCGCTCGCCAGAATAATATCACATCTCAGAATAAGTTAACCGAAACTATGCACTCTCTAGTGTGATTTCGATTTCCTCTATCGAGACTCCTATAAGTCTCAAATTTATTCTCATGGGTAATCAGGTCAAAAGAAAGCATGAAGAATAAGACATACATAAATAACACTTAGGAGACGTACCTCAATAACTCAAGACATCGAAATAGGTCCCCATTGATCTCCTTAGGAATCTAGGGGTTTAGTTCAACATAATAGAAGAAAATACAAGGGTTGAAAGAGAATAAAAAAATCATGAAAACAAGAAGGAAAGGGATAGAAGGAAATAGATAGTGGTGGAGTCGAATCTCTCGATCACACCTCCACGATCCTTAAGCACAGTCCCTTCTTCTTGCTCCAAGTCCACAACCTTCTTTTACTCTTGACAATGAGCAAAATATGCTGAATAATGGTGTCAAAAATTGTTCGCCAAACTGCTGGAGTGATGACCTTCATATAGTGAAGGAATCGGAAACTATCAGAATATTTTATGATCTCAAACTTATTCCTCAAAAATTGAAGCCCAATCTTCCAAATTTTTGACCACTTTCCTCTTTAGTTCCAGTCCCTTAATTGTGAAAATATATCTAGGAATACTTTTGGAATCTTGCCTAAGTCATTGGAATAAGGAAGATCGACTTTCCTCTATTGGAACAAAGTGAAAAACGCGTAACTCCCAGTCTATGCGTAGTTTCCTTTCTTTGGCCATAACTTTATCATTTTAGCTCCAATTTATAATTCATTTGCTGCATTGGAATCCTAACTCAATAAGCTTTCTATTGGTATTTGATTTTCCATATTTCCCATGTAGGGAATATGATAAATTTCCTCTTAAATTTGCTGCATTGAAGGTTGAATCATCGGACACATCATTTCTTAATCTTTTCGCACATCTTTGTTCCATTCACTGCACATTAAACAACTCTTAGCAGCATCTAATCCACATTTGAATTCTAAAGACTATCATTTAGAACAATTAAATCTCAAGAATAAAAAAGTATGCAATTAATCTCTAAATATATGGAAAGTGTTCCATATGGTTAAGAATTGATTGCTTGAGTAATTTGGCCGATTTGAGTCTCCAAGTTGTGCATCTGCAACTATAAAGTAGCAATTTGATTAGAGTTGGCTTGAATAGCATCATGAGTTAATTGAGAGGAGTTCATAAAACTAATTAAAGTTTTTTCAAGTCTAGAAAGGCAATCTGAAGTCAATTGTTGTTCAAAAATTTATTGTGGAAGGTTTTATGTGGAGTTCATGAAATTGTTGAGTGCTTCCTCAAATCTAAAAGAAGAATCTTGGTCAGAATATTCTTGATTGAAGTTTGAAGCATTATTCCACTCCAATTGCCACGTTTGTTGATTCCTCCGCTCATTGTTGGGACGAATTCTCCATCTTTCATGCATATCATAGGACAAGTCATTCCATGAGTTATCATCAAAATAATTCACTGTTTTATTATAATGAGGACAATCATTAGGTAGGTGAAATTTTCCACAATAACAACATGAGAGGCAATAATTTTCTTTAAATTGATTATATCTTGCATCTCAAAAAGGTCCATCTAGCCAATTAAAGTTGTCTTCCGTCTCATACAAAAAAGAAGATTGATTTAAGATCAATCAAAAGGTAAAATTAAAACACATGTCACAAAAGAAAGAAAGAAAAACAAAAGCTAAAAAGAAGAAAATAATGTAAAGAAAAAAATATTACAATTAAAATAAAAAATAGAAGAAGAGTTTGGTCAAGGAACAACCGCTTGATACTAGGGTTAATAGCAAAGTTGGAAAAGAGTCCCCAGCAACAGTGCCAACAACTTGTTGCTTATGCAAGGAGTGCACGCAACTATACGTATCGCAAGCAAATCATAAAGGATGAGTAGAATATCGTTCCCATGAGGACTCGATCCAATCCACTACTAAGCACTAAAATTAGCACGATTGTATCCAAGGCAAGTCAATCGAATAATTGAAGTAAAAAGTAAATTGAAGCAACAAGTAAACAAGAATCAATCCATAAAGTACTCCTACGGTTAACAACTTCACCTATTCTAATCTTAAGCCAAGTTCTTCTCTCATGTAATTAACCCTACCATGTTATTAATCTAGGGTTCTAGGGTTTTCCCACTATTTCCTTGCACATCTCTCGATGTCACAAGGGTGCACCTAAGTGGAACTTATTAACCCACTCTATCTCTAGGCGATTAATGTTGAAAGGCCTATTAAACCAACCCTAATTGTCTATATAGGGTGCTCACCGTCTCTCGATATGCTCGAACGAATAACATCACCTCTCGGCATAAGTTAACCTAGACTATGCACTCTCTAGCATGATTTCGATTCCCTCTCTCGAGACTCCTCTAACTCTCAAATTTATTCTCGTGGGTGATCAAGCCAAAAGAAAGCCTGAAAAATAAGATATACATAAATAAAACTTAGGAGGCGTGCCTCGATAAAATCATACACATGAGGGGAAAAAAACTTTACTCAAGACATTGAAATAGGTTCCATTGATCTCCCTAGGAGTCTAGGGGTTTAGTTCAACATAATAAAAGAAAATACAAGAGTTGAAAGAGAAGACAACATCATGAAAATAAGATGAAAAGGGATAGAAGGAGCTCTAGATAGTGGTGGAGTCAAATCTCTCGATCACGCCTCCATTATCTTTAAGCAAGGCCCCTCCTTCTTGCTCGAAGTCTGCAGCCTTCCTTCGCTCTTGCAAACTAGTAAAATATGATGAATAATGGTGTTGAAAAATTGTCCTTCAAGCTACTAGCGTGGTGCCCTTTTTATTATGAAGAAATTGGAAACTATCAAAATATTTCATGATCTCAAACTTTCCCTCAAAAATTCCAGCCCAATATTGCAAATCTTTGACAACTTTCATCTCTATTTCTGGCCTATCAATTGTCAAAATACATTTGAAATACTTTTGGAATCTTGCCTAAACCATTGGAATAAGGAAGACCAGTTTCCTCTGTTGGAATCGCGTGAAAAATGCGTAACTCCTAGTATGTGTGCAGTTTAATTTCTTTGGCCATAACTTTATCTTTTTAGCTTCAATTTATGATCAGTTTAATGCATTGGAATCTTGACTCAATAAGCTTTCCATTGATGTCTTGTGGCCATATTTCTCATGCAGGAAATATGAGAAATTTTCTCTTAAAGTTGCTGCATTAAAGGTTGAATCATTGAACACGCCATTTCTTCAGTTTTTCGCACCTCTTCGTTCCGTTCTCTGCATATTAAACGACTTCTAGTAGTATCTAATCTATATTTAAAGTTCTAAAAACTATTTTTATAATGATTAAATCCCAAGAATAAATAGATATGCAATTAACATCTAAATATATGGAAAGTGGGCTAAAACTCAATAATTTAGATCGGAAATGGGCAAATAAATCATACAAATGATAATATCAATAGGGATTGACGTGGCCAATTCCATTAGATATTAAAGGATTCAGTGAGCCAATAATTGGGAATATCTGTGAGTATTTTATTAATTTATGAAATGATATAAATATATGAAAGGAAGTATATGATACGGTATGATAAGTGTTTGAATATATGAGTTGACTGTGATTGTTTATTTGTCTTTGTTGTAATTGAGGGTGATTATAGGAAATGATATAACTATATATAAAAATGGTGCGAAAAATATTATATGATATGTGGAAAGGTAAATGAATGATTTAATAATGATCATTTGATTCATCTATGTCATAATGATAATAAAAGATGTATTTATTCATCTTATATAGATGAGTTAGTCAACATGTGCATGTAACATGACATGACATGTGTCTAAGAGAATGAGACATGCAAAGCATGCATATGCATATCCCATGAGGAATAAATGACGATACAAATGTCCCTCAAGAGGGATGTCGCGGAAGGGATAAATGACCACCAATCAGTTGGTATGTGTTATACGAATGATGATAGAAACATTCCCGTAAGGGATATGATGATATGATATGTTCTTGGAAGGGATGAATAGACCACTGATCAGTTAATAATATTAGACAATTGCCCGGAAGGATCCACTAGCCAGTTGGTAACATGCATGCATTCACGACTTTATTAGGCCATTGATAGTCATATGACACTACATTCATTCATGAGTCCATGTGACTATTCGATATTTTTGCATGAAGTAATAATAGTATATGCTTATGTAATTTGGTATCCGCTATGAAGTTCAGTAAGCTTGATGAAATTCCTGTGAATGAAAAAGTTAAGTTAAATAGGTCTTTATCAAATTAATGAATTATTTATTGTAAAATAAGAGAAATGAAGATACAGTTATACAAGTTATCAAGTTATAAACGTTAATTTTACCTTTGAATCTAGTACTTACTGAAATGTAGCTCACACACCACTGCATAATATTTTTCCGGTAAAGTAGAGTTCCACCTAATCATACTACGAGCAAAGGTAGTTTCTTAAGGATATCCCAAAATGAGAAAGGTCGGTGCTACTAATATGTACTTATTGTGACAGTCAATCAGCTATTGGAAGGGCTCAAATTTTCATTGACTCTTCCAACTATCTCAGGTCCATGAAATTACGGGGACATGTGGTATGTAGCTAATGGGTATCTGCCTACAAATCACTCCAATGAAATCCCTATAAATACCTCCCAATTTCTCCAATTTGACTGATTTAAGCGGCAAAGGGTAAAAGTGAGCCACCGCCCTCAATTCAACTTTCTTTGGTATTTCAAGGCCATCCTCTATCGAATCACTTCCTTCCGAGGAGAGAGTGACCTACGATCGATGGAACCAGCTAGAGAGCGGATCAAGCTAGAAGGTCAAGCTTTGTTATATCTTGACGAATGCATGTTTGTACAGGATCGACTTATTAAGGGGTAAAGATCTTTCAATTATGAACATTCCATTCAAAAAAACTCAACAAAAAATTTACTAAAACAAAGCGTTAAGCTATTTAATCCATCTTGGTGTAAATGCTCGACTTTTTAAAAGATCCTTTTAAGAGCTTTAATGTGTACCTTCCCAAAACAGTAACTGAAGATTTCCCTAAAAAAACATACAAAAGAGAGTTAAAAGGGGAAAAGGACCAACTTGGGAAGAGACCGACAGGCATGCACGTCCCCATATCCCACGTGGGACGCAGTATTTGAGCACGTGGTCGTGAGACATTCTTGTCCCAATCCTGTGCAGCCCCTCCTTTGTTTTTTTTTTTGTGGTTAACAACAGGGAAAGTAGTCTCAGTTCTAGTTAGCTTAATATCACAGTATGACATTTAAGCTGTTCCACGAGAAATTTTTAGGAAATCCTATTTTATCAACGTGAGGTAGCAATAACCAAATTATAATAAATAAGTAATTATGTATTAATCAACTGAATATTAATTATAATTATTATTGATTAAAATAATTTAACAGATATTTTCTTGATATGACCATTTAAGATTTTATTACTGTTAAAGTATTGACTTTGAAGATACCACCAATGATGGCGATCTAGTAGTTCAAAAGTCATTCTCATGTGGTTTGGTGGGGTTGAACTCCTAAGTTCGAATCCTCCTCTAAGCAAAATATTTATAAAGGACTTTTGAGTTTGGATTTTTATAAGCACCGACTTCTTGGACTATACTAGGTTTTTGATGACATCACATTAACTATGTCAGCAATAGTACTGGTAGTTCAATTCAATTGTTGAACACAATAGTCCAAACATTACGTAGCAGGGATGACGATATCGCCACTGATGCTACCCTTTTTCTTATGTAAAAAAAGATCCAAAAGAATCAATTACTGAACCTGGAAAGAAACTAGTGTCATTTATTTATTTTTTAGTCTAAATGGACCTCACTAGTTATAATCTGAAACTTATTGTTAACTTTGGACATGATTGAGAAGGCAACAGTTTACGTTAGAGGAACATTCTGGTGAATCTATGCAGAGCGTGAATAACACATGCATAGCCCTGACGCTACTTGACCGCCGGACCGACAGCTTAGAAATTTTCCTCCTCCGTTTATGATCGATTTTAGCTCATTATTGATCATCTGTGACAAGAATTGTATAACTTGGAACATAACCAGTCCCCGATTAATTCCGTATTTGATTAACTTTAATTTTTATTCAAAAATATTATTTGAATCCGATTTTTCCTCTTTTCTTTTGCCTTCGATTTTGATTCTTTTGTTAAATCTTTGATGAGACACAACCTAAAATAAGTTTTTATTTACTAAAATGGGTTGTATGAGATGATTCGGCGTCTCTTTCATTTAAGTAAAGATCTCGTATTAGAGTATTTAAACATACAAAAAACTTATTTTAAGAGAATTTATTCGAATTGAATTGCTTATGACTTGCTGAATGACTATATAATAAAAGTGCAGACCTAAATTAAAAAAGAAACAAAAGAAGGGTCCACTTAGGTAAACCTAATCATTCCGCTAAACAAATTCGCTGAACTGACAAAGTGAGCAGCAGCTGCAGAATGAACTTTCTTATTTCAGAAAACTTTCTTTTTAACTTCAGAGTCATTAACTTTTTGAAAATTAAACATGTTCAAGATCTGGACTCGGGTCAGAGTACCCGTACCACTGTTCTATATATATATATATATATTTGCTGAAGCGTACCTCTGTTATTTATCTGTGTAATAGTTGTATTATGTAATAATATTAATCTAGTATAATAAATTAATAAAATTTAACTGTTTTAATATTTTTTTATAAAATTCTAAAAATAAAGAAATAATTTCAAAAATAACTGAATTTTTTATTTATAATATCAGATTAATATCATTACGTGATATAATTACATATAAATCTTTCTCATGCTATCTCAGTTTCTCACATATTTTTCTATCGCCTTTTCTTCAATATACAAAAAAAAAAATTCAGTAAGCCGATCGTCATTATTAATTAGGATTTGAATACGATCAATTCATTAAAAAGTAAAATATTTTAAATTATGTATTCTTTTATTTCATAAGATTTTGATACGGAATAGTAATTAAGAAAACCAGCATCAAACTATACATCTCGATCAGATTTTCTTAATTCTTATTTCCTGTTTGCCGTTAGTGAAAAGGGATATTAAAAGCAGCTCCTTTTGAACGGGCAAATCTGCCCTGTAAAGTGTGCGTGTATGTATACTTGTTAACGTTCTACCTTGGCCTAGCTGCGGTGCTGCCACGCGTCCTCTACATTTTTGAGAATTGTACAAAAATACTGTATTTTAAAAAAATAATTCTTTAAAAACTGTTCAAGACAAACTATTTACGTCAATACCGTCAAGAGATCGCATCTTCAACTTGCAATCTCATTTTTGTACTGAGATCGCATGTTGAAAATGCGATCTCTTTACAAATATAAATTTACTTAACACAAAAAGGAATGTTAAATGTAAAAACAGAAATTTTATTTTTACTTAAAATCGCATCTTCAAGATGCGATCTCTGTGTACAAAAAAAAACTTAACAAATATAAACAGTGTATATTTGTAAAGAGATCGCATCTTCAACATGCGATCTCAGTAAAAAATGAGATCGCATGTTGAAAATGCGATTTCTCAACGGTATGCACAGAAATAATTTCACCCAAACGATTTTTAAAGAATTATTTTTAAAATATACTGTATTTCCGTATATTTCTCCTACATTTTTCCCCCTTTCTTTTGCATATGTAGTATACATATTTTACGTCGAGTATTTAATTTTCCCTAAACCTATAAACATTTCTCAAGAGAAAAATATTTGACTACATGCATGGGTGACATCCTTAAAGAGTTGCGATAGAAAGTGATAGTCTAAAAGGGAAAAAAAAAGTTTTGAAATCGAAGAAAAGAAAAGTTTCTTGTGGTGCAGTATAATGTCTAAATTAGAGGAGAGGTATTTCCTGAATCAGTGTGACACCAACTAATCAAACGGAGAATTATATTGGCAGTATTAAGAATTTGTTATTTCTTCTAAGTCGATTTTTCAAGTTTAATAATGACATTTTTAAGTTCTAAATATCTGCTTCGTTATGCGCGTAAGTTCATTTCATGACTTGCCGTTAAATTATCACTAACGTGTCACTAATGCTATTAATTCCTCTTATTTTATGGTTAATTTGTCTGACCTGACACATGAGTTGGCATTTTTCATATTAAATATATGGCATGATAACAAATAGTGTAAAAACACATCTTATGTGATATGTTTAAATTTTGAGCAATTTTCAAGATTTAGAAAAATTAATGCAATAAATTCTTGCCATGACCTAACAACCTGACTAGACCAAGATTGTTGCGATAAAAATAGATAACCAAAAAGGCACGCAAGTATACGTATCGCTCAAGTAATATAATAAGTGAGTAAGAGATCGTTCCCACGAAGATCTAGGTCAATCAAACTAAGCAATAAACCAAGCAATCAAGCCAAGCTAGGCAATTCGAAATTGGGTTGGAATTTAATGAAAACAAGAAAGGTAAATTGAAAGCAATTAGAAGAAATTCAATCAGTTTAATGAACCTAGGGCTCACAACTTCCCTCAATTCTACTTCTAAATCCAATCCCACTCTCTATATGCAATTGACTACGGTGTTACTATCCTAGGGTTTTGTGTCTCATTGCCTACCTCTCGGTTTAACAAGAACGTGTTTCTAGGACGATACTAATCACTCTATCTCTAGGCAATTAATATTAAGAAACCCATTGAGTTCGAACCCTAATTTGGATACCTAGGGTGATCGGCTAATCTCTCAATGCTTCTAACAAATAATCAAGACCTCTCGGCGTGAATTATCCTAAGTTATACTATCTCCGGCGTGATTTCGACTCCCTCTCTCGAGTTCATCGATCTCTCCTATTCGATCTAATTGGTGGCCAGTCAATCAGAAAGCATTAAGTTCGAGAATATTATAAGTGACACGGTTGTAATTAATCACATATAAGAGAAAGAGAAGAACTTAGAAAATAGAAAAGAGTTCCATTGCTTGCCCTAGGGAATAGGGAATTAGTTCATGATGGAATTGAAAACAACTACGAAGAAGAAGTTGGAATACATCGTGAATCAATAGAAAAGAAAAGGGAAAGAGAAAACTCTAGGTAAGCCGATGCCGATCTCTCGAGCCTCGAGCCGTCTTGAAGTGCTTCCCTTCCTTCCTCTTGATCACGAGCTTCTTGATCTCCTCGTAGCAAAAGAAATCTGGAACTGAATGTTGGATGGATCCCCCTCTGGTCATCTTGCTTGCTGGTCTATTTATAGCCTTCTTCATATCTTGAAAATATCTTTACAATATATTGTAGCCTTCTTCATATCTTGCAAGATTCTCTCTTTCCCGGCTGAGTTGAATCAAAATCTTTTTATCCCCCAAATATTTCTAATTCAGCCTAGAAATATTCTGTGTAATATTTGGGTTGACTGATTTCAATTCGGCAATTAATCTCCAGAGTTCGCTGTTGAGCTGTCTTGGATCGCGGTCCTGTGCTGCGATCCTTCTTCACTGGCTTCTCTGGTGCCGCGATCCTGTGTCGCGACCCCTACTGTTCTGCTCTTCTATTCAGCTTCTGTCTTTAGTCAGGATTCATCTTTGAGGTCCGGTTGATCTTCCAATATGTATCTACATCGCAAAATACCTCACGAGTATCAACATTCTTAAAATAACCCGACTTTTAACAATGCCAACTCCGTTATGTTTAACAAGGAAAGATTGTATAAATAAGCATATAAACCAAGTCAAACTCAATTATCTTATTCAAATCTAGGCCTGAAAAGCATGCAAATAATCAATCTTTTACACAATTATCAAAGATCGATCTAATTGATTTAAAAATAAAATAAACATTGTAATTTCAACTCAAAAAACCTGGTTTCATTTTCTTGTTTGCTACCAATTGATCTGAGTAAGAAGAGCTCGTCCAAATAAATCAGGTTGAATAATGTCAAATCAAACATATTACAGCCACGAGAAACAAATTAACGACAAAAAAGAATGGTTTAACGCTGTTAGTGGCGCATCAACAATATACCAAAGACAAGTGACGGAATAAACTTCACGCGTGTGACGGAAAAAATATTTAGGACTGAAAATGCCACTTTAAAACTTATAAACTAACTTAGGAGAAATGACAAACTTCTGGAACTAACATAGCAATTCTCCCAATAATCAAATTGAATTATTTTGGTTTTTTTAGGTTTATAAGAAAATTCCTGAAAATAATTAAATTTAAGTAAATACTGTCACGTGATGACACTATGACATAAGATTCCTTCTCAGAGGGGAGATGTGTTAAATAACTCATGTCACTCCTGCAAATGAAACTACAACGGCTTATCAACTTGCCATTCGAACTGTCCTATTTATGAGCCAACCTGGACCCATAAGTCAATAAACAATATATTTTGTTATATTTCTCCACATCAACCGATATTTTGTCTTGCCAATAATGCACTGTGGATCGACTTGTTGCTGAATATTTTTTCTCTCTCCAAAACTATATTTTTCTCCTATAATCTGCAGGAAAAAATCAACCGGCATTGGTATGGGCATGATGGGATCAAGTTGCAGCAGAACTCACGTTTCAATGAGACGTTGAATCACAGATCATTGCAAAGGGATTGGTTTTGAAAAACTGGGTTCATTGTGAGAAAGAAGCTCTAGTGCAGTAGCATTGTCTTTGATTTGGAAGTTCTAGTTTGAATTATACCATGTAATACTTCTTGTGGCTCCGTTATTTTCTCTATTATCTTTAAGCCTTGAATTATTAAGAAATAAATCTCATATCGGACAGAAAGTGAAAGTATTATGATTTATAAGATAAATTGGGTACCGTCACTTACAAGTTTAGGTTTTTAAATGAATATGTAATCCAACTTCCCATAGGCCCGTGAAAATTTTGTATCAAATTGCCTTGGACCCACAAAGAAAAAAATTAGTCTATTGAACTCCTTGTTAAGCTAAAAACTGGATGGGGCCTTCTTCTGGAATTGTACACCAGACAAAGGAAGCAAGAAAACAGTTGTTCTCAAAACCCTAAAATTAGGAAACTTAGACTTTTCATTCCATAATTGGAGACGTGCTCCATCAGTCAAGGGTAGAGGACTCCTTGCAGGATAGGTATTAATGAGAGGATGCTGTCCTTTCGATTGAAGTGTAGAATCCAATTAAGAGGACCTCTCTGGGACGAGAAGGGAATAGAGTTTAAATATACACACTAACCAATGAAATTCATTAATTTTTTAGGTTGGTTTTTCATTTTTAGAATTTTATTTAAAAAACTTAAATATATATGATACAATTATGCAGAAAACTTCCTTCTATTGGCCCTTTATTTTGTCGTATATTGATATTTTCGATATGCAAAGTATTTCTATTTTTTCATTACCTCACTACCGGTTCTGAATAAGAAAAGACAAGGAATTGAAGGGACAATTGAAAGTCGATGTTCGATCAAGAATAGTTTTAAACAGGAGGTTTCTCGCTCTAGTTGGCGACCAATTTGCTGAAATTTGGCAAACACGTTGCCGATGTCCGACTTTTTGAAATGTAGAAGATAAATTTGTAGAAAGTATGACTAGCTACGAGGAGACATATATAGATGTTGAAATTAGAAATTCCAGACAAGGCATGATGCGTACGGTCCATTAACAGCTCGTGATAGCCAATGCTTTTGCGTCTCATCATGTGAGGTTTCTGGTTTTCTATTTTATTCTTGCTCCCGAATTATGGCCATCCCTTAAAAATCTTAAATGCCCATCACCTAATTCTAGCCAATTATACATACATACATACATATATATATTTTAATATATGTTGCTTAAAAAATGGCGGTGTGGCTAGGGCACTCCAAAGGGTGCCTAATAACAATGATTGAATGAGACAAAACTTATACCGAAAGAGTTTTATATTTTAATGAGTCAATTCAGCTTGAATTGAATTAATTAGTAATCAAAAAGATTTTTAGATATCAGCGCCACACATAAAAAAAAAGAGTTGGTAGATTATTCCTTTCAAGTCCAAAAGGAGAATATCTTGTATGTAATAGATGCATCACATACTAATGCTAATGCAATATCACAAATTAATATAATTTAGTTATTTCTAGAGTTTTTATTTTTCAGTTTTTATTTTTTAAAAGTATTAAAATAGTTAAAATTTATTAGGTTGTGATATCACATCAACACTATCATATGATTTAACCAGTACATACAATACTCTCTCCTCAATGAAAGTTAAAACTTAGAATAGACTAATAGTTAGGTATAGAATTGATTGAGATGATTTAATATCTATTTATTTTAAGTGAAGCCTCACTCCCAATCTTGAGATTTGAGAAAATTTATGGGCAGGAATTTTACCCTTTAAAGTAAAATAAAAATTCAGTTAGGACTCAATAAATTTTTAAATTTAATATAATACATACTAAAAAAATATCTTTCCAACACAGCACCTGCAAGGTTTAATGATAAATGCTCACTAGTTACCCTAAATGGAAAAGGCATCATGAAAAACAGTGATATATAATTAATTGTTTGTATTTTTGGGATTTAACTCGACGTTGTTCGATTCTATTATTTCTTCTGTATCCGCGAGGTATTGATTTTTCCTGTAGGAGATATTGAGATAGTTGACATGAATGTTTGCTGCTTTAATTTAGTGCTACCACTGTATCATCTCTTCTCTGTTACTTTAAACAGAGAGAATGATATGGGTCTTATTTTAAGACTTTCGTATATATCCTTAGAAAATCTAAAACAAACCTAACAAAAAAAAAGAAATAAGTTTCAACGAAAAAATAATTTACAACTATAACTACCACATGAATTCTTCCTAGCCACTCGCAGATTTTCTTTTTTCTAATTATATATTTACTTTTATAAAAATTAAAAATATTATATTAAAAATAACTCTTAAATATGGGAATTTCTTTAACCGACTACATAATTAAAATTTCAAGTATAACAGGGATAGCATATAGTTTTACTATTAACTCAAGCATCTAAAGCAACGTTTTGTTGGGGAAAAAAGCTATTATCATTTCATCCCTTTAATCTCCGTGCAAATTTTTATTACATTTCAAACACTTAAATCAAATGAAATAAAATAAAAAGACATAAATATTTTAATATTTCATTTTATTAGAAAATCTTTTCCTATAAGTAAGATCTCGAGTTTAAATCTTATGAAAAGAGAGAATTCACCTTCGTAAAGTTTTACCTCTGATTGATAAAATCAATAATAGTGAACATTGGTAGAGTTTTACCCAAGGCAAGGCCAGTTAAATTTTCAGATACTAGTTGTGCATATCGAAAAAATAGCTATTGATCATGCTGCCGCACCTAAAATGCATAATAGTGAACATTTATATATTGCGGATTTTGGAACTGATTACCATTTTTGATAACTCTGATTCAACTTAAATTGGTTCTTGGAAATAGTGTGCATTAAAGGCGAATCGGTTGTACCAAATATGTGTTTTTTTGGTCGGTTGCACCGAGTATGTCGACACATGTCAAGTTTACCTATTTAGCAAATAAAAAAATTGTCAAATTTACCTGAGGCTCATGGCTAGATTAGTTATTTTTCAATCAAAATACTTAAGGCAAAACCTAATTCTCTAATTGGTTTTTATTGATTGTTTCATTAGAGGTTGATTTTCAACTTTCGATACCCGTTTGCATGTAGTAACATGCAATCTTGCAAACTCTTGGTCAGAGAAAACAAAAGGATACCAAAAATTTCACTGATGAAAATTAAATTCAAGACCCGTTGAGGTAAACTTCTTTCTGGGCCTTATGGAATGCTATATCAAATCTTATTCCATCAATTTTAAGTATATAAATACAAAAAAAAAAACTTAGATGATCCTATAATTAATCAAATTATTTTGATTAGAAATAATTATGATAACTACTCCGATTATTAACACTAATTTACTCATCACATTTTGATTGGTATTTTCTCACCCTGCATGATAAGATAAGATTAGGTAAAAATTTCTCATATAAAAACAGTTTTAAGCCTCCACTTCTTGCCCTTTTCCCCCTCTGGGGTTATCATCATAAACACTTTCTTTAATCTAAAAGACAAACATTTATGGCAGATTAAAAAAACAAATAATTATCATTAGATTTTTTTTGCTAATTTGATAATTTTCCATGAATTCTAAAAGTGGATATATGGATTAAACTTACAGCAATTGTAATTTTTTTTTATTTACCTAGGGATAGAAGGAAGATACTGATGCTAAATGAGTGTAAGGGAAACTTTAACCAGAGGAATCAATAAAATCCAGCTATATGCATAGCGAGTACACCACTTGATAATACTAATATGGGTGTTATAAATCTATAAAATTCAACTATTTCAAGATTTTTAAAATAAAATTCTGAAAATAGAAATCATAGAAATTGTTTAATCCTTTTTTTTGTTACACTATGTTAACAATATTATATAATATATCCATTACATGGAATACTTTCGCTGTGTTGATAATCATATCAGAAGCAATCGGTGCCAAAAGTGAATCTCATTCACTACTAGAATAATTCAATCAGCATCGGTAAGAAAGGATCGGTTTTACCCTAAAATTTCACTATTCAAACTTTTCATCTGTGTCCACCAAAAGAAACCTAGCTTCGAGTAAATATATTTACTCCTAAGCTTCTCCAAATTCTTAGTAATCTTACCTTATATGTGACATGAGTAAACAATAATCAGAATGTGATAAACAAGTAAACTAGTGATAATCACTCTAATAGTTGCTATAATTATTATAAATCAAAACAATTCAATTGATTCTTCATTATGACGCTATTGAAAGATAGGATCATCTAAGATATTTTTCCACTAGAGTTGTTGGTTAATGATTACAGGTAATAGAATTAGAACTTGTCATAACCGTTTGCTCTAAAAAAATAAACATGTCAGATAACAACATGAATTATTATTTATTACCTAATATTCCTCCTCATGTTTTTGAAAGTCCATCGCGTGGAATTAGTTAAATAGGGGTTAGTGCGTGTGTGATGACTCAAACCTGCTTTGATATATAATAGAATTAGAAGTCGTGATAATCGTTTACTATAAGCGATTAACCTGTGAGATAACAGTATGATTTATTATTTATTATTTAATTACAGGGAAGGCCTATAGGTTGAGAAAATGAGAAATAAACAAGTATGAAAAGTTGGAGTGACCAAAGCCAAATCAAAACCACTTGTTCGCTGTGCAATTAATAGGGATGCCATATTCGTTGTGAACGGCAATGTCTCAGATGCTCAGGCATGTTTGATCTCAAGGGGAAAGTCGAAGCCCACCACCTCCCTTCCCACTTCAATGCAACAGCTGACACATGGCAGTCCGTCCCTCTGCTTCTGCATCTGCTTCCTGCTTCTACTGTGGGGGTGGTGGGGGTCCCCTCCAAAGCTTCAGTTTCGTTCCAGTATGTTGGACGCGTCGGCAAACAGACATGGAATTGTCTTCTGGGCCCTAAAACAGCAGTCTGGCGCCAGTGACGACGGAATCAAGATTTCAGATCGGCAGCATCATGCAAAGTACGTTAATCGTAGATCCATTAAGCAATTATCTTAGCTGTTATATGTTGAGAAATAATCCCATATCGAATAATAAAGAAATCGAAATCTGGTTTACAATAAAATTTGGTAACACCACTTATCAGTTTAAGTGTTTGACGGGACATAAACTTAATCTCTTATAGAACCGACCAGATTTTACATGGCATCAGGGTATGTTCTCTTGTGAGCTTAGATAATGCTAGATCCAATTGTAAAACTCGTGGCCCGTTAAATCCTAGACTGCCAGAGAATTTGGTAACTCTCTCTATCAGCTTAACCTTTTGGGTTGATATTTTACATGATGACCTGACTTACATATCGCCTGACCCAAAAAGATTGTATTGTGACTCGTGTTATGAAGAACAAATTTGAGAAACAATCATAGGGTTAGCAGGGTGTGGGCACTCCAGTGTTATGGACTTGTTCGACTGATATACGACCTGGTTTCAACCTAGTTTATAGTTGGGATTTCTTATATACTATATTATGTTATTCAGAGTTTTTCGATTTTTTCAGGGTGTGTTACCAATCTCCTCACCCTTTATATCAATTTTTTTTATCACAGTGGATGGCTTCTTCTCTGCCGGAGTTTTTTTATCAAGGATTTTTATCGTAAAATTTGTGTGCTGTTTTCAATTTGTTACCTATTTATTTAGCTTAATTTCTTAACCAATTGCCTGTTTTGACAGTATTTGTACAACCAGTGAAAGTGTTGTGCATTTACCTGGCAAGTTGGTGCTGATGTGGATCCCAAGATCAACGGCCTCAAGAATGGGACAATCTCGGTGGGTCTTGTAATCACCATTTAGCCCCATTCATCACATCTTGTCACCACGCACCATGACAATCAATGCCCATAGAGAAACAACAATCCTTACATTTTCCTTTGGATGCTTTTTCATCTAGGACAGGCCTTCGTTGTCGATTCCATTCTTTAGGGTATTAAGCAAATTGTTCTAATATTTCATTTGATATGAAGGAATCAAAAGTAATGGAATGAAGTAGGTAATTTAGTACTTTGTCTATATTTTTTTACTTGATCTCACTTAGAAAACTTATTATAGCCAGTCCGTTACCATAAACCTTTCTCTCAAATTAATGCAATGATATTTCCTTCGTAAAATATTAGTAATGATCATTCTATCACTTCTCAAAATTATATTTTTTTCATATTATTAAATTGAACGTAAATATTAATGATTTTTCCATGTATTATTACAATTTATACTATAGAGTCATTAAATTCCATTGTTCCTTTCCATTTTTTGTACCAAACACAACGTAAATATCCAACCGGTAAAGTATTATGTTGCCCATTGATAGCTTCTCCAGTTTTACCTTAGAAGTAATTTAGATTTGATGGGAGATGTGTCAGCTCGGATTCTTTTTCTCTGGGGCATTAACAAATCGTATGCAGCGCAATGGCTCGATGAAAAGAAAACAAAAGAGAGATAATTATTCTTTTTTTTTTGATATATAATAGAGGCACGTAAGAATAAAAAGCAATAAAAAGATGAGAGAATAACGGGTATGGAGAGTCCCATAAATGAAGTTTGAACCCATGATCTCTTTGTCTTACGTCAAGAATGAAATTGCATTATCAAACTCTATTTCTTAGATAATATGTAGTCATTTTCAAGTGCACAGCATTCGGATATATGCCGATGTGAGAGCCACCAGAAAGGAAGGGATAAAATGGAAATAGTAACGAAAGGGAGGGAGGAAAGGAAAAAGGGGAACAAGGGAGAGAGAGCTATAATTGAAGGGAAACAAAAGTGACTCTTGTCTGGTTTCAAGTGACAGTCAACACTGTCCCCCACTGTCTTCATATTGGAGAAGATGCACGAGGGGGTTCCCACCCCACAATTTGCCCGCAAAAATCCGTCAAATTTTGTTTCCTTCTTACCATTGTCATTTCACTTATATCTGACCGTTCCCACAGCTCTTGTAGTGATGGGGATGATAGAGTTCAATTCCACAAACTAATCACTTTGCTTACCACATTGATTAATCGTCGACAACGATGCAGAAGTCACGGATCGACAATTTCATCCCTTCCCATGGGTGGTTTTTATGAGTTCTATCCTTGTATCATCATGCACTTGTAATCATGTGTTAGTTCTGATAGGTAAGTGCTCTGACTGTTGCTGCATCAACATCACAGTCAACCCTTGAGAGGGCTTTATTCAAGGAGTTATATTTTATAGATCCCCTAGCGCCATCCCTAAATTGGCTTCTAACTAATATGAGTTGATTCAAGTGATTCGACACTTATTCCCTTTGAGTAAGAGTCTCAAGTTCGAGTCTCTATGAATGGAAAAACTTATAGTGGGAAAACTTTAGACCTTAGCTAGCTAATCCAATTCAAACGAATCAGTTAGGGGTTTATAAGACTTTTGAATACCAATGGTGTAAACAAAAAAAAAAGTGGCTTATTCGAGTCTTAGCTAGGGAGGGACACATACATCTTGTGTCCTTGAGACCTCATTGATTATACTAAAAAGATCTCAATACAGCCAATTAACTAGCCTTTCAGGGGTAGTAAATCACTTAGGATGGTTGGATGTATCAATTGGCTCAGATTGGACTTGTCCTCATCAGGTTACATGCTGGAGGGGGAGCCAGTAGGTGTGGTCCAAGATCACATCACTGTCATGACAGTTTGGAGATTTGAGTAATTATCCAACTGTAGTCCTTTTCTTATAATCTAGTGAAATTGATTTCTTAATGATGATTAAATCAAAGACCCCAAGTATTTTTGTCAATTTACTTTTCTGTTTTGTTATCATTAGGGAAATTTGAATGCCAAGCAGAGGGGATGGAAGGGAAACTGACAGGTTTCATTTTGATAGTTTGGATGAATTAAGAAAGGAAGGAAAGGAAGGTTTTTTTTTTATTATTTATTTTATGAAATAATTTCTCCATGGTTACACACTTACACTTGAAGAAGCATTTTCTTCATAATGGAAAAAAATTTCTGTATACTTGTATAAAATTTATTCTATCATAATATTGATATATAAGTTAAGATAATAAAATTTGCATTTTTGTCAAAAGATTTCTGACTAGCACTGTTCATATCTGACTATTCTCAAATTATTATTGAACTTTTGCGTAGGCCATTATATGTTTCCACAACATTCAGATTGTTAACTCAAGAAAAAATGCATTCAAACTTTTATTTAAGGGGTAAATAACTTAATTGTGCCTGTACTTTAACCGAACTCTCATTTTTAACATGAACTTTTTCGCATGAACTTTTTGACGTGATCTAGGAAGATATATGCTATGAGACATTTGTTCCATTTAGCACACCATCTATTTTTCTGTCAAAACTAATGGGACTGTCCCATGTGGCACGTGAATTCCGCTTTCATGGCAAACGACGGCTATGTGGCAATGCCATGTCAAATACATTGAAGAAATATCGATTTTACCCCTTAATACTTTTCATTAATTTAAACGCATGCTAATGACTTGATTTAATCGATTTTTAAAATTTATTTATTAATAGAATAATAAGTTCTAGATGGTACTTGGAACCTGTAGTATAATACAAGTTTTGGGAAGCTATAGGGACATTTAGGGAAGGAAGAAGATAAAATTATAAAATTGTCCTCAATAACTTTAAATCAATGAAGAGTATTTAAGGGTAAACTTGACATTTTCTTAACGCTTTTGACATGGCCTGGCCACATCAGCCGCCGTTTGCCACACGTGCCATGTAAGACAGTCTCGTTAGTTTTGACGGAAAAACATATGGCGTGTTAAATGAAACAAACGTCCCTTAGTTTATCCTTTCATAGGTCATGCGAAAAAAAAATTCATGCTAAAAGTAGGAATTCGATCGAAGTACAAGTGCAATTAAGTTATTAGCCATTTATTTAAATATGCATCATAGATTATTATAAATTTACACTGTCGAAAATTTTGGAATTGAAGAACTTTTGAGTAAATGACTTGTTGCTTAGAATTGCAATATATTTGTGCCTGTTTCAATAAAATGAAGCATTATTTAGACAATCTTTTAGGAAGTGTCTCTTTTGTTTTTTGGGAAATATGACTGACTTCATTTCATCAAGAAATTATGCAAAAAATGTATAGGAAGTGTAATTTCAGATCCTCCATGAATTGACTGCTCTTCTAATAGAGAGTGTAACAAGTTAGGAAAGAACAAAATATAGAGTTGGTTGATTTAATAAAATCATGGGAATCTCTCTCCGTGTTTTTCATTCGGTTTGCATCATATGATAATAGTAAAATTGTCAATAATATATTCTATCATAAAAGGGAATAGTTCAAATTAAATAAAAATGAAGTAAAATTGGTAAATTGGAAGAGTTTCTGGTGTAGATTTTTTGTGGAATTTGTAAACTTTATAAGGACTTTGAGAATTTCAAAAGAGTGGAAGGAGATTGTGAGGTTAAGAGAATTATATGAAACAATTGAGAGAATTGCAAAAATAATTAACATAATATGAAAAGATAGTAAAATAGATAACTAAATAAATAACTAATTTTATATTTTGCATTATTTTATTCTAAATTAGATTTTACCAATAATAAATTATATTTCATAAGGGTATTTTTAAAACTTGAAAATGAGAGCAAAATTATTTTGAGTTTGCTGAAAGTAATATATAAGATACAAATAGATAGATACAAAAATCCAAATGACTCTAACTAATGCGAATGTGGTTCAGATTGATCTATTAAGGTTTAAACTCCTCTTAATTATGGATTTCTCCATTTAAATGACTAGAAACTTGAAATTTAACAGAATCAACTATTGAACAATCTCAATCAACCTTTATTGATTCATCCAGTCTCTTATTTCTATATGTTACCGGAAACTATCAATAAATTTCTGAAGCTATAAAAATTCTCGGGAATAAAAGGGCTCAAGAGTTTGTGGATAAAGTTTAGATAGCAAAAATGCAATTTTCACTCGAGCTTTATTAATCAAACAAAAGAATCTTTGATGTGTTTCAAAAACAAGATTTACAACCTTTTTCACTCTCGGCTTATGGGGGCTAACATCAACCTTTGCAGCTCTCCCCCATTCTATGCTTCATCATGTGTGTTATGATATTCGATGACCGATGCTTAGAAACCTTCTCAATAACATGGTAAATTTTCACTTTTGCAATAGGTAAAGTGACATATTCTTAGCTAAAGAATTTAAACTGATAGTTAATAAAATTTGACAAAAATATCTTATAAAATTCCTTTTGTCAAGCCTAATCTCAGCCGTTAACTGATCGAAGTTGAAGAGTGTTGATCGCTCAACCGTCCTTCTCTATCAATAAACATTTTAAATGATTAAAATTTCAAGATTTATTTAAATAAATTTATAAGATATTATAATGAAAGGATATGGTCGCTGAATTTTAAAATCCATGCATACCATTCATCATGTTTGCATAATTTGGGGCATAATGTTTGTAATTTAGTCGATACACTTTAAACATGTCGAGATGGGATAATAAAATCAAGTTCAAGACCATCCCCTTTGTCTCTGCCCTAGTTTTTTTTTTTGTTACAAAATAGATCAATGGGCGCTAAAATGATAAGAGGAAAGAGAGAATAAATAGGTATAAAAAATCTTACCCTCAGAGCTAAATTTAGAATCTCTTACTTTTATATAAAGATGATGTTGTTTTCAGACAAAAGTTTAAACTATTAGGAGGATTCATCAGTTCTCAAATAAATTCAGAATTATTCTTTATCCTACTTGATATTTGATTTAACCTCCTCTTATGCAAAGTGTATTGATGGCTTAACTTTATCTCTAATACCACGCCTAATCGTGATGAGTGGACATTATTGGCATGCCGATAGCTACACTAGGATAAGACTACTGGATTTGCTGGGCATATGTAAAAGATTACTCGGGTTTGGGATGAATCAAGGAAATCAACAAGTAAATTGAAGAAAAAGTTAAAATATAGATTTTCAAAGGAGACAAAATAATATAATCTAGCAATGTAATAGATTAATTTAGTAAAATTTGAGGATAATTTTATTAGCAATTTCAAAAGTTTGTCATTTCTCTAAATTAGACTTATAAGTTTAAAACAGACTCTTTCAGTCTTAAGTGTTTGCTTTGTTACACATGTATGGTTCATTTCATGACTTATCATTAGTTGCCGCTGATATGTCACTGACTCCTCTTGTTTTGCCATTAGTTTATCTGACTTGTTACATGAGTTGGCATTTTTCATATTAAATATATGATATGATATCGAACTGTGTAAAAAGACATTTACGAGATCCTAAATAAATTTTGAGTATTTTTAAGATTTAGAAAAAGTAACACAATAAATTCTTGCCCCGAGCCGACAATCTGACTGGATAGAAATCAATTTAATTGATTTAAAATGAAATAAATATCACATGCCCAAACCAAAAAAAACTCGATTTTATTTTCTTATTACCGCCAATTGAATTAGGTAAGAAGAGATTACCAAAATAAACTAGGATGAACAATCCTAAATCATATATGTTACAGCCATGTCAAGCAAATTAATGGTAAAAAGATGGTTTGGTGCCATTAGTGGCACTTCAGTAACATACCAAGAGCAAGTGATAGGATGAATTTAATGCGTGTAATAAAGAAAATATTTAGAATTAAAAACCATTTTAACATTTATAGAACTAATCTAAGAGAAATGATAAATTTTTAAGACTAACTTGGCAGTTCTCCCGTAAAATTTATATAAGATATTATGATTTTTTTTTATTTCATGTGTGATCACCTTGCGCACCCCCCTAAAACCATTTGTGACAAGGTTGCGGTGTTCAAATATTATATTATTATTATCAGTAAATATTATAAGAGATTAAACTCGTTTCCATGAAAAATTTTAAACCGTTAGAAAATAGTATACAAGTTTCTCATAAAACCAAAATTATTTTTATCCTAGTGGATGTGGGATTTAACACTATGAGCATCTTGAATCTTATTATCTCTTTCTTTTTCTATAGTCCAAGATTTTCCATTTCTTTTCTTAATCTTTATTGACTTTCAAATTCAAAAGTCTCCACAATCTTAGTTCTTTATCTCTCAGTAACCCCCTTTATTCTTAGTGGGCAGAGGACTGAACCTCTCATGATGAAATACAAACAGTAAAGTATAGATTATCTGAACACGTTATAGCCCATGGACCGACCCTGGAAACCCTACAAATTCAGGCATGTGCCGTTGTCGTATTATATGAAGTTATCTCTTTGAGGAAGCAACGAAAAATTGCCAAATTAGCATGAAGAGAAACAGTACCTGATGTGTTTGTTGCCAAAATAAATTTGGTCAGGGACCATCCTAGTTTGCGTAGGGGCTTTAAAAACTGATGCTTTGGACTTACATACGGAGTTCCCAACGTTACTAAAGCACCATGCTATAGTTTTTCTGGTGTAAGAAAAGGCATATAAACCTAGAATAATTTATAAAATATGGAGAATAAAGAGGTACAAATAGTCTTCACAAGTGAGAATTGAACTAAGGACTTCATGGTATCTGCAAGTCGATAGTGATACCACTGCAGCAAATCATTTTTCTCTGCTCCAAGCTATTCTTAGGTGCCCTTTTAGATTGCTGGCCTGATCGATATAAGGCGGAAGTGGGGCAGTCATCAATAATTGTGTCATGGATTTCTAAATTTCAATATGAGCAGGTGAAAGCTGAAGTAGTTTTAACGCAGCCAACATAACATGATTTGGCATATATTTTCCTCAAATGAGGTTCCTAATTCGACTGTAGTGAATAGAAAAGTGTATCTGGTCTGCCACCACCCCCTCCTCCTGCACATGGTGCTAGAGAAAACTCCTATAGCTTTGAAGTACATTGTACCGGTTCATTTCTTCCAAAGTTTGGGGTGATGGCTCTCGCTTTTCCTGGTTTGACAACTGATCTGGTGCAGACCCTCTTCATAAAGTCTTGCATGGTGGCTTTCAAGTTTTTCCTTCCACTTGCAAGTATACAAGTTCTCAAGATCCAGATTATCCATAAGGGATTGACATTTTGAGTTAAATTTGCAACATTAAACATTAAGAAGAAGCTCATTCAGACAACTGTTTGCAAATTAGCTTTTACAACTTGTGTTTACATTATCCTCAATATGAAATCCCATAATTTTCATGAAATCAATATCCGCACCTAGCATGTTAGTAGTTCTACAAGAAGCATTATTAAAATGTGCATAAACTGATTACCGCACCTTGTAGGAAAGTTGGATGGGTCTCATCTTAGAGGTTTAAGCCCCAATCCCTTTAGATTTGTGTTTTGGAAGCACTGATGTAATCCCTTCATGTGCATTTGTGCATATTTCTCATTAATCAAAATATTACTTATCCAACCAACATAAATTGGTTTAAATGGTAAGACACTTGCTCTTCTCAAATAAAGATTTCAAGTTCAAGTTTTTGTGATTAAAAAAACTCATATTATGAGAGTTTTACTCAATAGTGGACTAATCCGACTTACCCTGGTTAATCAATAATCTAACGGACTTCTAAATACCGGTAGTGCATACCAAAAAATATTACCTATCATAAAAGAAACCCGCTAATGGAGAATTTGACTTCTTACTCAGTTAATCTGACTTAGGCCTAGATAACATGAATTATTAGAAAAGAAATCTATTATAGAAGGGTTTAACCTCTTAGTTGGTTAACTTGATTTGAACACGGATTACTAGGAGCCCATTAGACTCTTAGATATAATGTGATGCAGACCCCAAAAAGATAGTAGAAGAGAAATATGTTCTTGGAGAGTTTCACCTCTTAGATGTTGGCGAACGTGACTTGAATCTAAATTACTCGGAACTAATTAAGCTTTTAGATTTTATGTGATGTAGATAGGAAGAAATAGTAAAAGTGGCACCGGCTCCAGCAACAATAGATTTTCCGGGCTCAACCAAAACTGTGCCAGACTTAAATAGTTTCCAAGTCACATGTCTGGGTCAATAATTGCAGGTCGCATGACAAAGCACAAACCTTAAACCACACTCTCATTGACTTCACCTCTGTGTATGGGTTACAAGTAGACAAGTTTCAAAACTGTAGATGGACAGGATTTCAATGTGTTATATCTTTCTAAGCACTGTAGGTGTTCAAATTATTGGATTTCTATCTGTACATGCAATGTGCTTAGACTGGTGGAAGCAAGAAGCTTATGAGTCAATCTACAAGGGGACAGGGACAGAAGGAAGGAGGGATAACGCTATCATTTGAAGACACGACATTGTTTGAAAGCTTCGTTTCGTCTCTCAACTTTTTGAACAAAAGCTGTACTGTCTTTATCATAAAATAAAGCTTCATTGTTCCCTTCACATATCACAATAAGAGGATGACTTCCCTTGGCCTGATGGCCGATGGATTTGTTCATTTTTTCTTTCTATCTTTTCCCTTTTTCCTACGAAGAGCGGCCCAGTGAGCTTAACAGGGGTGATGGAAGGAATAAAGAGGATTAAGAAGTCTCGCCAATCAAAATTGAATACAAAAGAAAAGATGAAATTGAGGCAGTGACACGGCTAATGATGTTCTAACTTCTCTTTTTTTGATATGCTGAGTTAGTGTG